>CM065691.1:9954341-9964341 GCA_017654935.2 Phymorhynchus buccinoides
GAATGTCCCGAATTTTTTAACAATACAGATTGTATGTATGATCATAATGTTTTTTGTCATCGTTAAAAAAATTAACTGCAAGCTTTGACTCCTAGGCATCTTTAATTAACTTTCAGGACCACAATTTAAAAGATAAACATTCACTTTATTATTAAATCACGTTCTTGTTATAGACAGTCAGACGGAGGGGGGGGGGGGAGGTGCAGCTACAGCGATGTAAAAAATATGGAAGTGATAAATACAATATAAAACATTAATAACTTTTATAAGTTTAGGCTAAATAAGTATAAGAAGGACAATCAATCAATTGAACGAATAAGCAAACGCAGACAGGAATCGAGGCACGCCATAAACACACAGAACAAAAACGAGTAAAAAAATTACAAAAACGGGGGGTGAGCGCTGTTCGTCAACAATGTCGGACGCATTTTGTTCGAAAGCTTGTGATCAATTGGAGTTTTTTTGTTAATTAGTCAAGACAGAAAGCGAAACATGCGCTAATTTAACAGTGCAGCTACCGCCGACCTCCACCAGAGCTGTCAGGTATTTTTTCAACACAGTAAACGCGATTTCCGAGCAAAAAATGAAAGAATTTGCCGATCCAAGTCAAGATGTCCCGACATCGCAAACGTAAACACAGGGCAGGAACAGACTCAACCTCGGGATCGAACTCATCTGGTGTATCTGAGGGAAAGACTAGTGATTCTAAGAATTCAAAGAACACTCCAAAGAAACAGAAAGTTGTGACAAGCACGCCCACGTCCGTGAGAGAAAGTCTGTCGAAATTTGCCTTCGTTTCGAAATCTGTCGAAGAAGACATGATGGCGGAAAAGGGAAACGACCTCTTACTGTCAACATCCGAGGATATGAACGCAGTTTTCTCCCCTGAAGCCAGTGCGAATCCAGTTCAGGGTGTTAGCAACGAGGACTTGATGAGAAAATTATGTGCAAATGGTTCTGCTATCACCAAGCTGTCTGCTACGGTAGAGGAACTGAGGGCTGCTCTTCTGCTGGTGCAGAATGACAACGACAAGCTGAAGAAGGAAGTGGGGGAAGCCAAGCAGAGAGAAGAAGCCTTGAGAGACCAGCTCAGTGAAGCCCGTCACCTTGCTGATGTAGCCGATCGTAGATCAGAAGAAGTATCGGCGTACGTCCGTAGAAACAATCTACGCATCTACGGAGTGAAGGAGGAGCAAGGTGAGACGGCCCAACAGTGTGAGGAGAAGGCTCTTTCTCTTATCACCAACAAGCTGAAAGTGATGGTGAAACCCGAGGACATCGAGGTCGTGCATCGAGTGGGTGCCCGCGAGCAACGTCCTGGAGGTACTTCTAGTGGTGCTAGGAACACAGGTAGGGCCATCATTATGCGTTTTGTGTCCCGGCGTGTTCGCGATGCAGTGCTGTATGCTAGGAAGAAGCTGAAGGGGAGTGGGACTGTTATTGTGGAGGATCTGACTCCTCGAGCCTATTCTCTGCTGTGCTCTGTCAAGAGTGACACCTCGGTCTGCCAGCAGGCATGGACCAAGAATGGGTCTGTCTGGATGAAGATGACCAACGGGAGAGTCGTGTCTGTGAGGTCACTCGCTGATTTCAGACAACATTCCAGTCAGGCACAGTCCCGTTCGAAGTGAGAGCTTGCGAGTGTCGTCTGCTTCAGTGTAGGCTGATTCTTATAGTTTGTTCATCTTATATCTTCTCTCATTTGTTTATTTATTTATTTATTTAAAGGGTTCTTAGTTTGGACATCCTTTGTTTATTGTTGAATTGCCTTTCCCTGCGTGATTAGCTTCTGTACAAATCCGATTTTTCTTTTCCTTCTTTCGAGTGCTTGTTGTTTGTTTTGATCACGTGACTAGTTGTTTTCATCACGTGATTTATTTTTTAAATGGCCGCTTTCCGAGAGCGGTCATGCTGGAAGTTGTGAACTTGTGTTGCTGTTTTCTTATGGATTAATTATGTGTGGTGCTCGGTTTGGAGTACTGGCGGTACACCCGTAAATGAACCATATGCGTAAGTGCTGTTTGTCTTTTCGCTGTATTCTCGTTTGTGTATTGTTTGTGAGCGTTGTATGCGTGTGTAGGAGTGAAAGGTGTGGGAGTGAAAGGTGTGGGGGTAGATTTTCTGACAATGATATAGAAACTGGGTCACTGCAACGTATGTTTTGCTTGGGTCATAGAATGATAATGGCCAGGCCAGGTGCATGTTTCAAACAAGGAACTAACACAAACAAGTATATTTTACCAGTATGGGTGAATGTGGTTAATAAGAGATGCAATGATCTGTTATACTGTTTCACTTTCAATAAGTTGTTGACAGTTGAAGAGAGGCGGAAAGTGTTGCAGTTGAAGGAAAATTTTTTTAACAGTTTTGTATTATGTGTAAAGTTATATTGCTTTTTGGATGAATTACCTCTGAGTATTCATTTTTATGTCTCTTTTGGTCAGGGCTGTTATGGTAGGCCTACAGATTTGTGTCTTTATATCAGTCTGTTTCTCAAACAGTATACAGTGTGGTTATTTATTATTTTTTATGTCTCATGTTTCAATGCTGAGCAACCTATTTGGTTGGTCTTTCAAAGTCTGCAAAGTTTGTATATATGGTGCCTTTGGCTAGCTTTGAAGCAAACCTTCTTAGGGATGATCTTGAATTCTCTTGAATGTTACATAATGTGCATTTTCTTCCTTTTATCCCATACTCTCATTTTCTTGTACATGAATTGTTACCATGTTTATGTACACAATGGCGTCAAACAAAGCATTTAAAGTTTGCTCGTTCAATTGTAATGGGCTAAACAATTCTAACAAAAGAAAGGATGTTTTTGATTTCTTACGAAAGACCGAAGCTAATATTTTTTGTCTCCAGGAAACTCACTTAAAGGCAGACCTTGAAAACTATATACAAGCCAGTTGGGGCTTTAAAGTTTGGCTTAGTGGTTGTGACACAAACAAAAATGGTGTGGCTATTTTATTTAACAACAATTTTGAGTATAAAATACACAATGTTGTCAGGGACCAACATGGTTGTTTTATTGTAATGAATGTTGAATTTTTGAAAAAGAAATTCACTTTAGTCAATGTGTGACAAGCAGTGGTGATAAACCAGAATTTTTTGACAGTGTTTGTGAACACTTACAAAATATTGGTAATGAACATGTTATTATTACCGGTGGTTGGAACTGTCCCATGGATACCACTTTAGATATCCGAAATTATTCCAGCACTGTGAATCGTCCCAGGACCCGGAAAAAAATTCTTAACATCATGACTGATTATAACCTTTTTGATGTTTTTAGAGAAATTTATCCTGACAAAAGAAAATACACCTGGAGGAAATTCAATTCAATTAAACAGGCAAGGTTAGACTATTTCTTAATTAATGAAGAATTGTTAGCTATGGTTAATGATGTATATTTCAGCCCAGGCTATAGATCAGATCACTCTATAATTACATTAGCCTTAAAGAAAGATCAATTCAAAAGAGACAGGCCCTTTTGGAAGTTTAATAACAGCTTACTTAAAGATAAACAATATGTTTCTGAAATAAAAACACTTATTTATGATGTAAAAAAAACAATATGCAGTACCTGTTTATAATATGGACAATTTAAATAATATATCAAATCATAGCCTATTTTTTCAAATAGATGATCAATTATTTTTTGAAACAGTATTGCTTGAAATTAGAGGAAAAACAATCTCTTATGCCACATATAAGAAAAGAAAAAAAAATGAACAAGAATCTGATCTGGAAAAAAGGATACAAAATCTTGAACATAACTTACAAGAAAATGATGTTCCATATTTAGAAAATTTAAAAGTCCAATTACAGGAAATTAGAGAACATAAAATTCAAGGAATAGCTGTGCGCTCACGAGCACGTTGGATAGATCAAGGAGAAAAAGTTAATAAATACTTTTGTAATATGGAAAATAGACATTTTTTAGACAAATTAATACCATTCCTTGAAACGGACGATAAAGGTGTTATTTCAGATCAAGAGAGTATACTGAAAGAGGTTAAACAATTTTATACAGATTTATATGCATTTCAGGATGTAACTGATATCAACATTCCTGAAGAACTTCCAGATGCAGTTGCTTTATCAAATGAAGATAGTGAAGCAATAGAAGGTCTAATTAGTTTTGAAGAAGCTGCCACTGCATTAAAAAAGATGAAAAATGATAAAAGTCCGGGTCCGGATGGATTCACTGTGGAGTTTTTTTAATTTTTCTTTATTGATATTGGCATGTTTTTGGTACGGTCTGTCAATGAGGGTTTTTCCAAGGGACAACTGTCTGTAACACAAAGACAAGGCTCTATTACATGCATTCCTAAAGAAGGAAAGCCAAAGCGATTCATCAAAAACTGGCGGCCTATCTCTCTTTTAAGCACTGCATATAAAATTATTTCAGCTTGTATTGCCAACCGGCTTAAAGATGTCTTACTGAACATTATTCATGAGTCTCAAAAGGGTTTTTTGAAAGGTCGTTTCATTGGGGAAAATATTCGCTTGCTCTATGATACATTGTTTTATGTTGAAAAGGAGAACATCCCAGGAATGTTATTATCCATTGATTTTGAAAAGGCGTTTGATAGCGTCTCCTGGTCTTTCCTATTGAAATGTTTACGATTTTTTAACTTTGGGTCATATATAATCCAATGGATCAAAACTTTTTATTTTCAAATTTCTACATGTGTTACTGTCAATGGTCAATATTCATCTTGGTTTTCAATCGAAAGGGGTGTCAGACAGGGGGATCCATCATCACCGTATTTGTATTTAATATGTGCAGAAATTGTTTCTCTCATGATCCGAAGAAATGTAAATATTAAAGGTATTAAAATAAAAGATAAGGAAAATTTGCTATCTCAGTTTGCCGATGACACTACTTTATATCTTGATGGATCTGAAAGATCATTTCTTGAAACCATTAATGTTCTAACTAAATTTTCACAGATTTCAGGCCTAAAAATAAATTTTGATAAAACCCAAATCGTATGGATTGGAAGTAGAAAGAACTGTGGCATTCGGTATATGAGGGACAAAATTTTTGTGTGGGATCCAGGAACCTTTAAAATTCTAGGTGTAAAATTTTCTACTAAGACAGATAGTATTGTACGTATTAATTATGAAGACAAACTCTTGGCAATGAGAAGAATTCTGACATCATGGAAAAAACGACAGATCACCCCTTTTGGTAAAATAACAGTAATTAAGACCTTAGTGTTTTCAAAAGTAGTTCATCTCCTGATCAGCCTGCCTGACCCCTCTGACGACTTTATCACTGCTTTAGATAAAGAGTTATACATATTTTTATGGAATGGGAAAAAAGGTAAGATTAAAAAATCTGTCATTGACAAAGAATACAGTGCAGGTGGTTTAAAAATGCTTAACGTGAGGAATTTTATATCGGCGATGAAAATTAGTTGGTTACGTAGACTTTTAAGTAATGATTCTGATTGGAATTTTTTTTACTGTAAATATGTTTCCTATGCTGGATAATGTTGACAAATTTGGAGCAGAATATGGGAATGTTTTTATGCAGACTGTACAGAATCCTTTTTGGAAATATGTTATTAGACATTATAAAAAACTGTGTTTAAAATGTCAACCTAATTCTATTCATGAATTTATGTCTGAGTGTATCCACTATAATGCAAATATTGTAAGAAATAAAAAAGTTATTTTTGTGCGAGAGTGGATCGCTCATGACATTCTTTTTGTTAAACAACTAATAAATGGTGAGGGCAATTTTATGTCATTCCAAGAATTTTTGACACAGTTTCCTGGTGTAAGAACTAATTTTGTTTTATATATACGTATTCTGAATGCTATTCGTTCTTACAATCAAAAGTTAAATATTATTGTTACTAACAGATACAAACTGTTGGATCAACACATGTGGTTTTCAATTAAGAAGGTCAACAAGTATATACAAACTGTTGGATCAACACATGTGGTTTTCAATTAAGAAGGTCAGCAAGTATATACAAACTGTTGGATCAACAAATGTGGTTTTCAATTAAGAAGGGCAGCAAGTATATACAAACTGTTGGATCAACACATGTGGTTTTCAATTAAGAAGGTCAGCAAGTATATACAAACTGTTGGATCAACACATGTGGTTTTCAATTAAGAAGGTCAGCAAGTATATACAAACTGTTGGATCAACACATGTGGTTTTCAATTAAGGTCAGCAAGTATATACAAACTGTTGGATCAACACATGTGGTTTTCAATTAAGGGCAGCAAGTATATACAAACTGTTGGATCAACAAATGTGGTTTTCAATTAAGGGCAGCAAGTATATACAAACTGTTGGATCAACACATGTGGTTTTCAATTAAGGGCAGCAAGTATATACAAACTGTTGGATCAACACATGTGGTTTTCAATTAAGGGCAGCAAGTATATACAAACTGTTTTCAATAATAACAAGGCCATCCCTGCTGCTATCACTAAATGGAATCATCTTTTTGATAATCTTAATTGGAAATTATCTTTTCTCACTGCTTTAAGACTACTGCTGATGTCCAGCTGCGGTGGTTCCAGACCAGGTTGTTACATACACTACTCACAAAAAGTTAAGGATCACTATGAGAAAACAGGTGCGCAATAAACTCCGTTCGCTCCTGTTATTTTTTTTCTCAGTCAAGCCAAATTGTTATGAATTCTTGTTCAGCTGTAAGTGGGCGATGTTGTGTTAGTGGAAACATTGCACGTGATTCTCTATTACTGAGCTTGGCAGCAAAAGAAAAAGCGGAAACTTGCGAAAAAGGACCTTGTTTTGGATCGTTCTGCATGAACACATTGCACAAGCCAGATGGAAAAAACCATTATGCACGTGCAAGCACTGCTGTTTATGTGTGAGATGCTGTCTCTTGCTTGGCTTTATAAGAAGACATACCACCAGTATTAGGCCTGATTTGACAATGCCTCCACGACGAAAATTGAGCGAGTTGGATAGGGGACGAGCTGTTGCATGGTTCCAAGATGGTGTTCCCAAGCGAGAAGTGGCCAGGCGACTTCAGGTGTCCATCTCGGTCATTGTCAGACTGATTCAACGCTTCACAGCCACTGGGAGGGTCCATGAAAGACGCAGATCTGGTCGACCGAAGAAGACAACTCCACGTGAAGATCGTCTCATTGAACGACAGCCCTGCAGCCCTGCAGACAAGAACAGCCTCTTCCAGCATCATTCGAAGGCAGCTGAGGGTGGCTACTAACATCAACATCAGCCAGCAGACCATACGGAACCGCCTTCATGGGTTTAACCTCCGTTCTCGTCGCCCAGCTGTACGGCCACGCTTAACTCCAGCCCATAGGGCAGCACGCCGCGCCTTCTGCAGACGTCACGTGAGGTGGACACGTCAGCAATGGTCCCAGGTCCTGTTCAGTGATGAATCACGCTTCACCCTGAACCACAACGACGGCCGACTGAGGGTCTGGAGGCGCCCAGGGGAACGCTTTATTGACGCCACTGTCCAAGAAAAGGTGGCCTTTGGTGGAGGTTCTGTAATGGTCTGGGGGGCCTTCAGCCTTCACCACAGAACACCCTTGTATCATGTACAGGGTAACCTGACTGGCCTCCGATACCGGGATGAGATCCTTCGACCGCTGGCTGTGCCTACACTGCAGCAGATGGGACCGCCGGCTGTCTACCAGGATGACAACGCTCGCCCCCACAGGGCAAGGGTGGTCAACGACTTCCTGCAGCAGTCTGGAGTCAACAGAATGGAGTGGCCAGCATGCAGTCCCGACCTCAACCCGATTGAGAACCTCTGGGATGAGCTGGATCGCAAAGTGAGGAGCAACCACCCCCCTCCCAGGGATGCCCAGCACCTCTACCAGATGCTGCAGGCTGAGTGGCAGGCGCTTCCACAGAGGATCTTCACCACCCTGGTCAACTCCATGAGGACTCGCTGCGTCGAGTGCCAGAACAGCCATGGCGGATACACGCATTACTGAACTTTTGGGAGCATCAGAATGCCCTGTCTTGTGATTTCAATGACTTTGGGAAATCAAATTTCGATACGTACCCACTTTGATCAAATGTACAGACCAAACGATTGCTCGAAATTGAAGGCAATTGTGTATCGTTATCACTAAAGCATTGAATTAAATGTTGGCCAAAATTCAACGCATTGGCTTTCTTATTTGGAAAGTTATGAATTAGTTTGCAAGTGATCCTTAACTTTTTGTGGATAGCTTAGATTGCTCCCAACTCAAAGATATTTGTTTCTACAGAAAATTGTTGATTCTCCTTTGTGCAATTTTTGCAACCAAGAGGAACAGACAATTCCTCACATGCTGCATGATTGTGTTGTTATACAAAAGTTTTGGACTGACCTTGAAAATATGTTAAAAGATAAATGTCAACACTGTTATAACATGGGGTTTAGCAAGGAATTAATTTTGTTTGGGGTTAGACTAAATACAAGAACTGACAAGGTAATGGACCTTTTGCTTTTGTTGGCTAAATTCTACATTTATAAATGTAAACTTCAAGATGTCCACCCTAATCTACAGGCTTTTGTTGCTGTATTGAAAAATAGGTTTTGCATTGAAAAGTATTTGTCTGTTTTAAACTATACAGCAACAAAATTTGAAGAAAATTGGTTCCCGTATTTCCCAATTATATCTTAACTTCTTTCCAACCCACTCCACCATCTTTTTTTCTTTTTTTTTTCTTTTTTTTTTTTCTTCTCTCCCCCCCCCCTTCCCCCCCCCCTCCACCCTTTTCTCGCCTTTTCCCTGGTGTATGATTATACATTTACAGAGCTTAGTACAAATTATATTAAATATCACATCTATCAAATGTTTACCCCATATGTCACTCATAATTCAGTGTTCTTGTATTTTTTATTTTATCTATTTACTTTGTTATTTTCAGCATGTCACCAGATTGTATAACTCCAAATGTTCTTTTCGGTAACGGTTGTCATGTACAATTCAGTCCTGGGTATATAAACAGTAGGGGTACCCCATGATGTAGGGATGGGTGGGGGTGGGGTATGTGTATACTCATTCATGTAGTGCGTGTGTGTGTGTGTGTGTATGTGTGTGTTAGCCTATAGTATATATTTGAGAATGGTTGATGTTATTTTCACTAATAGTGTTGTTGATGACGGTGGCTGGTGGTGATTGTGGTGGTGGATATGATGAGAATAGTGGTAGTAATAGTATTGTCTGTAATTATTTGTCATCAGGAATATAATTACTCCTGTTAATTATTTTGCCTATGCTGAAGTTGTGCTTATTACCATTATTTGCTACTATTTACTTATTAATACTATTGTTGTTCATCATGCTATTGTCTTCATTGTTGTTCATCCTGTTGTTGCCATCTTCATTGTCATTGCTATCATTGTTGCTGTTGTCATCAATCACCACTATCATAGTTACTATTACTACCATAGTTGTTGTTTTTGTCCTCGTTACATTTAATGTTGTGTGTCACTTTTGTCATGTTATCAAAATGATTACTATTTTGTATGATATGTGCATGTATGTTTCCTAAAAAAATTGTAAAATGGAAAAAAATGTGTAATAAAAAAATAAAATAAAAAATTACAAAAAACATAAATAAACAAATACGACGATAAAGACCAGGCAGACAAGAAAAGAAAAGACGAACACACGAAACCATATTGCAAAACGAATAGAAAAGTATCACAAAAAAGATTAGCACACGAAACCATATTGCGAAACGAATAGAAAAGTATAATAATAATAATAATGACAATTTATATAGCGCTTATTCTCCTTACGGGGGGGGGGGGGGGGGGGCTCTAAGCGCTTCACAAAGAAGTAAAAAATCTGAGCAAAACAACAACAAAACAACGCACTTATCATAAGGAACAATCCGAAACGAAATCACAATAACTACATTTACGCCCCCCCCCACCCCCCCCCCCCCCCCCCCCCCCCCCCCCCCCAACCCCCCCCCCCCCCCCCCCCCCTTTCACACTCCCCTAGAATCCAAACCATTACAAATAGC
>CM065691.1:9966841-9976841 GCA_017654935.2 Phymorhynchus buccinoides
GTATTCGAAAGATCCTATTGTCATTTGCTGAGCGGAGAGATCTAGATGGAACGTAAATTTCAAGAAGCTCAGAGAGGTATTGCGGTGCTGTTCCCGATATGATCCGATAGCAGAGACAGGCAGCTTTGTAGTTTATTCTTTGTTGAACGGGTAGCCAATGTAACTCTTTAAGTAGAGGTGATGGGTGTTGAAGACGCTTGGCTTTGAAAACCATTCTAGCAGCAGAGTTTTGAAGTTGTTGTAAGGGTTTGAGAAGCGCCTGTGGGCAACCAAGTAGAAGGGAGTTGCAGTAATCTAATCTAGACAAAATGTATGAACTGACTAGCGTTTTGGTTGCCTCGGTCGTGAGAAAGGAGCGTATAGAGCTGATTCGCCTGAGTTCGATGTATGCAGCCTGGCAGATCTTAGTGATATGATGTTGCATGGAAAGGTCTTCATCCACGAAAGCACCAAGGTTGCGAATATGTTCAGAAAAATGGATGTTGGAATCTCCAAGGGCAATGGTGTGGAGGGCAGAGAGCTAGAGTCAACAGATGGGGGAAGTACTCTAAGTGCTTCAGTCTTGTCATCGTTTAGTTTAAGCTTATTGTTTGACATCCTTGTTTTCACTTCAGTGACACAGTCTTGAAGAGTGTGAATAAGCTGGTCGTGAGCTAGCGGTGAAGCATGATGATTGAGTTGAGTATCATCGGCATACATTTCATGACGGACAGAGTGTTTCGCTATGAGGGGGGTCAATGGGGTGGCATAAAGAATGAACAAAATTGGTCCTAACACGGAGCCTTGTGGGACGCCAAAATCAAGAACTGACTCAGAAGATTTGTTTTCATTTACTACAACTATTTGTTTTCTTTCATGAAGATAGGAACGAAACCATTTGAGGACATTTCCAGTGATTCCAAAATTTTGTTCGAGACGAGAAATAAGCATGTTATGATCGATTGTATCGAAGGCAGCCGAAAGATCAAGGAGTAGGAGAACCGAAACTTTGTCTTCGTCTAGAGAGAGAAGTAAATCGTTCAGAATTCGCAACAGGACTGTCTCTGTGCTGTGCCCCGGCCTATAGGCTGACTGATGAGGACTGAGAAGATTGTGGGTGGTCAGATGGGAGAAAAGTTGATGAAGCACAAGCCTTTCAAGAAGTTTAGAAAGATATGGGAGATTTGAGATGGGTCGATAGTTTTTCAGTTCGTTGGGGTCAAGGTTGTTGTTTTTTTAGTAGAGGTTTTACGATAGCAGTCTTGAATTCCGAGGGAAAGATACCAGAAGAGAGTGACTCGTTCATTATATTGGTTATAGTTGGCAGAACAAGATCGATGTGTTATGAGGTCTTATAAGGGAGGGGTCTTATAAGGGAGGTAATTTTAATACTTACAAAGAAGGACAATGTCTCAGAGAACTAGGTCTTATATGGATGGAAGGGAGTCTTATAATGGGAGGTCTTATAAAGGAGGTTCCACTGTAATAATAAAACAAGTGCATCGCCGAGCGGCTGCAAAGTCCCATCGCAGCATCGCCGAGCTGAATGTGTCGGCTGTACACACAGCGGGGAGACCATTGAGAACTGAAAACAGGACGCACGCACGGACGGATGGACGGCCGGAAAGAAGTGGGACATAGCGGGCCTGTGACACAAAGGTCCTAGGGCATAGCGGGTCATGTAAAACTAAATACATCAGTGGATAGCTTGCATCTTGGCAAACTAGTATACCAAATTTGATGATGATAGACTGAATAGTTTTTGAGAAAAACGGACGAATAGCCGGACGGACGGAGGCACACGGACGGACCAGACAAAAACAATAGCTCCCCGAACCTTCGGCTCGGGGACTAATAAACGCCCTAAATATTAATGCAATATAACATGGTCTACCCTTCCCCGCACCGAAGAAGCGAAGGTGCAAACTAGTTGGTATTTGGTATATTCTACTCAAGACACTTATCTCTGTGAAATTCGGGCTGCTCTCCCCCGGAGAGCGCGTCGCCACAAGCGCAGCGCCTACACTTTTTTTTTAACAGTCTTGGTCGAATGAAAATCTGCTTAACGTCCTCCGGTCTGGGACAGACACATATAGGAGATTAGTAGATATAAAGATGGTGGGAACGATCCTGGAGGCAATGCCCGGAGGCAGTGCAACACCAGGAAAGTCCCGAATTTTTACCAATGCAGTAAATGTATACTGCGATTCATAACAGTCTTGGTCCAGAGATATGCATCCTTATAAAGGCAGTGCCTGACACCCCCAGCTTCAGTTCTACGGCTAGGGGGAGGGTAGGGTGTGTGTGAGAAGTAATGTGGCTGTGATGTAGCTTGAATAGGTGGGTCTTGAGAGCTCATTTAAAACATTGCAAGGACTGGATATGGCGAATTTCGCGTGGTAAGGAGTTCCAAACTGATGGGGCCGAAAACGAAAAGGTGCGCTCACCAAACATTTTTGTTCGTGTACAAGGAACACAGATAATTTTGGAATCTAAAGATGACCGCAATGTAGACCCCCATGCACCAATCTGGTGAAATGTCTGCAATTATTTTTACATGAATCTAATAAAATGTCTTCAATTATTTTTACATGAATCTGATGAAATGTCTGCAATTATTTTTACACGAATCTGATTAAATGTTTTAAATAATTTTTACATGAATCTGATTAAATGTCTGCAATTAGTTTTTACATGAATCTAATGAAATGTCTTCAATTATGCTTACATGAATCTGATGAAATGTCTGCAATTATTTTTACATGAATCTAATAAAATGTCTTCAATTATTTTTACATGAATCTGATGAAATGTCTGCAATTATTTTTACACGAATCTGATTAAATGTCTTAAATAATTTTTACATGAATCTGATGAAATGTCTGCAATTATTTTTTACATGAATCTGATGAAATGTCTGCAATTATTTTTACATGAATCTGATGAAATGTCTGCAATTATTTTTACATGAATCTGATGAAATGTCTGCAATTATTTTTACATGAATCTGATGAAATGTCTGCAATTATTTTTACACGAATCTGATGAAATGTCTGCAATTATGTTTACACGAATCTGATGAAATGTCTGCAATTATTTTTACATGAATCTGATGAAATGTCTGCAATTATTTTTACATGAATCTGATGAAATGTCTGCAATTATTTTTACATGAATCTGATGAAATGTCTGCAATTATTTTTACATGAATCTGATGAAATGTCTGCAATTATTTTTACATAAATCTGATGAAATGTCTGCGATTATTTTCCGGGGGTTCCGCGTGAATTACTGTGAACGAAGCTAGAATAATTTCATCACACTCACGTAGACAGTGGCATTCCATCAGAATCATGCCTCACAGACGTCGTCACAGTTGGATAGACGCAAAGGTCTGTGTACACGTTAACATTATTCACGAGATAGTTCTATTTCCCCATGGCAACAAACAGAGAGAGAGAGAGAGAGAGAGAGAGAGAGAGAGAGAGAGAGAGAGAGAGAGAGAGAGAGAGAGAGAGAGAGAGAGACAGACAGACAGACAGACAGACAAATAGCTTTGGGGCAGCCGCACCGACCTGGAGAAGACAGTGGGGTTCAACATGGCGACCAATTTATATTAGAAGTCCGCAATACAAGAGGACGAATAGGTATGCAGTGTGTACCTAGGGTTTACCTTTACCTTTCAGCCTAATGCTCGGTGTACATCTGTGTTCTACCGAGGACCCAGCAGGTTTGACAATCGTGTGAAAGGTAGCACACGCCTTGTTGCTTTTGACTTGCTGACAGGATATACACACACGCAGGTCTGCTTCTTTTGGTCTCTCTCTCCCAAGACCCAAACAACATGGGCGACAGCGGACCAAATACATACACAACGCACGCCAGTCGGTGTGAATGACATGGCAGCAGGTGTGAAAAACACACAGAATGAAACAAAACATGCTTTGTATTAGCCAGGACACAAGATGTACACCGAGCCTAACAAAACACTCGGGTTGTTCTTTTCTGAGTGGGAAAGAGACGAGAAAACCAAACTTCCAGCGATGCGTTCAACCGAACTGCTCACATCCAGTGTCATGCTCAAAGAAACAGACTCCACCCTGACAACCCGCATTGAAATCTTTCAAATTCTTTTATGGCCCTTTCGTCTCCGCTCCGCTTTCATCCAAGCGTTCTCTCTTAGCTGAAAAGAATTAGTACACAATTATTAATACAGTTCTTACTTAAGGTGGGTTTTTTTGTGTATGTACATTTTGTCCTGCAGATGTGTTATTAAGATCAACAAGCAATCACTGTCAGGAAAGGCATAATTCCAAAATTGACGATATAATATGTCAATTTATTAATGTATAAAATTTGGTAAATATATTATGTTGTAAAACTAAAATGCAAGTTCCAAATTTAAAAAGTAACTCCTTGTCGGAGATATACTTTACCCTTGGTAAAACCAAGTTTTGTAGAGCTGTTTCTTTATAACACGTGTAGCACGTGAATTTCGTAAACTTATTGGGTAACCCGCTCGACTGCTCACACAGCCAGCGGCCAAATAGGACACTGTCTGGTTGTGCACGGCACTGTATCTGGCGATGTTAAGCTAGGAGGCTGCACCCTTTATTCAGTCGGTTTTTTTAACCGGGTTTTTTCGGAAGTCCGGGTAAAGTAAATTTTGGGTTGTTGTTTTCTAAATTGCTAGGATTTAAAGAAGTGTACTTATTTCAAGGTTGTATTTCATTCATAAAGTTTAAATTGGGTTTCTAAATTTTGCAGGGTTTTCAAAATTGTAGGTTTTCTTTATTTACATTTGCGAAGACATTATGGTGTCTTAAAAATTGTATACTCTTTTTGAGAGAAAGTTACAGTTTCGGTGCTGGTGTGTTTGTCTAAAGTTCTAAGTTTTGTAAAGGCCAGTACATGGTTAAACACACTCACACCGAAACTAATCACGGAAAATTCTGTCCGCGAAGCTAATTCAAGTAGGGCTAGAATATTGACAGCCTTTTCAGTTCCCTTGCAGGTGTGTGGCCCAGTCCCCCCTGTAACCCCTTCCTGTTGAGTGACCTCTGACTTGTGGAGCCGGAGAGAGGAAGGGAGACCAGTCTCGCGCTTCTGAGGGAGCCGCTGGTTGAGTGACCTCCGACCTGTGGAGCCGGAGAGAGGAAGGGAGACCAGCCTCGCGCTTCTGAGGGAGCCGCTGGTTGAGTGTTGGTGCCAAGGACACCAACGGACCTGTAAACGTTTGGGTGGAGAACGTTTGGGGAGGAGGTGCAACCAAGTTTGTGACCTCGGTGGAGAAGACGGTGCTTCGCGGAGACAGATAAGTTTTTTTTAGTTGGTGTCACGAGGAACGG
This sequence comes from Phymorhynchus buccinoides, assembly GCA_017654935.2. Lineage (NCBI taxonomy): Eukaryota > Metazoa > Mollusca > Gastropoda > Neogastropoda > Raphitomidae > Phymorhynchus > Phymorhynchus buccinoides. Next base: position 9,972,169 of record CM065691.1, read on the forward strand.
TGTGTTTGTAAAAATTATCCTGTCAGTGCCTGTCCCAAGACGAACATTTTTTTACTCATACAAAGGGACCAAAGTTGTTCTTGTTTAGCTTAAGAATAAAGGGGTGATAATCGGAAAGTTGTGTTAGTGTGTTAAAGTCCAAGTTAAACTCTGGTTAAGAACGCGCGTGGATGAGAGAGAGACAAAGTGTGTGAGAGTTTGTTTCAGTTTCTTTACATCACACTCCTTCCTTCCCGCACAACCCACACTGAAATCTTATACATTCTTTTATTCGGACCCCTTTTATTGCCTTCGCCTCCGCTCCGTCGTCACGGATGCGTTCTTCTCCGCAAATCGCAGCAGCACCATAGAAACTCAAACTCAAACTCAAACTCAAACTCTTTTATTTGTCGTAAAACCATCAAAGGAATTATTGACACAGAAGTAGTAAGTACATACCACGGAAGAAAGAAAGAAAATAAATCAAAAAACACAAGGTAGTAAAGTTCGTGACAAAGTAAATGCAGCAGATAAAAAGAATACAACATTTGTATATTCTTGCTAATTATTTACTGCGGACAGCAAAGCATTCATAAATGTATCTTGCTATTTCAGGTTGAAAGGAATTTGATTTCAGTATGAGACTTGGAGACTGAAAATCTGTTAACAATAAAGAATGCATCTGTCTGTTAATACCATTAATAAGAGCAAGCCGCCATAGCATAGCGTAGTACAGTATTGGCTTTCTTATTGGCTTTTCTTAGCCTTTTCCATGCTATGTACGGGGCTTCTGAAAACGTAGAGATTGTGCATATTTACGCACTAGAGCTCTCAAATCACCCCCTAGAATCTCAAACCATGCGTGAGATTTACCCCTTTAAAATCTCAAGTTGGGGGTGAGATGACGCATTAAAATGATAATTTGTGCGTTAACACAGTCGTTACTTTTCAGTAACTTAGTAACTTAGTAAGCTAATGACGTTGCAGGTTGTCACAACAGTATGCAAACTGAAGTTGATAGCCTAGACCTCAAAATGATACAAGATCATGCAAACAGACCTAATCATTGAAATCTCGATGCTCATTGGCAGACCCTTTTCTTAGTTTCCAATGAAATTGCTTCATACACTTGTTATTCCTTTAATCAACACGGCTCTTCAGTCTGGCAAGGGTAAAAGAAAGACAACAAAAGAAGAAGCAGGTTGTTACGTGATCAACAAAATGAAAAGCAGTGATTAAGCTCCAACAAAATGGAGGGATCGCCCATGTTGTTTAGTTCCGAATAATTGGACAAATTCAGCTGGCTGATATCTTGTTTTCTGAACATGAAGCAGAGGTATATGGGATTAGTCTAAGCCTCTCAATAAGTTTGCCCCCCCCCCCCCCCTGTGTGTGTGTGTGTGTGTGTGTGTGTGTGTGTGTGTGTGTGTGTGTGTGTGTGTGTGTGTGTGTGTGTGTGTGTGTGTGTGTGTGTGTGAGAGAGAGAGAGAGAGAGAGAGAGAGAGAGAGAGAGAGAGAGAGAGAGAGAGAGAGAGAGAGAGAGAGAGAGAGAGAGAGAGAGAGGGGAGAGAGGGGGGGGGGTGGATACTCAAGATGGTTTCTCACTCAAGGGTCAGTTTTGAAGCCTATTGCAACTGGTTTATGTACACACAAAAAACATTCAAAAATTTGTCACACATAAAGAGAGAGAGAGAGAGAGAGAGAGAGAGAGTTTATTTAACAAGGATTGAGAGAGAGAAACAGAGACATAGGCAGAGAGACACATAAAGACAGAAAGAGAGGTAGAGACAGAAAGAGACAGAGAAAAACAAATGAATGATTGAAAGGAAAACGAAAAAGTGATCAACATATGAAAAAGTACCTAAAACAGGGCGGGTAAGAAGCCCACTCCAATTATCTCTTGAAATGAAGCGAATTTCAGTCTCATTTTGCCCATGAGACGAGCGTTAAAGTCTAGCATTCGTCTCATGGGCAAATTTGACTGAAATTTTCTTTATTTCATGAGATAATTGGGGTGGCCTTCTTACCCGCCCATACGCTTTTTACCCCGTCTTCCCCTAGTCTTGTTAGCACTGTACCTAATAATTTCTCTATTTCTCTATAAGATAAAGAACGTCGTTATGACTTCTGATTTCAAACAATAGGGGGAAAATAAACCAAAAGTATGTTAAAGAAATCAGGGGGAGAGGGTCGCACATTATTTATTTGATCTGATTATTATCTGATATTATATTTTTTGGTATTGGTGACACGTAGAGACGATATTGATGACACGTAGAGACGAAATTGGTGACACGTAGACGAAATTGGTGACACGTAGAGACGAATTTGGTGACACATACAGACGAAATTGGTGACACGTAGAGACGTAGAGACGAAATTGGTGACACGTAGAGACGAAATTGGTGACACATACAGACGAAATTGGTGACACGTAGAGACGTAGAGACGAAATTGGTGACACGTAGAGACGAAATTGATGACACGTAGAGACGAAATTGGTGACACATAGAGACGAAATTGGTGACACGTAGAGACGAAATTGGTGACGCACAGAGAGACGAAATTGGTGACACGTAGAGACGAAATTGATGACACGTAGAGACGAAATTGGTGACACGTAGAGACGTAGACGAAATTGGTGACACATAGAGACGAAATTGATGACACGTAGAGAGACGAAATTGGTGACACGTAGAGACGAAATTGGTGACACGTAGAGACGTAGAGACGAAATTGGTGACACGTAGAGAGACGAAATTGTTGACACGTAGAGAGACGAAATTGGTGACACGTAGACGAAATTGGTGACACGTAGAGACGAAATTGGTGACACGTAGAGACGAAATTGGTGACACGTAGAGACGAAATTGGTGACACGCTGAGACAAAATTGATGACACGTAGAGACAAAATTGATGACACGTAAAAAGACGAAATTGGTGACACATAAATTGGTGACAGGTTGAGACAAAATTGAAGACACGTAGAAAGACGAAATTGGTGACACATAGAGAGACGAAATTGGTGACAGGTTGAGACAAAATTGGTGACACATAGAGACGAAATTGATGACACATATAGAGACGAAATTGGTGACAGGTTGAGACGAAATTGGTGACACGTAGAGACGAAATTGGCGACACGTAGAGACTAAATTGGTGACCCGTTGAGACAAAATTGATGACACGTAGAAAGACGAAATTGGTGACACATAGAGAGACGAAATTGGTGACACGTAGAGACGAAATTGGTGACACATAGAGACGAAATTGATGACACGTAGAGACGAAATTGGTGACACTTTGAGACAAAATTGATGACACGTAGAGATACGAAATTGGTGACACATAGAGAGACGAAATTGGTGACACGTAGAGACGAAATTGGTGACACATACAGACGAAATTGATGACACGTAGAACGAAATTGGTGACACATAGAGACGAAATTGGTGACACCAAAAAGCCAAGAGCTCGCACTCCGCAGCTGACTGAAACCGGGTTTTTTACTCCCACCCCTTCACCTACACTACAGGTGGGGTCATTGTGAACTCACTCACTGCCTACAACATAACTAACACTTCCCACCTTCCACCTTTTCACCTTCCAGGTGGGAAGTGAGAAAGTTGGCTTCATTTCTTTGCAAGGTTTGTTGGCTGCGAAGTTATTACTCTTTGTAACACATTTAGGCTTTTGGGTGACGCGTAGAGACGAAATTGGTCACACGTTACACCAAATATGAAACCGTGTTGAGTGAGTCCTAAACAACAACATCGGACAGACAAGCACGGCAGGACATTGTCTCTTCCTCTGTCGATCAAATAGCTTACCAAACCAAACGAAGTGTATGAATAAAATTTAATACATAAATTAATCAATCATTATTATTATTATTATTATTATTATTATTATTATTATTATTTAACGAGGATAACAAAGCAATATAACACAGTTAGGCCGTGTACACACATAAGCGGATATTCCGTGCGGAAACCCGTGCGCAATCCATACATAAGTGCAACAAAGAAGGGGAAAGATTTGCGCACGTGTCCGAATTTTCCCCTATATGCGTAAACTTTTATCCTTCTTTCTTCCACTTATTTAGGGTTTTCCGTACGGAACTTACGCGTCTAATGTGAACCCGGCCTTATTAAGTTGTAGCTTAGACACTCCCATACACACACACCACACACACACCCAACACACACACACCATCACATTTTCGCATTGAACATTTTCACTGAAAAACAATATTTTGCCATTCTCGGGAAATGGATAGTGTTAGGGTCAGCCTAGGGTTATGTCACTAAAAATGAAAGAAGCAGACTTTGAGATCGAGAGTGGTAAACGTGAGACGGTCGTCTAAAGTAAGACTTTGCCAACGCTTTTTCTTTAATCCATTCTTCAAAAATAAAACTCACACACTCACACAAAAAAAGGAAACAAGAAGCAATAGAAAGAGATTTTTTTCAAATGAGCACAATTAACGAAAGAAAATCACCCCCCACCCCTACCCCCCTCTTTAACTTTCTTTTTAACAAATCAAAAACATGCACATCCAATACTCTAATCATATAGGTATGCAACTCAAATACAGGAGAGAGAGAGAGAGAGAGAGAGAGAGAGAGAGAGAGAGAGAGAGAGAGAGAGAGAGAGAGAGAGAGAGAGAGAGACAGAGACAGAGACAGAGACA
>CM065691.1:9981841-9985405 GCA_017654935.2 Phymorhynchus buccinoides
TTAATCGACCCTAAGGCTTGGTCCCGTCCACAAGCCTTCTTTATCTCTGTAAAATCACCTCGGATAATTCGACCTCGGATAAATCGACACTTCGGATAATTCGACCCTTAAAACGCAAACTCTCCTCGGATAAGCTGACCATCATCACAATCCCCCACCCCTTCTGTTTAAAAATAAGGGTTGATAAGTTATATGCGGAGTGTCCTGTACTTTTTCAAATGCGTTCCAATGACGTCAAGTTTAGTTTGACGTATTTGATGTTGCAAACAGTTGTTCTATAATTGTCTGGACCTTGAAAAGGAAACACAAATGCACAGTTACACACACGCGCGTGCGCGCACACACACACGCACGCACACACACGCAACGCAAGTCACACACACACGCACACACACACACACACACACACACACACACACACATTCCAGAAGAGGAACAAAGATACAGAATTGCCAATTCATGCTCGCATTGAGTACAAACTAGCAATCCTCGCTTTCCGCCATTTTCAAAACACTTTGCCAACATACCTGTCCAACCATCTCATCACCTATCAACCATCCCGCACTCTCCGTTCTAGCAGCGAGAAACTCCTCAAAGTCCCCCGCATGAAACTTAAGTCCTTTGGTCACCGCTCTTTCAGCTATCAAGTACCCACCATCTGGAATTCGCTCCCCTTCTACCTCCGGTCCGCTCTGTCCCTGTCTGCATTCAAGTCTGGCCTTAAGACTCATCTGTTCAAAAAGTTCCTTTCCCCTTCATAATTTCAATCTCACACACAAACCCCGTGTAAAGTGTGCCTCTGTGTGTGTGTGTGTGTGTGTGTGTGTTCTTTCTCTCTGTCTCTCCCTCTCTCTTTCTCCATCTCTTTCTTTTCTCCCCCCTCTCCCCTCTCCTATGCCCTCTTCATCCCCCCCCCCCCTCTCTGTCTCCTTCCCCCCCCCTCCCTCTCTCCTTTACTCTCTCTGCCTTTCTCGTAATATTGTTTTACATTCACATACAATTTTTGGGAATTTGTGAGCTCGTATGACCCCCCCCCCCCCCCCCCTCCCTCCCCGAGAATTTGTGAGTGCATAAATGGCGTGCGTATCTGAAAGGGTGAGGTGTGTGGGGGTCTGTTTGTCCATGCCTTTTTTTTCCTTTTTTAATTCACCTCTTTATTTATTTATTTATCCCCTTCTTTGAAATTGTGTCAATAATGTGTATGTGAAATACTACATCCGTGGGGATGAACGGCGTGAGTTGGTCTCTCTCTCTCTCTCACCCCAACAGCCTGAAATAGTTTTTGAGTGTCGTTAAATCGCCTCCCCCCATGGGTGATTTAGAAGTCCACGACCCTCTCCCCCCCCCCCCCCTCTCGTAATGGTTTGTAAAGCGCTACTGAGGATGATTTTTTATCATCGAAGAGCGCTATAGAAGCTTTAGCTTTATTATTATTATTAATTGCAGGGCCTAATTGTGGGCACTAGAGCTGGGTACCAGTACGGATTTCTATATACCAGTATCATACCGGTATTTTTTTCACAAAAATATATACCGGCTGCTTTGCTGGTGATACATTTAAAATGTTATGACACAGAGAAAAGAGCTGTCCCAGAAAGTCTCTAACAGATAGGTGTGGCTGTATAAAGTTTGCCTACCAATACACTCCCCTCTCTTCTTTCCCTTCTCTCTTTCTTCCTCCCTCTGTACATCCCTCTATCTCGACTCCATCTCTATCCTGTAAATGTTATTGGTCCTTCTCTAACACACACACACACACACATTGTGTCACACACACACACACACACACCACATAATACATTTACTCTTTTTCACACTCTTTGCATGAATTCCTGACGCTGCAAATGTCCTAATCCCCCCTTAACATAAGGACTGTACTTCTCTGTCAATAAAAACGATTCTGAAGCGTCTGAAGCGTCACTCTCTCTCTCTCTCTCTCTCTCTCTCTCCTCTCTCGGTTACGGTCTCTCTCAATGCTCTTTACCATTCTAAATAAATTTCATTCTCTCATCTAATCTCTCTCTCCATCCCTCTCTCTCGCTCTCTCTCTCTCTCTCTCTCTCTCTCTCTCTCTCTCGATCTCTCTCCTCTCTCTCTCTCTCTCTCTTATGGATTTTCCCTTTTTGTTTGTTTCTTTGATTTAACAATGTCCCCTTCCCACTGTTTCCCTTTGACATTGGCAGATGGCCCGTTTCATTAAAACGTTTTGTTCTTGTTTCTTGTTTTCTCTCTCTCTCTCTCTCTCTGTCTTTCGCTCTCTCTCCTCTCTCTCTCCTCTCTCGAACTCTCTCTCTCTCTCTCTCCTCTCTTCTCTCTGTCTCTCTCTCCTCTCTCTCGCTCTCTCTCTCTCGTCTCTCTCTCCTCTCTTTCTCCTCTCCTCTCTCTCTCTCTCTCCTCTCTCTCTCTCTCTCTCTCTCTCTCTTGTGCCTACTGTAATACGTAGAAAAACGTTTTGAAATGAATATGAAACTTTTCAAATTTGCATAGCTTCAAGTATTCTTCGATGGTGCTTGTCTATCTGTCCCTGGTTCTCTGACAGCTTGTGCGCGCGCACACACATACAACACACCATATAATTATCACGTAGATTATGTGTAGATATGTGTGCGTGCATGCACATTTGTGCATAGATATGTATTCATATGTATGTTCGTGTGTTGGCGTATACGTGCATGTTTGTACAAATTAATAGCATTTACACATTGCTTACTCTCTCGCCCACAGACACTGTTTGCTTTAGCGTTTTCCTTTAACATCTTTCTTTCGCTCGTTTTCAAAGGATCATCAATAGAGACATTAATGACATTGCAGGGAATGAAAAGGCAGTCCCCGCACTTCAGTTGAATAGAAACATGACTGAAACAAAAAGACACCCAAACCATCACAAAGAAAGATTGAGGGACAGAAAAATGTAGAACTGAGAGAGAGAGAGAGAGAGAGAAGGGGAGAGAGAGAGAGGAGAGAGGGGAGAGAGAGACAGGGGAGCAGAGAGAGAGGGGGGGGGGGGGGGGTGAGAGAAGAAAGAGGAGAGAAGAGAATGTGTTTGGGGGGTGGGGGTGGTGTAGTGTCAAAGTATTGTTATTAGAACCTAATAATAATGATAATGATAATAATGAGACTTTTTCTAGTGCTTAATCTTAAAGAAGCCCTAAACGTTTACAATGCATGATAAATGAATAAACCAGCAAGTAACAGCAATAAATGAGCGTAAAAACGTGTTTTACACACACACACACGCACGCACGCAAAAACGCGCACACACAACACACGCCGCGCGTGCGCACTCACGCAGGCAGGCACACACGCACACACTGATACACACTCAAACGCGCGCGCGCGCGTGCACACACGCACAAATGTTCCCGCGTGAGCGAAATGGGAGAGACAGACAAACTGATGAGACCGATTTAAAAATAATCTGTTATTATAAATATATACAAGGGCATATGTGTGAGTGTTGGAAGGGGGGAGGAGCGGGAGGGGCAAGGTTTGTGTGTACTGTGGTATTGGTGTGGGCGAGCGAGGGCTTGTGCGTATATATAAAAATAAATCTATGCCAATTTA
>CM065691.1:9985905-10008405 GCA_017654935.2 Phymorhynchus buccinoides
TATTAAAAAACAACTGACGGGCATTAAAATGAACATGGGATTCGGAAAGTGTACTCCATTAACATAAATGGAATAATTTTTATGCCTTCAGTGCCCAAAACTATAATATTGAAAAAGATAGGATCTGATATTTCTAACAAGACATGCCAACGATTTTTGGAAAGATGATTTGAATCATATAAAGTTTTGGGAGAAGCGCTTTCATGTTAAAACTGTTGAATGAATTTTGCTCGAACCTTTTGTTTGTGCATCCGACATATTGGATAAGGTGGAAAACGTTTTTTTCTCATCAAAGCTGGGTTGAGAAGATGTGTTTTTTGTTGGAAATTTATTTAGACGAAAATAGCAATTTTTTTATAGTTTCCTTCCTTTATGAGAAATATGGTGGGTTATGTGATTTTGTTTCTTATCCCATGGACTTAAAAAAGTGCTGTAAGAATTATGCAATGAAGCTTGGAATTGTTATTTCACTAAAGCTGATAATTATGTTAATATGTTGAAAATAAAGTTATTTGCTCTTGTGGCTCCCAAGGAGCCAAGTATTATTATGATATTCTGGCTCAAGATGCACAAGAACTAAATGTTTGATAATAAATGGAGAGAAAGACTCCAGAGTGGAGTGCGCTGGAAACTAGTATTCAAAAAAGATAAAAACCATAAAGATGTTAAATTAAAATAGTTCCAAATGCGATTATTCACATTAATTTGGGCACTAATGTGATTTTGCAAAAATAACCGTAACTGATTCAGATAATGTACTTTTTGTCATAATGAAAAAAAGAAACATTCACATATTTTTGGGGGCCGGCACACTATGTTAAGAATTTTTGGAAAGCATTTGAAAACATGGGAATTTGAATGTGAACATGTAACCTTATTTCTAACATAAAGCCTATTGTTTTTGATGCGGTGATCGCTTTTCAAATCTGATAAGTACGTTTGACCTTATTTTGCTGTTTGCAAATTTTTTTTTATATAAAATGCAGATGTGAAGGAAAACTCCCACAGTGTGAACATGTTATCTCATATTTAAAAGAGATATAAATAGAAAAAGTATTTTGGTTTTGAAATGTCACAATAAGTTTTTTTTCACACGAGGGCATCCATATATTATCTCTTTTTGCGTTAATTTGAATGTATGACTGTACTTTCTGGTTGAAAGTGGACGTAAAATTTGATTGTTTGGATATGACTACAGGTATAAGAATTGTGTGTGTTGTGGTGTAAGTATGTGGGCGTGCCGTTAATGTTTTTGTATGTGTTGGTGACTACTTGACCGTTTAAATGCACAAAAAAAAGGAATAAAAAAAAAGAAAAAAAGTTAGTTAATCCATTTCTTCCAGTCATTCACAACAAGATTAATGTATGATTTAGTCAAGATCCTGTTTTCATTAATCGTTAGAGTCTCTTAGTTGTGATCTTTATTATAGGTTTGGTGGCTTTTATCACCAGTGTCATGGGGTTAATTACTTTTAATCAATGATAGATTTTATTGCTATTTCTATCGAAGAGTCCGGTAGTAACCAAGGTAACGAAGAGTCCAGGACGAGTTGAAGCAGGTAAAAGGTTATAAGAGTGGAATCGACAACAAAAAATGAACAAACAAACAAAACAAAAACTGTTGTCAGATGAATCAACCATAAACGCAATACCAGTTAAAATAGAAGAAGACAAACAAAACAGTACGAATTACGATGTTGTATTGCTTACTGTTGGTGTGGCTGCCGGTGTTGGTTATTTGTCTTATAAATTATATAAAACACACATGCAACCAAAATTAAAAACACGAGTAGAAGTAAAAACAATACAAACAGAAAAAGCAACAGACAAACAAAAAACGCAAAAGCAAAAACTCTAAACCTGAGAGCGATCCATTTTTAATTCAATAAATTATTGTTTTAGAACTTTAATAAAAACTTAACAATAACTTAAGTAACTCGATAAGAACTTAACAATAACATAAGTAAGAACTTGATAAGAACTTGACAAGTTTTTGTGTTAGAAATTAATAAATACTTGATGTGACTTACCAAGAACTTATTAATAACTTGAAGTTGACTTAACAAGAAAACTTGTTTAAGAACCTATAAAAGAAATTGTAAAAAAGAACTTAAAAAGAACTGAGTAAAACTTCTTAAAAAATTTATTTTAGTCATTTTATTTATTTTAGTTAAATTAAAAAAAAAAAAACCAAAACTATAAAAAAAAAAAAAAAAAAAAAAAGAAAGAATTTTTTAGGAATGTAAAGAATTCTGTGCATTTTCTTCAAATCCCAAGAATTCTATGCATTTTTTTTCAAATCCCAAGAATTCTATGCATTTTTTTTCAAATCCCAAGAATTCTATTCATTCCTCTCTTAACTATGCTTGACGTTATCGGAATTTCCCTGTAGCTTAAATACAAGTTGGCAGTACTCCAGTATAGTCAGAGGCGACGACGGTTATCTGATCTCTTAATTACGGTAGAAAGCCTAGACCGGTTCATAGTAGTAGAATAGATCCCCTTTAAGAATAAGGCTACAGACAGAATAAATGTTTGTGAAGAAAGAATAAAAATCATCTCGATATTTAACAAAGAATTTTCCTTCTTTCCTTCTTTTTTTTTTCTCCTTAAAAGTAGTGTTTTTGTATACAAAATAAGGTTTAAAAAAAAAAGTCTGATTTTTTTTGCTTTTTTTCCACCCTTAAAGTAGTGTTTTTATATCTAAAATGTGGTTTTAAAAGTCTGATTTTTTTGCTTCTTTTTTTTTCACCCTTAAAGTAGTGTTTTTGTGTTGTTTTTAACAAATAGAGGAGTAAACCGAAACCGAAACCGAACTAGAATTGGTGTTTTAAAATTCTCTAAAGGAAAGCACTGGTTCCCGGCCAAAGGGCTACTGTTTTATTACTAAATAGACCTCGGATAGTAGCAACTCGGTTATAATTTAAAAAAACTGCTATAGTAAAGTTACTTTTGGTTCCCCACAGGACTGGCTCCTCGGTTACAATAAATAAAAAAATTGTCCTCTTCATGACCTTTGTAAATACGTCACCAATGTATGCGTCACAGTCTCACCACTCCCTCCACCCACCCATAATAACAACTGGGTTATAATTAAAAATTAAAAAAAACTCCTATAGTAAAGTCATTTGTGGTTCCTCCTCGTTACAATAAAAAAAAATGTTGTCCTCTTCCTGACGTCAATAAATACGTCATCAATGTATACGTGACGTAAATACGTCAGTAAATACGTCATCAATGTATACGTCACACTCTCACTACTCCCTCTACCCACCTTCATCAACGAAATTGAAAGGCACTCAAAAAACATGTTTCTTTCCCCTCATTACTTAGTGGAAAAAAATGAATCCGAAAAAAAAAATATATACAGCCGAATCCGCTTATAAGAAACTCGCTTATAAGAAAACTCGCTTACAATGAAGCTTTCTTACAAAAAAAAAATTTCCCTGCCGAACTTCTTTTTTTTTTTTTTTTGTTTTTTTGTTTTGCTGTCCCCCAGTGGCGATGGCTCCCACGCCGCTCGTTCCGAATCCCAATTCGCAGCTACACCCCGGTTTGTTCAAGTCGCAGAAACCGAGACCAGCAGTCGAAGGGGAGCGAATCTATGTTAGGCCGTCAGGAGGCAACCAACCGAGGAGACACTGCACTTCTGCTGAGTCACTTCGGTGGAGTTCAGTGGAGCCTGTTCAGGACACCACCTAATAAAGCCCCCTACTGATGACAAACTATTCTCTTAGTCGTGGAGCCAGCGTGAGTGAGGTCCTCCTCCGAGGGCGCCACCACGACCGTCCACCGACAGCTCCCCAGAACACACTGATCCCCATGACTTTGACCCGAACGCACCAAGGCATAGACTGGATTGGAAACCGAAACTGAGGTCACCATGAGAGCAGGGCATGCAAAGCCACAGAATTTGAGACATTTTTTGATTTTATGATTGATGGAAAATGAGGCCGATGATAACGATGATGATGATGCTATGGAGTTCCGTATCGGTCTGAGACTGCATGGCAGGGTTGTATTCTACGCTTCCTTTCATAATGATATCCCGGCGTTAACCAGGCCCGAGAACTACAGACACCCGCAGTGTTGGTCTTGAAATTAGAGTTCCAAAACACTCTCAGAATCGCATCCGTTAAAAGCGGATGAAGCTCGACTGTGTGGTTTCAGTCTTCCCATTGAGCCCATAGCCACTCACTCTGGGTAGGAGTCGGTCCAGGAACCGAAAAACAAACCCTCGCCTCTGATGGGATTCGAACCCAAGACCTCCCAGCCTGTAGTCCATGACGCTAACCACTACACCACGGCGGCTGGTGAACTTCTTCTTTCTTATCTATGATCAAAACTGGGATATAAGAAACTCGCTTATAAGAAAACTCGGTTATAAGCAAGCAAATTTTTTCTCCCATCCGCAATGGAAACTTGGATATAAGAAAATTATGTCATACAAGAGAGTTGGTTTGCAGTTCATTTTCTTATAAGCGAGTTCTATTTACTTATAAGCGAATTACCATTGACAACATTTTCTTAAAGACCCACCAGATCACGTGTCAAAATCACGGGTTTCACGTGTTTTCCCTCTTATAGCTGGTACAAAATCTTGTTTTGACCAGGTTTGACTCCCATACAAATGCCCCCAAATTGAAAATGAAAACATTTTAAAGAGCAGCCTCAATTTGAAGTTGGGGGAATTTGCATGTGGGTCACAGCTACCCAGAAAAAAAAAACCAAGGGACTTAATCGTGTTGGGTCAGTGTGTCTTTAAAAGTGAGTTGGACCTGAACTGAAAGGATGTTCCGAGAAAATTGAAGTCGTTCCAAAAAGGGAAAGTTTACCTCAATACCAGTTGTGTCACAGACATTCTAAACAGTACAGGCACTTGATTTCAAAACTAATTGAGTTGTTTTTGGTCCTTTATTCCATACTTTCCTTCAGTATTCTGTGCAAAATAAATGTTGAGCAGAAGAAAAAAATATGAGTACTTTTGTGTTGGTGGTAGAGAGACTGTCCATCCTTACATTTTCAGTAGCAATGGCAGAGAGGAAAAGGCAATCCATTTCTTTAAGAAGATAAATACAAATAACTGAATATGTGGACAAAACATCCACATAAACAAAAGCAAACGATTGATGAAAAGCTGCATGGGTGGACAGTAAATGGTAATAATTCAGTACAAGAAAGGTGAAGGGGTACGCATTTGATAACAGTAAAAAGAAAAAAAAAAGCTTGTTAGTTGAGTGGTTGTAGGCACCTTTAAATCTTCTTCTTAGTAGACTATTTTGATTTTATGATGCAAGACATGCATCAAATTAGGACAAAGGATTTTCTCTTCGTTTTGTTTTTCTGTCTTTCTTTTCTTTTCTTTTCTTTTCTCTTTTCCCCCATTCAATTTGTTTATAAGGGAAAAAACTTCAAAATGTTTTCTTATATCTGAGTTTCGGATATAAGAAAACTTGGATATGGTAATAAGCAAAACATCATCTCCCTTTGATTTTCTTATAACCGAGTTTTGCTGTATTTTGATTTTATGATGTAAAACATGAGTCATAGGTCGCAAATTTCTTTATTGTCCATTGGCATTGTACAAACGCAAATACAATATTGTCTTCCACTGTGTAAAGTAAGTTATACATCCAAATTAGAATATTGATTAAAAACAAGAAACAGGAATTTACATTTAAACAAATATGTTACTCTCACACCTCACCCAATCATTCATCTGCTCTCTGCTATCTTGCTCGTTCATCATGCAACTCACACCACGTCTGCCTTCATTTTTGTTTTTAATTTTCTGTTCTGTTCTTTATTTTTTTCCTCCTTTTGTTTTGCTTTTTTTCCCTTTTTTTCATGCACCAAATTAGGTAAAAGCATTTTTTTCTTCGTTTTATGTTTCTGTTTGTCTTTTATTTGATTTTTTTCTCCTTTTCTCTTTTATTTTTCCCCTTTTTCCCCATTTCAACTCGGTTATAAGAAAAAAAAATCAAAAGGTTTTCTTTTATCCGAGTTTCGGATATAAGAAAACAAAAAAATATCTCCCTTCGATTTTCTTATAACTGGGTTTTGCTGTAGCATCATGAAAATGCGATATTTTATTGCAGGCATGATAATCTATTATCAGGCATAATGTCTGTGGGCATAATGTCCAGTAGGCAAAATGTCCGGTGAGAATGGTGACCATAGGCATAATGTCCGTAGGCAAAGTGTCCGTAGGCGAAATGTCCGCAGGCAAACTGTTCGGTCACGGTGCATGTGTGTGTGTGTGTGTGCGCACGCACGTGCGTGTGCATGCATGAATAGATTCAAAGGCGATTCTGGAAGTTAGAGGTTGTACACTATATGCTTTTACAGCTAGTTTTGTTTTGTGCACAGGGAAATATACCATGTATAAACCCAATCACCTTTTTGGACCTCAAACCATATGAGGAAGGGTAGGATGGGTTTATATTTAGTATTTTAGGTTAGCTTTGACTTTGAAAAAACGTCATCGGATAAGATAAAAAAAAATACCATCAAAACTTTACTATATCCGAACATCGTTTATAATAAAAACCTGTTATAGTAAAGGAAAAGCCTTGCTCCCCTGCACTTTACTATAAGCGGGGTGTACTGTATCAAAAGAGGTCACCAGAAAGGGCCATACAATTGTTCATAAAAGCCAGCGTGGTACTATATAAGCAAGCAGTAGGCTAAAATTGTCCCCGTCGTACATGGCGAAAGCCGATACGCGACGTTAAACTGAACTTCCATCCAAAATTGTCATCGACTCCCCGGTACGGTCGCCCGGTGGTCCTGAAGACGGCCTTAGGAGGAGGAAGACCATCTACTACAACAGCACCTTGATGCCAACGCCAACGGCAGCGACAATTTCATCAGATGCTCGCATCTACGCACGTAAACTTAACGATGCCAACACCAACATCACGCACAAGTTCCAAGACTCGGATCCCGTCCGAGATGTTCCCGCAACCAACAGCGTCATCCGCGATTCCAGGATGCGCAACGTGTTCGAGTCATCGAAAGACGACGTATGCCACGTCATGAACTACAACTTCACCTTCTCACGGCCTCCATCATCATCATCATCATTTCAACGGGAATACTGTCCAGTCTTCAAGAAGAACGTCCATAAGGATCTACGATCAACTGGACGATAATCTTACTCTTTCGAAAATTGTCAGTCTTTACTCTCGAGGAGTGGTTACTGCTACACCTATCTGTATTGTTAAAAACATCGGGACTTTACTGGTGTTGCACTGCCTCCGGGCATTGCCTCCAGTATTGTTCCCACCATCTTTGTATTTAAAAATGCCCCACATGGTCGAAAGACCGCAGAGGGCGTAAAATCCTATTTAGTCAAATTGTCAGTCTCTGCTTGGCACTCGCAGCGAAAGCTTCATTTTTCTAAGAGGAGGGAACACTAAACTGACAGGCAAAACCTGCAGCTAGGACTGTAGGGGAGATGCTGGCTTGTTTCTTGCTCTCTCTCACCCTCACAACTGATACCCCGTTGAATGAAAGTTTAGCTTACGTCCTCCCGGCCGAAGCCATATGGGACATTACTTTTTATTTAGTTGGGGGGTACCCCGTTCCTGGGGTCAGCTCTTTTATAGGCCTGTTGTGCCTTTAAGCAGTTATAACATTGTATTTATAACGAACGAGGGCCACCGAAAAAAGGGTATAACTTTTGTAAACAATCATAACATTGTTACTAAAGAGGGCCACTGAAAGGGCCATAACCTTTATTGTTGTTGTTGTTGTTGCTGCTAAACCCCTGTAAACAATCATCACATTGTAAGCAAAGAAGGTCACTCACTGAAAAAGCCGTAAAATGTTTTGTTAAGCAATCATAACATTGTAAATAGAGAGGACCGCTGAAAAGGCCCATAACATTTGTTGTTGTTGTTGCTAAGCAAATATATCATTGTAACCAAGGAGGCCCACTGAAAAAGGCCATAACGATTATAGCAGTGTAATTAAGGAGGGCCACTGAAAGGGCCATAACATTTTTGTTAAACAATCGTATTGTATTCAAAGAGAGCCTCTGAAAAGGGCCATAACATTTTTTGGAAAACAATTATAACATTGTAATTAAGGACGGCCACTGAAAGGGCCATAACATTTTTGTTATTTTTGTTGTTCTTAAACAATTATAACATTGTAATTAAGGACGGCCACTGAAAGGGCCATAACATTTTCAGTGAACTATAAGATGGCCAAAAGAGGGTGAGGTAAACACATTGCTGTGCATAACATTGTGCAATAAGGCATGCAGAAAGGGCCATAGCATTTT
Organism: Phymorhynchus buccinoides; assembly: GCA_017654935.2. Lineage (NCBI taxonomy): Eukaryota > Metazoa > Mollusca > Gastropoda > Neogastropoda > Raphitomidae > Phymorhynchus > Phymorhynchus buccinoides. Next base: position 9,994,196 of record CM065691.1, read on the forward strand.
CAGTGAATGATAAGATGGCTAGAAGAGGGTCAGGTAAACACATTGTTGTGCATAACATTGTGCAATAAGGCCTGCAGAAAGGGCCATAGCATTTTCAGTGAACTATAAGATGGCAAGAAGAGGGTCAGGTAAACACATTGCTGTGCATAACATCGTGCAATAAGGCCTGCAGAAAGGGCCATAGCATTTTCAGTGAACTATAAGATGGCCAGAAGAGGGTCAGGTAGGGTCAGGTAAACACATTGCTGTGCATAACATCGTGCAATAAGGCCTGCAGAAAGGGCCATAGCATTTTCAGTGAACTGTAAGATGGCCAGAAGAGGGTCAGGTAAACACATTGCTGTGCATAACATCGTGCAATAAGGCCTGCAGAAAGGGCCATAGCATTTTCAGTGAGCTATAAGATGGCCAGAAGAGGGTCAGGTAAACACATTGCTGTGCATAACATTGTGCAATAAGGCCTGCAGAAAGGGCCATAGCATTTTCAGTGAACTGTAAGATGGCCAGAAGAGGGTCAGGTAAACACATTGCTGTGCATAACATCGTGCAATAAGGCCTGCAGAAAGGGCCATAGCATTTTCAGTGAACTATAAGATGGCCAGAAGAGGGTCAGGTAAACACATTGCTGTGCATAACATCGTGCAATAAGGCCTGCAGAAAGGGCCATAGCATTTTCAGTGAGCTATAAGATGGCCAGAAGAGGGTCAGGTAAACACATTGCTGTGCATAACATTGTGCAATAAGGCCTGCAGAAAGGGCCATAGCATTTTCAGTGAACTGTAAGATGGCCAGAAGAGGGTCAGGGAAACACATTGCTGTGCATAACATCGTGCAATAAGGCCTGCAGAAAGGGCCATAGCATTTTCAGTGAACTATAAGATGGCCAGAAGAGGGTCAGGTAAACACATGGCTGTGCATAACATTGTGCAATAAGGCCTGCAGAAAGGGCCATAGCATTTTCAGTGAACTGTAAGATGGCCAGAAGAGGGTCAGGTAAACACATTGCTGTGCATAACATTGTACAATAAGGCCTGCAGAAAGGGCCATAGCATTTTCAGTGAACTGTAAGATGGCCAGAAGAGGGTCAGGTAAACACATTGCTGTGCATAACATTGTGCAATAAGGCCTGCAGAAAGGGCCATAGCATTTTCAGTGAACTATAAGATGGCTAGAAGAGGGTCAGGTAAACACATTGTTGTGCATAACATTGTGCAATAAGGCCTGCAGAAAGGGCCATAGCATTTTCAGTGAACTATAAGATGGCCAGAAGAGGGTCAGGTAAACACATTGCTGTGCATAACATTGTGCAATAAGGCCTGCAGAAAGGGCCATAGCATTTTCAGTGAGCTATAAGATGGCCAGATGAGGGTCAGGTAAACACATTGATGTGCATAACATTGTGCAATAAGGCCTGCAGAAAGGGCCAGAAGAGGGTCAGGTAAACACATTGTTGTGCATAACATCGTGCAATAAGGCCTGCAGATAAGGGCCATAGCATTTTCAGTGAGCTATAAGATGGCCAGATGAGGGTCAGGTAAACACATTGATGTGCATAACATCGTGCAATAAGGCCTGCAGAAAGGGCCAGATGAGGGTCAGGTAAACACATTGTTGTGCATAACATTGTGCAATAAGGCCTGCAGAAAGGGCCAGATGAGGGTCAGGTAAACACATTGTGCATAACATCGTGCAATAAAGGCTGCAGAAAGGGCCAGAAGAGGGTCAGGTAAACACATTGTTGTGCATAACATCGTGCAATAAGGCCTGCAGAAAGGGCCAGAAGACGGTCAGGTAAACACATTGCTGTGCATAACATTGTGCAATAAGGCCTGCAGAAAGGGCCATAGCATTTTCAGGTGAACTATAAGATGGATAGAAGAGGGTCAGGTAAACACATTGCTGTGCATAACATTGTGCAATAAGGCCTGCAGAAAGGGCCATAGCATTATTCAGTGAACTGTAAGATGGCCAGAAGAGGGTCAGGTAAACACATTGATGTGCATAACATAGTGCAATAAGGCCTGCAGAAAGGGCCATAGCATTTTCAGTGAACTGTAAGATGGCCAGAAGAGGGTCAGGTAAACACATTGTTGTGCATAACATTGTGCAATAAGGCCTGCAGAAAGGGCCATAGCATTTTCAGTGAACTATAAGATGGCCAGAAGAGGGTCAGGTAAACACATTGCTGTGCATAACATTGTGCAATAAGGCCTGCAGAAAGGGCCATAGCATTTTCAGTGAACTATAAGATGGCTAGAAGAGGGTCAGGTAAACACATTGCTGTGCATAACATAGTGCAATAAGGCCTGCAGAAAGGGCCATAGCATTTTCAGTGAACTATAAGATGGTTAGAAGAGGGTCAGGTAAACACATTGCTGTGCATAACATTGTGCAATAAGGCCTGCAGAAAGGGCCATAGCATTTTCAGTGAACTATAAGATGGCCAGAAGAGGGTCAGGTAAACACATTGATGTGCATAACATCGTGCAATAAGGCCTGCAGAAAGGGCCATAGCATTTTCAGTGAACTATAAGATGGCCAGAAGAGGGTCAGGTAAACACATTGTTGTGCATAACATTGTGCAATAAGGCCTGCAGAAAGGGCCATAGCATTTTCAGTGAACGATAAGATGGCCAGAAGAGGGTCAGGTAAACACATTGTTGTGCATAACATTGTGCAATAAGGCCTGCAGAAAGGGCCATAGCATTTTCAGTGAACTATAAGATGGCCAGAAGAGGGTCAGGTAAACACATTGATGTGCATAACATCGTGCAATAAGGCCTGCAGAAAGGGCCATAGCATTTTCAGTGAACTATAAGATGGCCAGAAGAGGGTCAGGTAAACACATTGTTGTGCATAACATTGTGCAATAAGGCCTGCAGAAAGGGCCATAGCATTTTCAGTGAACTATAAGATGGCCAGAAGAGGGTCAGGTAAACACATTGCTGTGCATAACATTGTGCAATAAGGCCTGCAGAAAGGGCCATAGCATTTTCAGTGAACTATAAGATGGCTAGAAGAGGGTCAGGTAAACACATTGCTGTGCATAACATTGTGCAATAAGGCCTGCAGAAAGGGCCATAGCATTTTCAGTGAACTATAAGATGGCCAGAAGAGGGTCAGGTAAACACATTGCTGTGCATAACATTGTGCAATAAGGCCTGCAGAAAGGGCCATAGCATTTTCAGTGAACTATAAGATGGCCAGAAGAGGGTCAGGTAAACACATTGATGTGCATAACATTGTGCAATAAGGCCTGCAGAAAGGGCCATAGCATTTTCAGTGAACTATAAGATGGCCAGAAGAGGGTCAGGTAAACACATTGATGTGCATAACATTGTGCAATAAGGCCTGCAGAAAGGGCCATAGCATTTTCAGTGAACTGTAAGATGGCCAGAAGAGGGTCAGGTAAACACATTGCTGTGCATAACATTGTGCAATAAGGCCTGCAGAAAGGGCCATAGCATTTTCAGTGAACTATAAGATGGATAGAAGAGGGTCAGGTAAACACATTGATGTGCATAACATAGTGCAATAAGGCCTGCAGAAAGGGCCATAGCATTTTCAGTGAACTATAAGATGGCCAGAAGAGGGTCAGGTAAACACATTGTTGTGCATAACATTGTGCAATAAGGCCTGCAGAAAGGGCCATAGCATTTTCAGTGAACTATAAGATGGCTAGAAGAGGGTCAGGTAAACACATTGTTGTGCATAACATTGTGCAATAAGGCCTGCAGAAAGGGCCATAGCATTTTCAGTGAACTATAAGATGGCTAGAAGAGGGTCAGGTAAACACATTGATGTGCATAACATTGTGCAATAAGGCCTGCAGAAAGGGCCATAGCATTTTCAGTGAACTGTAAGATGGCCAGAAGAGGGTCAGGTAAACACATTGCTGTGCATAACATCGTGCAATAAGGCCTGCAGAAAGGGCCATAGCATTTTCAGTGAACGATAAGATGGCCAGAAGAGGGTCAGGTAAACACATTGCTGTGCATAACATTGTGCAATAAGGCCTGCAGAAAGGGCCATAGCATTTTCAGTGAACTATAAGATGGCCAGAAGAGGGTCAGGTAAACACATTGATGTGCATAACATTGTGCAATAAGGCCTGCAGAAAGGGCCATAGCATTTTCAGTGAACTATAAGATGGCCAGAAGAGGGTCAGGTAAACACATTGCTGTGCATAACATTGTGCAATAAGGCCTGCAGAAAGGGCCATAGCATTTTCAGTGAACTATAAGATGGCCAGAAGAGGGTCAGGTAAACACATTGTTGTGCATAACATTGTGCAATAAGGCCTGCAGAAAGGGCCAAAGGGCCATAGCATTTTCAGTGAACTATAAGATGGCCAGAAGAGGGTCAGGTAAACACATTGTTGTGCATAACATTGTGCAATAAGGCCTGCAGAAAGGGCCATAGCATTTTCAGTGTGCTATAAGATGGCCAGATGAGGGTCAGGTAAACACATTGTTGTGCATAACATTGTGCAATAAGGCCTGCAGAAAGGGCCAGATGAGGGTCAGGTAAACACATTGTTGTGCATAACATCGTGCAATAAGGCCTGCAGAAAGGGCCAGATGAGGGTCAGGTAAACACATTGTTGTGCATAACATCGTGCAATAAGGCCTGCAGAAAGGGCCAGAAGAGGGTCAGGTAAACACATTGCAGTGCATAACATTGTGCAATAAGGCCTGCAGAAAGGGCCAGAAGAGGGTCAGGTAAACACATTGCTGTGCATAACATTGTGCAATAAGGCCTGCAGAAAGGGCCATAGCATTTTCAGTGAACTATAAGATGGCCAGAAGAGGGTCAGGTAAACACATTGCTGTGCATAACATTGTGCAATAAGGCCTGCAGAAAGGGCCATAGCATTTTCAGTGAACTATAAGATGGCCAGAAGAGGGTCAGGTAAACACATTGTTGTGCATAACATTGTGCAATAAGGCCTGCAGAAAGGGCCATAGCATTTTCAGTGAACTGTAAGATGGCCAGAAGAGGGTCAGGTAAACACATTGTTGTGCATAACATTGTGCAATAAGGCCTGCAGAAAGGGCCATAGCATTTTCAGTGAACTATAAGATGGCCAGAAGAGGGTCAGATAAACACATTGCTGTGCATAACATTGTGCAATAAGGCCTGCAGAAAGGGCCATAGCATTTTCAGTGAACTATAAGATGGCTAGAAGAGGGTCAGGTAAACACATTGTTGTGCATAACATTGTGCAATAAGGCCTGCAGAAAGGGCCATAGCATTTTCAGTGAACTATAAGATGGCCAGAAGAGGGTCAGGTAAACACATTGCTGTGCATAACATTGTGCAATAAGGCCTGCAGAAAGGGCCATAGCATTTTCAGTGAACTATAAGATGGCCAGAAGAGGGTCAGGTAAACACATTGATGTGCATAACATCGTGCAATAAGGCCTGCAGAAAGGGCCATAGCATTTTCAGTGAACTATAAGATGGCCAGAAGAGGGTCAGGTAAACACATTGTTGTGCATAACATTGTGCAATAAGGCCTGCAGAAAGGGCCATAGCATTTTCAGTGAACTATAAGATGGCCAGAAGAGGGTCAGGTAAACACATTGTTGTGCATAACATTGTGCAATAAGGCCTGCAGAAAGGGCCATAGCATTTTCAGTGAACTATAAGATGGCTAGAAGAGGGTCAGGTAAACACATTGTTGTGCATAACATTGTGCAATAAGGCCTGCAGAAAGGGCCATAGCATTTTCAGTGAACTGTAAGATGGCCAGAAGAGGGTCAGGTAAACACATTGTTGTGCATAACATTGTGCAATAAGGCCTGCAGAAAGGGCCATAGCATTTTCAGTGAACTATAAGATGGCCAGAAGAGGGTCAGGTAAACACATTGCTGTGCATAACATTGTGCAATAAGGCCTGCAGAAAGGGCCATAGCATTTTCAGTGAACTATAAGATGGCTAGAAGAGGGTCAGGTAAACACATTGCTGTGCATAACATTGTGCAATAAGGCCTGCAGAAAGGGCCATAGCATTTTCAGTGAACTATAAGATGGCTAGAAGAGGGTCAGGTAAACACATTGCTGTGCATAACATTGTGCAATAAGGCCTGCAGAAAGGGCCATAGCATTTTCAGTGAACTATAAGATGGCCAGAAGAGGGTCAGGTAAACACATTGATGTGCATAACATTGTGCAATAAGGCCTGCAGAAAGGGCCATAGCATTTTCAGTGAACTATAAGATGGCCAGAAGAGGGTCAGGTAAACACATTGTTGTGCATAACATTGTGCAATAAGGCCTGCAGAAAGGGCCATAGCATTTTCAGTGAACTGTAAGATGGCCAGAAGAGGGTCAGGTAAACACATTGTTGTGCATAACATTGTGCAATAAGGCCTGCAGAAAGGGCCATAGCATTTTCAGTGAACTATAAGATGGCTAGAAGAGGGTCAGGTAAACACATTGCTGTGCATAACATTGTGCAATAAGGCCTGCAGAAAGGGCCATAGCATTTTCAGTGAACTGTAAGATGGCCAGAAGAGGGTCAGGTAAACACATTGCTGTGCATAACATTGTGCAATAAGGCCTGCAGAAAGGGCCATAGCATTTTCAGTGAACTATAAGATGGATAGAAGAGGGTCAGGTAAACACATTGTTGTGCATAACATTGTGCAATAAGGCCTGCAGAAAGGGCCATAGCATTTTCAGTGAACTGTAAGATGGCCAGAAGAGGGTCAGGTAAACACATTGCTGTGCATAACATTGTGCAATAAGGCCTGCAGAAAGGGCCATAGCATTTTCAGTGAACTATAAGATGGCCAGAAGAGGGTCAGGTAAACACATTGCTGTGCATAACATTGTGCAATAAGGCCTGCAGAAAGGGCCATAGCATTTTCAGTGAACTGTAAGATGGCCAGAAGAGGGTCAGGTAAACACATTGCTGTGCATAACATTGTGCAATAAGGCCTGCAGAAAGGGCCATAGCATTTTCAGTGAACTGTAAGATGGCCAGAAGAGGGTCAGGTAAACACATTGCTGTGCATAACATCGTGCAATAAGGCCTGCAGAAAGGGCCATAGCATTTTCAGTGAACTGTAAGATGGCCAGAAGAGGGTCAGGTAAACACATTGCTGTGCATAACATCGTGCAATAAGGCCTGCAGAAAGGGCCATAGTATTTTCAGTGAACTATAAGATGGCCAGAAGAGGGTCAGGTAAACACATTGCTGTGCATAACATCGTGCAATAAGGCCTGCAGAAAGAGCCAGAAGAGGGTCAGGTAAACACATTGCTGTGCATAACATCGTGCAATAAGGCCTGCAGAAAGGGCCACATGACAAGGGATTGTGGGCCTGACAAATAAGAAATGTATTAATTGTATCTGCCTTATTATGGCATGACAGTCGTAGCAACTAATGAATATACCAATTCCTGTCAGCCCCCATGTGGCATAACATAGGCTACTCGGTTGTCCTAGCCAAATTAAGTATTTCCGTGTGTGTGCTCGCTGCTACCTACACGTCGATTTGTATGTAGGCCTAATACACGAAAAGGTTTTCTTTCAAACACGCCTAGTCTAGGCTACTATTAGGCCTCTTTGCCGACATCCAAGGTAAAGGCCAAGCATGAATGGAGTTTTTTAGTCTGCTGCTACCGCGCCTGCGTGCACCATTCTACTGGCTTAATACATTATTCATAAGCCTTTTGAAGGGCCGTAACTCCTCTGCAAGCTTAGCAGCTGATCTTCTCTAGGCTACCTTTCCTGAGCATTTTAGGATGCCAAACTCGAAAGTCTTATACTTACTCGTCTCTTGAACTTTCTGTTTAATAATAGGAGGCAAACTCGAGTGAACTGATGGACAATCTTTCCGTTTTTCTTTTCTTCAAATGCTAGTATATTAGATATAGGGGTTGTCAAAGTACCGTCTGAGAGCCCGCGGCGATCACTTGTAGAATATTTTGTAACAATTTACTCTTGGCCGAGTACAACGCTCCCCAATATTAGTGTGATGTTACTAAGGTTTATCTCTAAACAAACAATTGTGTAACTACAGATGTAGGTAGCTATAGTAGGCCCTAGAATAGCATAGGCCCACTCGCTTCATTCGTTTCCCCTTCACGATCACGCACAAGCCATGTTCCAATGCATAAGCTGAGGTACGTAAAGTTTATTCATTTAATTAATTTCAAGAGTGCAACACGAGACCTGGTTTTGTAGGGATTCTATCAAGGACAACGTCGAAATAATTAATTGCAAGTTTGTACCAACTCCAGCAGTAAAATAAAGCAAGCTTTTTTGCCAAATGATGGGCTTAGGGCCTAGGCCTATGTTAAGGATTACCATAGAAATCTAACATTTTGCAGCCCTGTCCGTTGAAGACAAATCCGAATCAGGCTACATCAGATTAGAAGGAATAAGTCAGTGTGACGTAATTTAAAGTTGCAGAAAGAAACACAAAGCAGCATTCCAATAGGCCCCTAGTTAGTGTGCATAGCGGTAGGAGACTGGGAGCTCATTGCTGCGTGATGTACGTGGCTAGCCTTGACGTTGTTGGCCTTTGTAGATTTGGCAGCTACGGAATCCAGAAATCGGTTTCGCTTTTTAACAAGACTTCAAACTGTTTTTCATTTTTCATTTTTAAAATGGAGTAAGACAGGCTGATGGCTGTCATTTGTTTTTCCCCCCTGTTTGAGATAGCCTACATCGCGGAGTGAGAAAATGCCAAACTGAAAGTGGCAGTAGAGTCTTTCAGAAGCACCCACTAGGCCTAGGCCTAATACTGTAATAGGCCTGGCGGCTAGGCCTAGACTGAGTGTGCGCATCAGAGCTGAACTACAGTTAGTTTACTGAGAGCCTCTAATTTCTTAGCCCAGCTTGCATCCAAATATTGCACCATTTTCACAATATCCTCGGGTTTTGGGCTGTGGGTTCAGAAATATCCTTCCGCGAACTCGGAGACGCCATGGCTTCTGAAAGAGCCACGAGATTGACCACTGAATAGGGTCGACCGGTTTATATTATTTCAGCGTAGGCTTTTGAGAGAGCCAAACCGGTCAGTTTAGATTTCCGGCGTGAGTCGAGCAATAAACAATGATAGACTAATGTACTTAAAGCAATGTCCTGAAATGTTAAAGGAATCAACTAACCTGATTTTCGACGAGGACAAACATTACAACAAACTCACACAATGCCTAGCACTGACTAGGGATGTGGAAAGAATAAAGACCAGTAAACTAGGCCTAGTAGGCCTAGTCCTTCCTGAGCACTTCTGGCTAAGCACGTCTGGCATCTCTGGGGTCCTGGCGCGTACTGGTTAATCTGGGCGGGCATGCATCTCAAGTTATCCCCTGGTCAGAGTGTGTGTATCTCTGACCAATCAGCATACGAGATATACTGCTATGTTACGTTGGACACTGCCCCTTTCTAATGCTATGTTATGTTGGACACTGCCCCTTTTAATGCTATGTTACGTTGGACACTGCCCCTTTTAATGCTATGTTATGTTGGACACTGCCCCTTTTAATGCTATGTTACGTTGGACACTGCCCCTTTTAATGCTAGGTTATGTTGGACACTGCCCCTTTCTAATGCTATGTTACGTTGGACACTGCCCCTTTTAATGCTAGGTTACGTTGGACACTGCCCCTTTTAATGCTATGTTACGTTGGACACTGCCCCTTTTAATGCTATGTTACGTTGGACACTGCCCCTTTCTAATGCTATGTTATGTTGGACACTGCCCCTTTTAATGCTATGTTACGTTGGACACTGCCCCTTTTAATGCTATGTTACGTTGGACACTGCCACTTTTAATGCTATGTTACGTTGGACACTGCCCCTTTTTAATGCTATGTTACGTTGGACACTGCCCCTTTTAATGCTATGTTACGTTGGACACTGCCCCTTTTAATGCTAGGTTACGTTGGACACTGCCCCTTTTAATGCTAGGTTACGTTGGACACTGCCCCTTTTAATACTATGTTACGTTGGGCACGGCCCCTTTCAATGCTATGTTACGTTGAACACTGCCCCTTTTAATGCTATGTTACGTTGGACACTGCCCCTTTCTAATGCTATGTTACGTTGGACACTGCCCCTTTTAATGCTATGTTACGTTGGACACTGCCCCTTTCTAATGCTATGTTACGTTGAACACTGCCCCTTTCTAATGCTATGTTATGTTGGACACTGCCCCTTTCTAATGCTATGTTACGTTGGACACTGCCCCTTTCTAATGCTATGTTACGTTGGACACTGCCCCTTTTAATGCTATGTTATGTTGGACACTGCCCCTTTCTAATGCTATGTTACGTTGGACACTGCCCCTTTTTAATGCTATGTTACGTTGGACACTGCCCCTTTCTAATGCTATGTTATGTTGGACACTGCCCCTTTCTAATGCTATGTTACGTTGGACACTGCCCCTTTTAATGCTATGTTACGTTGGACACTGCCCCTTTCTAATGCTATGTTACGTTGGACACTGCCCCTTTCTAATGCTATGTTACGTTGGACACTGCCCCTTTTAATGCTATGTTATGTTGGACACTGCCCCTTTTAATGCTATGTTACGTTGGACACTGCCCCTTTCTAATGCTATGTTATGTTGGACACTGCCCCTTTCTAATGCTATGTTACGTTGGACACTGCCCCTTTCTAATGCTATGTTACGTTGGACACTGTCCCTTTCTAATGCTATGTTATGTTGGACACTGCCCCTTTCTAATGCTATGTTACGTTGGACACTGCCCCTTTCTAATGCTATGTTACGTTGGACACTGCCCCTTTCTAATACTATGTTACGTTGGACACTGTCCCTTTCTAATGCTATGTTACGTTGGACACTGCCCCTTTCTAATGCTATGTTACGTTGGACACTGCCCCTTTCAATGCTATGTTACGTTGGACACTGCCCCTTTCTAATGCTATGTTACGTTGGACACTGCCCCTTTCTAATGCTATGTTACGTTGGACACTGCCCCTTTCTAGTGCTAGGTTACGTTGGGCACTGCCCCTTTTAATGGTAGGTTACGTTGGGCACTGCCCCTCTAGCAGATGTGTTTAAAGCATACCTAGACAAAAACTTGCTTCAGTTTAATTGAAATTTTTACCAGAAGACATTTGAACTAAACATGTAAAATTTGCAATTCCACCCGCAAGAGATCACAGTCATAAACGTTACAAGTAGTAACTATACCCGATTTCAATTCCTTCGCTTGCAGGGACACACAAAATAAAGTAACTCCGACAGCCAAGGAAACATAGCTTCTCTTTTTAATTCATGCACTCGCATTGATTTGTGTGCCTATTGTGGAGAGAGAGAGAGAGAGAGAGAGAGAGAGAGAGAGAGAGAGAGAGAGAGAGAGAGAGAGAGAGAGAGAGAGAGAGAGAGAGAGAGTATGTGTGTGTTTGTTTTCGTTTCTGTGTGTTTTTCTCAACAGTCCCTTTCCACTTAATGTCACTGAAAAAAACTCGTAAATCAAGACAAAAGTCCCCGTGGGGATACCGGGGGGTCTTTTGTATAAATAGTTCCCCCACCTTCTGGAAGTTCTGTGCTTGTAACTTCCTCAAATCTGTCACTCTCTTTGACTCTGCCTTTTCCCTTTGCTTACTGTCATCTACTATCTTTCTGCCTTACCGGTCCATTCTCCTGCCTTTTTTCAAGAAGAACTATCAAAAACATTTCCTCCGGCCGAAGTCGGACTTGCTGGGCCTAACTATTTGTTAGTTAGGCGCATAACGGCAACATGACGCATCTGCGCTCATAATTGACAGGAAACTGTCTGAGCGATCGAAGAAGAAGAAGAAAGACAAAAGCAAGGAAAGCTATCTCAGAGCGCGTACTGTGCCATGTACTCTCTTTCTTGATCAGCTCAACTTGATTTATTACTGAAATTGATTACTGAAGTTACCGACGTTTGTTAGGCCTACACAAGCACACACACGCGCGCGCGCACGTAAGCTCAGAAAAATACAGTGAAGCGCACGTGCGCGCAAACACACATACACGTTGTACGCACATATGCATGCACGCAAGCGTATACACACATGCAAACTCATACACACAGACACACACACACGTACGCACGCGAAGGCACTGACACGCGCTCGCAAACGCGCACACGCACACACGCGCACGCGCGCACGAGAGAGAGAGAGAGCGCGAGCGAGAGAGAGAGAGAGAGAGAGAGAGAGAGAGAGAGAGAGAGAGAGAGAGAGAGACAGAGAGAGAGAGAGAGAGAGAGAGAGTCAGGAGTCAAGACAACTTGAATTGTCAGGCCATGCCCACACAATGGAGTGAGCGTGACAACAACAACAAATTGACATTACATTATTAACTTGACATTGCAGAACACTACGTACATCTGGCCTATTTTTCAAAGCTTTAAAGGTAAAAACAGCCACTTTTCTTACAATACGTTTGTTTGTACAAGAAAGTAATAACACAAATTTAATATTTTTTGGGAATAAGTTCTCTTCGAATGGTGTCATACATGGGACAAACCAACAAAACATGAATTTCTGAGAGAGAGAGAGAGAGAGAGAGGAGAGAGAGAGAGAGAGAGAGAGAGAGAGAGAGAGAGAGAGAGAGAGAGAGAGAGAGAGAGAGAGAGAGACGTACCATGATTTTCAAATTACCGCAGTACAATGAATGCTAGGGCTTCTGTGTTGGTGGGATTCGTTGAAGTTTATATTGATTTGTTCATTATTATTACCAGTCCCTTGTTGTTGCAAAGACATCTGATGTTCCTTTATGACTGTCTCTGTCTCTCTCTGTCTCTCTGTCTCTCTATCTCTCTATCTGTCTGTCTGTCTGTCTCTCTCTCTCTCTCTCTCTCTCTCTCTCTCTCTCTCTCTCTCTCTCTCTCTCTCTCTCTCTCTCTCTCTCTCTCTCTCTCTCTCTCTCTCTCTCTCCAAGGGGGGACAGTTTCCTTGAAAGCCCCATTGTGTCCCTTCAAAATCGTTATGAGTAACTCTCCCACTTAGATCAAGATCAAAATCCCATCGAAAGGGAGAAACAACACCCACAGTTCGTAAACCCAAACACAAATCAGATTAATAAGGGTCTCAATTCCAACTACAATTCTGACTCTGAACGGGAAGCAAACGTACACCACAACAGGTACTAAGTGACTTACGTATTCCCAAAGAAAGCTCATCAGTCCTTGTAGTGTGGGAAGAAAGATAAAATAGGACAAACTAATTGCTTTTAAATTTCTGATTGTTGATAATGGTACATTGACACATCTAAAATGCACTCCGACAGTTTTAACACACAAAAATTGGGGGGATTTAACAAAATCACGCCTTTTGTGTTCGTAAATTAACCTGTCATTATGACTTCTCTCAAGCGCCTATTGTTTGACAATGTGGCGTCGCCTCTGTCGCTCAACACTGACAATGATTCTTTCCACTATAACGTCAGATCTAAAATAAATATCCATTAAACTGTTTTTAAAATATATTGTGATAACTATAATAACAACACAATTTAAAATAATTATACAAAAATACTTACTGGTTGAATTAATTAGATATGTTTTAGTTCACAAGCAACGCTTGCAGCCTTGCATCACAGTAGGCTAGGAATTAAACATAGGTGCCTGATGGCGTACGCTTTTTATGTACTATCTCAGTTTTAAAGTGAATTTGCCAGTTAGTACCCAAGGTGAAGGGGGTTACCGTGCACCCACCCCCATGATTAAACCAAAGTAGGCTAGAAATGTTCCTTAGGACCTCCTGAACACGTTACAATTTGTTCCCAAGAAAAAAACTCAATCCCACTATGAGTTATAGCCCCTGATGTAAGGGTACCCCCCGGTCGCCCGGTACACATTTGTCAAAATACAAGTGATGAACAGTTCATTTAAATGAACAGTAAAACAATTTTTTGTTATCCAAATAATGAATTTAGGTGCATAGCTACTTAAAAATGTTTATTGCAGTGCTCAATGTTTGATAGTCTCACTGCAGTACTTCAGCGATCATCGGCTACCGTCATTTTCGCGGCAAAAGTTGTATGTCAATGATGATGCATCAAAAATAAGAGCAAGCATGGACAGTTTCAGTTTGGTTTCATGCACTACAATATCACAGGAACATTTCTAGTCATAATTGGGGGTTTTGAGACTTCCGGTTTCAACACAGGATCAAATTTACCTTCCCTACCCCCTAATCATGAAAATTTGACAAAAACTGATATAAAACTTAGCTGTACTTTGTTTTGGATTA
>CM065691.1:10013405-10043405 GCA_017654935.2 Phymorhynchus buccinoides
AAGAGACACACACACACACACACACACACACACAGAGGCACACTTTACACTTTACACGGGGTTTGTGTGTGAGATTGAAATTATGAAGGGGAAAGGAACTTTTTGAACAGATGAGTCTTAAGGCCAGACTTGAATGCAGACAGGGACAGAGCGGACCGGAGGTAGAAGGGGAGCGAATTCCAGATGGTGGGTACTTGATAGCTGAAAGAGCGGTGACCAAAGGACTTAAGTTTCATGCGGGGGACTTTGAGGAGTTTCTCGCTGCTAGAACGGAGAGTGCGGGATGGTTGATAGGTGATGAGATGGTTGGACAGGTATGTTGGCAAAGTGTTTTGAAAATGGCGGAAAGCGAGGATTGCTAGTTTGTACTCAATGCGAGCATGAATTGGCAATTCTGTATCTTTGTTCCTCTTCTGGAATGTGTGTGTGTGTGTGTGTGTGTGTGTGTGTGTGTGTGTGCGTGTGCGTGCTTGCGTACGTGCGTGCGTGTGTGTGTGTGTGCGCGCACGCGCGTGTGTGTAACTGTGCATTTGTGTTTCCTTTTCAAGGTCCAGACAATTATAGAACAACTGTTTGCAGCATCAAATACGTCAAACTAAACTTGACGTCATTGGAACGCATTTGAAAAAGTACAGGATAACTTATGAACCCTTATTTTTAAACAGAAGGGGTGGGGGATTGTGATGATGGTCAGCTTATCCGAGGAGAGTTTGCGTTATAAGGGTCGAATTATCCGAAGTGTCGATTTATCCGAGGTCGAATTATCCGAGGTGATTTTACAAAGATAAAGAAGGCTTGTGGACGGGACCAAGCCTTAGGGTCGATTAATTCGAAGTGCTGAATTATCCGAGGTCGACTTATGCGGAGACGACTATAGCAGTATGTTAAAAAAATTATGACGCCAGAATATAATCACGTTGTGGTGGTTTCTTACAATTAAAAAATATGATTTAAAAAAATGCATTTAAAGTTTGAAGTGTCACTGTAAAACACTCATTTGCAATTTGAAATTGGGTTTTTTAGGGAATGCTTCTTTTTTTCCCGTGTTTGCTGCAGTGTTTCTAGATGCAGCAGGAATAACAGAATGAATGTATCTATGCTTACTGTTTATTATTTTGGCTGAAGAAAAAAGTTAAAAAGTTATTTAACCAATCTGAACTATTTTACCAGATTATTTTTAAATGTTAAATTGATTTTTTTAAAAAATCTTGTACTCATGTACTTAGAAAAAAAAACCCACTTTCAAAGTAAACAGTTTTAATGCAAAGCAATATTAACATTTATGTCTTACATTAAAATTCAAGATTTACTTGCATAGTGTGGTTGAGGAAATAAAATATAGATTGACAAAAGTAAACTAAACACAACAATGATCTAAGACACAGATTAAAAATAAATGTTCTTTTGTGGGTATGAACTGCAAATGCTGACTTAACGACATAATGACCACTGTTCACCTGTGATAATCTGTTTATTCTGTGTGGTGGGGTTTGAAGTCTGCCACAGCACCTGTTATCATAAAGAACAGAGATATGCCATTCCAAAATTTAAAAATAAGTAAGTTTTAGTAAACCATAAGAAAAGCAGTGTCAATGTGAGAGGCATCTGCCTATTATAGGAGTCCCAAATTACACTGTAATATGCCAATAAAAAGACTGTTTACCCCCAACTAAGTACTACCAACAATGAAAGGGATAATGAAAAAAACGATTTTATTTTTTTGGTTACTACTTTTAATTTCTGACAAAGTGTTCATTGTAATAAGACTCCTATATATGTACATTCAGTCAAATAGCGCAAACCACAGAAGCAGGGCTCCCAATCGTCCCGCAAAACAAGGGGTCCCAGGGACTTCTTCACTTACAGTATAGAGGGTCCTAGAGGAGGGACAGAGGGTCCCAATGTCGTTGTGAATGCTAAAAAGAATTTTTATAGTACATCCCTGGGACCCCCTGCACATTCTTTTAAAGGGTCCTTTAGAATTCTAGTACTTCATAGACCCCCAAATGGTTGTCCCTGGGAGCCCTGAGAAGTTTAATAATTAATTTAGTATTAAGCAATAGGTCATGACATACTTGTTTGTGTAAAATATCATTTTCCTTTGCCCCGATATAGATCGGGCAAAGTACACGATAGTTACATATGAGAAACAAGCCATATTCAGGATTGAATAAAGGGTGTCAAAGATAGTAAGAGACAATTAAAAATCCACTTAAAAATTCAACGCATAATACGTGATCAAGAATTTTTTTAATGAAAAATTGTTTTAATTTGAGGCATAATAATTTTCACCTACACATTTAACTTAGCAGATCTGAGAATGCTAAAAAAAAGGGAAAAGGTGAATAAAAACTTTCATTACATTTCTGGGGTAGATTATTTTAAATGGAATTGGGGGTGGGGTGGATTTTTGGATATATATGTATATAATGCTTGTTTTATTTATATTTCAATGCCTGAGTCTTTCTCTCTCTGTGGTGTGTATCATGTGTGTGTGTCCGACTCTGTGTCTGTGTGTCTGTGTGAGAGACAGTTAGAGACAGAGAGAGAGTGCAATTATGTGTGAAGCAGAGGAGGCAAGTGCTGCTGTTTTGGAAAGATGGTCAGCCATAAACACTTTATAAAAAATAGCACTGGAAATTGTCCCCCAAAACCAACTAACCTCAAGGCTGCAACACCGAGTCAGTAAAATTGTCTTCACCAAGTCACAGTAATTAACGAAAGACTAAGCCGTAAAATAGTGTTGCATTATTGTAATAAATTTAATATTTGACAACTTTGAATTTCAGTTCATTATTGGCCCAATCTTCAGGCTGATGTCAACTCTGATACCAGTTTCAAGTATATACTACATAAACTAATTAGTGTCTTCAAAGTAATGTTATATTATCTAATGTACGCATATTGTTCATAATATCCAATTAGCATGCACTGAATAATGATTCAATTGAACAAACCAAAAATCCAACACTCGCTGACTTTGGGCGTCCACTGTCGATGCTGACTTGCCGACATGCATGCGCTCAAGTGGAACGGTTTCTGTTTACATAAGCATACGGTGGGGTCCTAGACTACACCTGCAACGAAACATAATGAAAAGGTAGAAGCCTCATTAGTACTCAGTTCATTGATAAACTCAGTATCATTTAGGTTTGTAAGTGCACTTAGAAAAAACACATGAATATACTTATAATTTAAGAATATAACAGGGTTTCTAACACACACACACCACACACGCACCACACACACACACACACACACACACACACACACACACACACACACACACACACACACACACCACACACACACACACACCAGGGCACCCATGGACCCCCATGTGGGGGTTTATGAAGCACTAAAATTCTACAGGACCCTCTAAAAGAATGTGCAGGGGGTCCAAGGGTCCAAGGAATGCACTAGAAAAAATATTTTTAGCATTCGCTATGCCACTGGGACCCTCTATCCTGCCTCTAGGACCCTCTACACTGTAAGTGAAGGAGTCCATGGGACCCCTTGTTTTGCGGGACTGGGAACCCTGCACACACACACACACGCGCGCGCGCACGCACGCACACGCACACACACACACACACACACACACACACACACACAAACACGGCACGCACAAACACACGCACGATTTTAGACAGCTTGTGCTGGGGCAGGTCCCCAAAGGCCAAATGATCATTTTTGCTGCAATACTAGTAAGAGCCAATGCAAATGCCTCTGAGTTTGGGATTCAATATCATTCTCTCTCTCTCTCTCTCTCTCTCTCTCTCTCTCTCTCTCTCTCTCTCTCTCTCTCTCTCTCTCTCTCTCTCTCTCTCTCTCTCTCTCTCTCTCTCTCACACACTCTCTCTCTCTGTCTCTCTCATTTTCGTTTACTGGCTTGCTCGAATTTTTGGGGGTAGGATGACATGTCTGCCCTGTCCCCCCCCCCCCCCCCCCCCCGCCTCTCCTCTGGGCCGTGGGTGGGGGGCAGCACCCCCTGCGCCCCTTCCACATATTCCTACGCCACTGCACACACACACACACACACACGCACGCACGCACGCACGCACGCGCACACACGTTCTCCATAGTATGTAATGGATAAAACAAAACATTGTTAAGTTCGTCTTTTTGTCATTACATGAGCTTAATCAATTAATTTATCAGTCCAACAATGCAAAAATGTATAACGTATTAGTACAAGGATGCATACTATTATAAACAATTAGTAGTTGCAGCTTGAACTCTCCACACTGTGCTGTCACCCCCCCCCCCCCCCTACCCTGCCCTCCATGTTCCGTAGGGGAAGACGGGGTAAAAAGCGCATGGGCGGGTAAGAAGCCCACCCCAATTATCTCATGAAAAAAAAGAAAATTTCAGTCAAATTTGCCCATGAGACGAATGCTAGACATTAACGCTCGTCTCATGGGCAAAATGAGACTGAAATTTGCTTCATTTCATGAGATAATTGGGGTGGGCTTCTTACCCGCCCATGCGCTTTTTACCCCGTCTTCCCCTATATAGTTTTCAAACAACATGGAGACATGCATACTCAATGAGTACCAAAAACTAACTAGCAGAAAACCCCATAGAAATAGGCCCAGCCCAGTAGCTGTAGATATTCCTTGAATTTTTTTAAATTTTTAGATCAAAGGGACGAGAATGAACCAGTAAGGCAGAAAGATTGACAATGAGTATAAGAAAAGGGGGGTGGGGGTGGGGGCAGAATCAACGAGAGTGACAGATTAGAGGAAATCACAAGCACAGAACTTCCAGAAGGTGGGGCAACTATTTGTTTGAAAGACACCCCCCGCTCCCCCCAGTATCATCACAGGTGGAAAGCCATTTCAGCAAAACAAGCACACACACATGCGTGCGCACACACAGAAATACATACACACACTGGATCTACTTAGTTTTGGCTTTGTGCTGTGACAGCTTCTTTATAATCATGGGCCATGTAGACTTTTTAAAAAATTATCAGGCATTAGACTACTTTCAGTTTTGTGATGGATTGAGGTTTTACAAATAATAAATTATTATTAATTACGAAATGATCGTGGGCCCCAAAGAGAAGAAGATTGTTGACTTTGGAACGGGATCTAGATCTTAATCTTATCATATTCAACACAAGACCACATTGTATTGACAAATGGGCTAAACTATTTTTATCTACACAGGGCTCCCAACCGTCCCGCAAAACAAGGGATCCCAGGGACTCCTTCACTAACAGTACTTAGGGATAGAGGGTCCCAATGACATTGTGAATGCTAAAACGAATTTTCATAGTGCATCCCTGGGACCCCCTGCATTCTTTAAGAGGGTCCCTTAGAATTCTAGTACTTCATAGACCCCTAAACGGCAAATGGGGGTCCCTGGGAGCCCTGTCTACAGGACTATTTCTAGCAATGTCGATCACACACGCTATACTAGACCATAGACCACAGACTAGACCAGGCAGAGAAGAGCGATTGATAAAATATTCTTCTTCTTCCTATTCAGTGGGGATTTCAGTCTCATTTCAGTCTCATTTTGCCCATGAGACGAGCGTTCGTCTCATGGGCAAAATGAGACTGAAATTTGCTTCATTTCATGAGATAATTGGGGTGGGCTTCTTACCCGCCCATGCGCTTTTTACCCCGTCTTCCCCTAGTTGAATAGAGTTCACAACTGAATTTGCTTCCAACTATAAAAAAAAAAGGTTGGATAATGTGAGGCTTCTTTTATGCGTAATGTATAATAGAATATAAGCATGTGATGTTAATATAAGCACTTGATGGCTTAAGCCCCCCTCCCCTCCCACCGTCCCCTCCCTCTCTCGTCTCTGTCTCTGTCTCTGTCTCTGTCTCTCTCTCTCTCTCTCTCTCTCTCTCTCTCTCTCTCTCTCTCTCTCTCTCTCTCTCTCTCTCTCTCTCTCTCTCTCTCTCTCTCTCTCCTGTATTTGAGTTGCATACCTATATGATTAGAGTATTGGATGTGCATGTTTTTGATTTGTTAAAAAGAAAGTTAAAGAGGGGGGTAGGGGTGGGGGGTGATTTTCTTTCGTTAATTGTGCTCATTTGAAAAAAATCTCTTTCTATTGCTTCTTGTTTCCTTTTTTTGTGTGAGTGTGTGAGTTTTATTTTTGAAGAATGGATTAAAGAAAAAGCGTTGGCAAAGTCTTACTTTAGACGACCGTCTCACGTTTACCACTCTCGATCTCAAAGTCTGCTTCTTTCATTTTTAGTGACATAACCCTAGGCTGACCCTAACACTATCCATTTCCCGAGAATGGCAAAATATTGTTTTTCAGTGAAAATGTTCAATGCGAAAATGTGATGGTGTGTGTGTGTTGGGTGTGTGTGTGGTGTGTGTGTATGGGAGTGTCTAAGCTACAACTTAATAAGGCCGGGTTCACATTAGACGCGTAAGTTCCGTACGGAAAACCCTAAATAAGGGGAACAAAGAAGGATACAAGTTTACGCATATAGGGGAAATTCGGACACGTGCGCAAATCTTTCCCCTTCTTTGTTGCACTTATGTATGGATTGCGCACGGGTTTCCGCACGGAATATCCGCTTATGTGTGTACACGGCCTAACTGTGTTATATTGCTTTGTTATCCTCGTTAAAAATAATAATAATAATAATAATAATAATAATAATAATAATAATGATTGATTAATTTATGTATTAAATTTTATTCATACACTTCGTTTGGTTTGGTAAGCTATTTGATCGACA
Organism: Phymorhynchus buccinoides; assembly: GCA_017654935.2. Lineage (NCBI taxonomy): Eukaryota > Metazoa > Mollusca > Gastropoda > Neogastropoda > Raphitomidae > Phymorhynchus > Phymorhynchus buccinoides. The sequence continues at coordinate 10,020,122 of CM065691.1, forward strand.
GAGGAAGAGACAATGTCCTGCCGTGCTTGTCTGTCCGATGTTGTTGTTTAGGACTCACTCAACACGGTTTCATATTTGGTGTAACGTGTGACCAATTTCGTCTCTACGCGTCACCCAAAAGCCTAAATGTGTTACAAAGAGTAATAACTTCGCAGCCAACAAACCTTGCAAAGAACGAAGCCAACTTTCTCACTTCCCACCCACCTGGAAGGTGAAAAGGTGGAAGGTGGGAAGTGTTAGTTATGTTGTAGGCAGTGAGTGAGTTCACAATGACCCCACCTGTAGTGTAGGTGAAGGGGTGGGAGTAAAAAACCCGGTTTCAGTCAGCTGCGGAGTGCGAGCTCTTGGCTTTTTGGTGTCACCAATTTCGTCTCTATGTGTCACCAATTTCGTTCTACGTGTCATCAATTTCGTCTGTATGTGTCACCAATTTCGTCTCTACGTGTCACCAATTTCGTCTCTCTATGTGTCACCAATTTCGTATCTCTACGTGTCATCAATTTTGTCTCAAAGTGTCACCAATTTCGTCTCTACGTGTCATCAATTTCGTCTCTATGTGTCACCAATTTCGTCTCAACGTGTCACCAATTTCGTCTCTCTATGTGTCACCAATTTCGTCTTTCTACGTGTCATCAATTTTGTCTCAACGGGTCACCAATTTAGTCTCTACGTGTCGCCAATTTCGTCTCTACGTGTCACCAATTTTGTCTCAACCTGTCACCAATTTCGTCTCTTTATGTGTCATCAATTTCGTCTCTATGTGTCACCAATTTTGTCTCAACCTGTCACCAATTTCGTCTCTCTATGTGTCACCAATTTCGTCTTTCTACGTGTCTTCAATTTTGTCTCAACCTGTCACCAATTTATGTGTCACCAATTTCGTCTTTTTACGTGTCATCAATTTTGTCTCTACGTGTCATCAATTTTGTCTCAGCGTGTCACCAATTTCGTCTCTACGTGTCACCAATTTCGTCTCTACGTGTCACCAATTTCGTCTCTACGTGTCACCAATTTCGTCTACGTGTCACCAATTTCGTCTCTCTACGTGTCAACAATTTCGTCTCTCTACGTGTCACCAATTTCGTCTCTACGTCTCTACGTGTCACCAATTTCGTCTCTACGTGTCACCAATTTTCGTCTCTACGTGTCACCAATTTCGTCTCTATGTGTCACCAATTTCGTCTCTACGTCTCTACGTGTCACCAATTTCGTCTCTACGTGTCATCAATTTCGTCTCTACGTGTCACCAATTTCGTCTCTCTGTGTGTCACCAATTTCGTCTCTACGTGTCACCAATTTCGTCTCTCTATGTGTCACCAATTTCGTCTCTACGTGTCATCAATTTCGTCTCTACGTGTCACCAATTTCGTCTCTACGTCTCTACGTGTCACCAATTTCGTCTGTATGTGTCACCAATTTCGTCTCTACGTGTCACCAATTTCGTCTCTACGTCTCTACGTGTCACCAATTTCGTCTGTATGTGTCACCAAATTCGTCTCTATGTGTCACCAATTTCGTCTACGTGTCACCAATTTCGTCTCTACGTGTCATCAATATCGTCTCTACGTGTCACCAATACCAAAAAATATAATATCAGATAATAATCAGATCAAATAAATAATGTGCGACCCTCTCCCCCTGATTTCTTTAACATACTTTTGGTTTATTTTCCCCCTATTGTTTGAAATCAGAAGTCATAACGACGTTCTTTATCTTATAGAGAAATAGAGAAATTATTAGGTACAGTGCTAACAAGACTAGGGGAAGACGGGGTAAAAAGCGCATGGGCGGGTAAGAAGCCCACCCCAATTATCTCATGAAATAAAGAAAATTTCAGTCAAATTTGCCCATGAGACGAATGCTAGACTTTAACGCTCGTCTCATGGGCAAAATGAGACTGAAATTTCGCTTCATTTCAAGAGATAATTGGAGTGGGCTTCTTACCCGCCCTGTTTTAGGTACTTTTTCATATGTTGATCACTTTTTCGTTTTCCTTTCAATCATTCATTTGTTTTTCTCTGTCTCTTTCTGTCTCTACCTCTCTTTCTGTCTTTATGTGTCTCTCTGCCTATGTCTCTGTTTCTCTCTCTCAATCCTTGTTAAATAAACTCTCTCTCTCTCTCTCTCTCTCTCTCTCTTTATGTGTGACAAATTTTTGAATGTTTTTTGTGTGTACATAAACCAGTTGCAATAGGCTTCAAAACTGACCCTTGAGTGAGAAACCATCTTGAGTATCCACCCCCCCCCCCTCTCCTCCTCTCTCCTCTCTCTCTCTCTCTCTCTCTCTCTCTCTCTCTCTCTCTCTCTCTCTCTCTCTCTCTCTCTCTCTCTCTCTCTCTCTCTCTCACACACCAAACACACACACATACACACACACACACACACACACACACACACACACACACACACACACACACACACACAGAGGGGGGGGGGGGGGGGGGGCAAACTTATTGAGAGGCTTAGACTAATCCCATATACCTCTGCTTCATGTTCAGAAAACAAGATATCAGCCAGCTGAATTTGTCCAATTATTCGGAACTAAACAACATGGGCGATCCCTCCATTTTGTTGGAGCTTAATCACTGCTTTTCATTTTGTTGATCACGTAACAACCTGCTTCTTCTTTTGTTGTCTTTCTTTTACCCTTGCCAGACTGAAGAGCCGTGTTGATTAAAGGAATAACAAGTGTATGAAGCAATTTCATTGGAAACTAAGAAAAGGGTCTGCCAATGAGCATCGAGATTTCAATGATTAGGTCTGTTTGCATGATCTTGTATCATTTTGAGGTCTAGGCTATCAACTTCAGTTTGCATACTGTTGTGACAACCTGCAACGTCATTAGCTTACTAAGTTACTAAGTTACTGAAAAGTAACGACTGTGTTCGCACAAATTATCATTTTAATGCGTCATCTCACCCCCAACTTGAGATATTAAAGGGGTAAATCTCACGCATGGTTTGAGATTCTAGGGGGTGATTTGAGAGCTCTAGTGCGTAAATATGCACAATCTCTACGTTTTCAGAAGCCCCGTACATAGCATGGAAAAGGCTAAGAAAAGCCAATAAGAAAGCCAATACTGTACTACGCTATGCTATGGCGGCTTGCTCTTATTAATGGTATTAACAGACAGATGCATTCTTTATTGTTAACAGATTTTCAGTCTCCAAGTCTCATACTGAAATCAAATTCCTTTCAACCTGAAATAGCAAGATACATTTATGAATGCTTTGCTGTCCGCAGTAAATAATTAGCAAGAATATACAAATGTTGTATTATTTTTATCTGCTGCATTTACTTTGTCACGAACTTTACTACCTTGTGTTTTTTTGATTTATTTTCTTTCTTTCTTCCGTGGTATGTACTTACTACTTCTGTGTCAATAATTCCTTTGATGGTTTTACGACAAATAAAAGAGTTTGAGTTTGAGTTTGAGTTTGAGTTTCTATGGTGCTGCTGCGATTTGCGGAGAAGAACGCATCCGTGACGACGGAGCGGAGGCGAAGGCAATAAAAGGGGTCCGAATAAAAGAATGTATAAGATTTCAGTGTGGGTTGTGCGGGAAGGAAGGAGTGTGATGTAAAGAAACTGAAACAAACTCTCACACACTTTGTCTCTCTCTCATCCACGCGCGTTCTTAACCAGAGTTTAACTTGGACTTTAACACACTAACACAACTTTCCGATTATCACCCCTTTATTCTTAAGCTAAACAAGAACAACTTTGGTCCCTTTGTATGAGTAAAAAAATGTTCGTCTTGGGACAGGCACTGACAGGATAATTTTTACAAATACACCGTTCCTCGTGACACCAACTAAAAAACTTATCTGTCTCCGCGAAGCACCGTCTTCTCCACCGAGGTCACAAACTTGGTTGCACCTCCTCCCCAAACGTTCTCCACCCAAACGTTTACAGGTCCGTTGGTGTCCTTGGCACCAACACTCAACCAGCGGCTCCCTCAGAAGCGCGAGGCTGGTCTCCCTTCCTCTCTCCGGCTCCACAGGTCGGAGGTCACTCAACCAGCGGCTCCCTCAGAAGCGCGAGACTGGTCTCCCTTCCTCTCTCCGGCTCCACAAGTCAGAGGTCACTCAACAGGAAGGGGTTACAGGGGGGACTGGGCCCCACACCCTGCAAGGGAACTGAAAAGGCTGTCAATATTCTAGCCCTACTTGAATTAGCTTCGCGGACAGAATTTTCCGTGATTAGTTTCGGTGTGAGTGTGTTTAACCATGTACTGGCCTTTACAAAACTTAGAACTTTAGACAAACACACCAGCACCGAAACTGTAACTTTCTCTCAAAAAGAGTATACAATTTTTAAGACACCATAATGTCTTCGCAAATGTAAATAAAGAAAACCTACAATTTTGAAAACCCTGCAAAATTTAGAAACCCAATTTAAACTTTATGAATGAAATACAACCTTGAAATAAGTACACTTCTTTAAATCCTAGCAATTTAGAAAACAACAACCCAAAATTTACTTTACCCGGACTTCCGAAAAAACCCGGTTAAAAAAACCGACTGAATAAAGGGTGCAGCCTCCTAGCTTAACATCGCCAGATACAGTGCCGTGCACAACCAGACAGTGTCCTATTTGGCCGCTGGCTGTGTGAGCAGTCGAGCGGGTTACCCAATAAGTTTACGAAATTCACGTGCTACACGTGTTATAAAGAAACAGCTCTACAAAACTTGGTTTTACCAAGGGTAAAGTATATCTCCGACAAGGAGTTACTTTTTAAATTTGGAACTTGCATTTTAGTTTTACAACATAATATATTTACCAAATTTTATACATTAATAAATTGACATATTATATCGTCAATTTTGGAATTATGCCTTTCCTGACAGTGATTGCTTGTTGATCTTAATAACACATCTGCAGGACAAAATGTACATACACAAAAAAACCCACCTTAAGTAAGAACTGTATTAATAATTGTGTACTAATTCTTTTCAGCTAAGAGAGAACGCTTGGATGAAAGCGGAGCGGAGACGAAAGGGCCATAAAAGAATTTGAAAGATTTCAATGCGGGTTGTCAGGGTGGAGTCTGTTTCTTTGAGCATGACACTGGATGTGAGCAGTTCGGTTGAACGCATCGCTGGAAGTTTGGTTTTCTCGTCTCTTTCCCACTCAGAAAAGAACAACCCGAGTGTTTTGTTAGGCTCGGTGTACATCTTGTGTCCTGGCTAATACAAAGCATCTGTTTTGTTTCATTCTGTGTGTTTTTTCACACCTGCTGCCATGTCATTCACACCGACTGGCGTGCGTTGTGTACGCATTTGGTCCGCTGTCGCCCATGTTGTTTGGGTCTTGGGAGAGAGAGACCAAAAGAAGCAGACCTGCTTGTGTGTGTATAACCTGTCAGCAAGTCAAAAGCAACAAGGCGTGTGCTACCTTTCACACGATTGTCAAACCTGCTGGGTCCTCGGTAGAACACAGATGTACACCGAGCATTAGGCTGAAAGGTAAAGGTAAACCCTAGGTACACACTGCATACCTATTCGTCCTCTTGTATTGCGGACTTCTAATATAAATTGGTCGCCATGTTGAACCCCACTGTCTTCTCCAGGTCGGTGCGGGCTGCCCCCAAAGCTATTTGTCTGTCTGTCTGTCTGTCTGGTCTCTCTCTCTCTCTCTCTCATCTCTCTCTCTCTCTCTCTCTCTCTCTCTCTCTCTCTCTCTCTCTCTCTCTCTCTCTCTGTTTGTTGCCATGGGGAAATAGAACTATCTCGTGAATAATGTTAACGTGTACACAGACCTTTGCGTCTATCCAACTGTGACGACGTCTGTGAGGCATGATTCTGATGGAATGCCACTGTCTACGTGAGTGTGATGAAATTATTCTAGCTTCGTTCACAGTAATTCACGCGGAACCCCCGGAAAATAATCGCAGACATTTCATCAGATTTATGTAAAAATAATTGCAGACATTTCATCAGATTTATGTAAAAATAATTGCAGACATTTCATCAGATTCATGTAAAAATAATTGCAGACATTTCATCAGATTCATGTAAAAATAATTGCAGACATTTCATCAGATTCATGTAAAAATAATTGCAGACATTTCATCAGATTCATGTAAAAATAATTGCAGACATTTCATCAGATTCATGTAAACATAATTGCAGACATTTCATCAGATTCATGTACAAATAATTGCAGACATTTCATCAGATTCATGTAAAAATAATTGCAGACATTTCATCAGATTCATGTAAACATAATTGCAGACATTTCATCAGATTCATGTAAAAAATAATTGCAGACATTTCATCAGATTCATGTAAAAATTATTTAAGACATTTAATCAGATTCGTGTAAAAATAATTTCAGACATTTCATCAGATTCATGTAAAAATAATTGAAGACATTTTATTAGATTCATGTAAAAATAATTGCAGACATTTCATCAGATTCATGTAAGCATAATTGAAGACATTTCATTAGATTCATGTAAAAACTAATTGCAGACATTTAATCAGATTCATGTAAAAATTATTTAAAACATTTAATCAGATTCGTGTAAAAATAATTGCAGACATTTCATCAGATTCATGTAAAAATAATTGAAGACATTTTATTAGATTCATGTAAAAATAATTGCAGACATTTCACCAGATTGGTGCATGGGGGTCTACATTGCGGTCATCTTTAGATTCCAAAATTATCTGTGTTCCTTGTACACGAACAAAAATGTTTGGTGAGCGCACCTTTTCGTTTTCGGCCCCATCAGTTTGGAACTCCTTACCACGCGAAATTCGCCATATCCAGTCCTTGCAATGTTTTAAATGAGCTCTCAAGACCCACCTATTCAAGCTACATCACCAGCCACATTACTTCTCACACACACCCTACCCTCCCCCTAGCCGTAGAACTGAAGCTGGGGGTGTCAGGCACTGCCTTTATAAGGATGCATATCTCTGGACCAAGACTGTTATGAATCGCAGTATACATTTACTGCATTGGTAAAAATTCGGGACTTTCCTGGTGTTGCACTGCCTCCGGGCATTGCCTCCAGGATCGTTCCCACCATCTTTATATCTACTAATCTCCTATATGTGTCTGTCCCAGACCGGAGGACGTTAAGCAGATTTTCATTCGACCAAGACTGTTAAAAAAAAAGTGTAGGCGCTGCGCTTGTGGCGACGCGCTCTCCGGGGGTAGAGCAGCCCGAATTTCACAGAGATAAGTGTCTTGAGTAGAATATACCAAATACCAACTAGTTTGCACCTTCGCTTCTTCGGTGCGGGGAAGGGTAGACCATGTTATATTGCATTAATATTTAGGGCGTTTATTAGTCCCCGAGCCGAAGGTTCGGGGAGCTATTGTTTTTGGTCTGGTCCATCCGTGCCTCCGTCCGTCCGTCTATTCGTCCGTTTTTCTCAAAAACTATTCAGTCTATCATCATCAAATTTGGTATACTAGTTTGCCAAGATGCAAGCTATCCACTGATGTATTTAGTTTTACATTACCCGCTGTGCCCTAGGCCCTTTGTGTCACAGGCCCGCTATGTCCCACTTCTTTCCGGCCGTCCATCCGTCCTTGCGTGCGTCCTGTTTTCAGTTCTCAATGGTCTCCCCGCTGTGTGTACAGCCGACACATTCAGCTCGGCGATGCTGCGATGGGACTTTGCAGCCGCTCGGCGATGCACTTGTTTTATTATTACAGTGGAACCTCCTTTATAAGACCTCCCATTATAAGACTCCCATCCCATATAAGACCTACTTCTCTGAGACAGTTGCCCTTCTTTGTAAGTATTAAAATTACCTCCCTTATAAGACCCCTCCCTGATAAGACCTCATAACACATCGATCTTGTTCTGCCAACTATAACCAACATAATGAACGAGTCACTCTCTTCTGGTATCTTTCCCTCGGAATTCAAGACTGCTATCGTAAAACCTCTGCTAAAAAAACAACAACCTTGACCCCAACGAACTGAAAAACTATCGACCCATCTCAAATCTCCCTTATCTTTCTAAACTTCTTGAAAGGCTTGTGCTTCATCAATTTTTCTCCCATCTGACCACCCACAATCTTCTCAGTCCTCATCAGTCAGCCTATAGGCCGGGGCACAGCACAGAGACAGTCCTGTTGCGAATTCTGAACGATTTACTTCTCTCTCTAGACGAAGACAAAGTTTCGGTTCTCCTACTCCTTGATCTTTCGGCTGCCTTCGATACAATCGATCATAACATGCTTATTTCTCGTCTCGAACAAAATTTTGGAATCACTGGAAATGTCCTCAAATGGTTTCGTTCCTATCTTCATGAAAGAAAACAAATAGTTGTAGTAAATGAAAACAAAATCTTCTGAGTCAGTTCTTGATTTTGGCGTCCCACAAGGCTCCGTGTTAGGACCAATTTTGTTCATTCTTTATGCCACCCCATTGACCCCCCTCATAGCGAAACACTCTGTCCGTCATGAAATGTATGCCAATGATACTCAACTCAATCATCATGCTTCACCGCTAGCTCACGACCAGCTTATTCACACTCTTCAAGACTGTGTCACTGAAGTGAAAACATGGATGTCAAACAATAAGCTTAAACTAAACGATGACAAGACTGAAGCACTTAGAGTGCTTCCCCCATCTGTTGACTCTAGCTCTCTGCCCTCCACCATTGCCCTTGGAGATTCCAAAATCCTTTTTCTGAACATGTTCGCAACCTTGGCGCTTTCTTGGATGAAGACCTTTCCATGCAACATCATATCACTAAGATCTGCCAGGCTGCATACATCGAACTCAGGCGAATCAGCTCTATACGCCCCTTTCTCACGACCGAGGCAACCAAAACGCTAGTCAGTTCATACATTTTGTCTAGATTAGATTACTGCAACTCCCTTCTACTTGGTTGCCCACAGGCGTTTCTCAAACCCTTACAACAACTTCAAAACTCTGCTGCTAGTATGGTCTTCAAAGCCAAGCGTCTTCAACACACATCACCTCTACTTAAAGAGTTACATTGGCTACCCGTTCAACAAAGAATAAACTACAAAGCTGCCTGTCTCTGCTATCAGATCATATCGGGAACAGCACCGCAATACCTCTCTGAGCTTCTTGAAATTTACGTTCCATCTCGATCTCTCCGCTCAGCAAATGACAATAGGATCTTTCGAATACAAAAATGTAAACGTGATAGGCACGGCGGTAGAGCTTTTACATCATCAGCAGTCAAACTCTGGAATTCGTTGCCTTCTGCTGTCAGACATAGTCAATCATTAGCATCGTTCAAAACAAACCTGAAAACCCATCTGTTTCCGGCAGTCTTTCCAATAACACCCCCATCTCCATGTGCACGTGTGCGTGTGTGTGTGCGATATGTGTGTGTGTGTGTGTGTGTTGTGTGTGTGTGTGGGTGTGTGTGTGTGTGTGGTGTGTGTGTGTGTGTGTGTGTGTGTGTGTGTGTGTGTGTGTGATTGTGCGATGTGTGTGTGTGTGTGTGTGTGTGTGTGTGTGTGTGTTTGTGTATGTGTGTGTGTGTGTGTGTGTGTGGTGTGTGTGTTGTGGTGTGTGTGTGTGATCAGTGTGTGTGATTGTGCGATGTATGTCCGTATGTTTGTATGTATGTATTTATGTGTGTGTGTGTATGTATGTAATTTGTGAGCGTGTGCGCGAATGTGAGTGTGCGTGCGCCCACGGGGCGCGCTTCCAAGCAGGTGTGGGGGGGGGGGGGGGGGGGGGGGGGGGGGGGGGGGGTGTGTGTGTGTGTGAGTGTGTGTGTGTGTTGTGTGTGGGTATATCTGCTTGCATGTGTATGAGTGTATGCGTGCGCAGGAGAGATTGTGTTCGCTAGAGTGGGGGGGGGGGGGGGGGGGGGGGGGGGGAGAGTGTGTGAGTATGTGTCTGTGAGTGTGAGTACACGTGAGTGCTTTGTGTATGTGAGTGCGCGCGTGTGTGTGTGTGTGTGCGTGCGTGCGCGCGTGTTTGTACAAGTGTATGTTTGAGTAAGTTTGTGTGCGTTTCAGTGATAATGTGTTTTCTGTGTGTTTGATGAAATGTGTGTGGGTATGTGTGTGTATGTTTGTGTGCAAGAACGCGTTCACGCTCGTACGTGCACGTACGTGCGTGTGTGTCTGTTTTGCGTGTGTGTCTGTTGTGTGTGCGTGTGTGTGTGTGTGTGTGCAGTGTGTGTGCGTGTGTGAGTGTTTCAATACTGATTGTAAAGCGCTTTGTGCTCGATAAAAAGCGCTATATAAATATCCGTTTATTATTATCATTATTATTATTATTATTTTTGGATTCTTTTTGAAGGTCTTATAAGAGGGAGGTTCCACTGTATTATTATTCAGGGCGTTGGTTGAAAACGAGATGACACTCGACTTGCCCCCCGCTGTTTGCAGGCTCCATTATGTGAGTGACTTAGCGGGCTCTTTTGCCCGCCAGGTGGCATAACGCTCGAGTGGGGCTAATCCTCTCTATATTCTTAGTGGGAGGATAGAGAGAGGAGAGAGAGAGAGAGAGAGAGAGAGAGAGAGAGAGAGAGAGAGAGAGAGAGAGAGAGAGAGATAGGGAGGAGTCCACCCCCCCCCCCCCCTCTCCTCTCTCTCTCTCTCTCTCTCTCTCTCTCTCTCTCTCTCTCTCTCTCTCTCTCTCTCTCTCTCTCTCTCACTACGCCCAACTAAGAATATAGCGTGATAAGCCCCTAGTGGTTTGACTGCCCCCTGGCGGTCAAATAATCGCCATAAGTCAACCAGAGGACGGGTCCTGGACCGAAACCATAAAGAAGCCTAGCCACCCGTGAAGAAGCTTCTCCCCAAGACGGTTTATAGTAGGCCTACAACCTAACATTTTACTTATTTTCAGAATTTGTTTATCGTGAAAATGCGTTCCCCAGGGGAGGTTCGTGTTCATCGTGTGCACAGAAACGTGGCGGCCCGCAGGTAAAGTCATACTTTTATTTGACTAAAACAGTAATGTTGCACTTGTGGTCACCAAATATGTAGCCTAGTTTTTAATCATATACTTTCTCCTCGTAAAAAATAGTTCCCCACCTTCTGGAAGTTCTGTGCCTTGTAACTTCCTCTAATCTGCCACTCTCTTTGACTCTGCCTTTTCCCTTTGCTTTCTGTCATCTACTATCTTTCTGACTTATTTGGCCCATTCTCCTGCCTTTTTTCAAAAAAATCTTCCAAATAATGTTTCTCCTTTGAGCTCCTCCGAAATCAGGAATGTGTCGGCTGTGCGCAGCGGGGAAACCAGTGAAAACTGAAAACCGGACACATACGTTCCTTACCCATTATGGCCATATGGCATGGGAACACAGAAGAAGAAGAAAACGAAACATATACTTTTTGCACGGGTTTTGTTTTTGTTTTGTATGCTGGTGGTGGTTTGGGGGAGTTGGTGGTGGTTTGCAATATGGTTTCGTGTGCTAATCTTTTTGTGTGATACTTTTCTATTCGCTTTGCAATATGGTTTCGTGTACTAATCTTTTTTTGTGATACTTTCCTATTCGTTTTTCAATACGGTTTCGTGTGCTAATCTTTTTTGGGTGGAACTTTTCTTTTCGTTAAAAAATAGGTCAGCTTGAGGTCTATGAAGGGGGATGGTGAATGCGGGGGCAGGCCGATGGTGGGGGGTGGGGGGGGGGGGGAGGGGGGGGGGGTGTGTGGTAATGTGGCAAAATGCCTTTTGCGTGGAAAACGCTATTTGTAATGGTTTGGATTCTAGGGGAGTGTGAAAGGGGGGGGGGGGGGGGGGGGGGGGGGGGGGGGGGGGGGACGTAAATGTAGTTATTTGTGATTTCGTTTCGGTTGTTCCTTATGATAAGTGCGTTGTTTTGTTGTTTTTGCTCAGATTTTTTACTTCTTTGTGAAGCGCTTAGAGCCCCGTAAGGAGAATAAGCGCTATATAAATTGTCATTATTATTATTATTATACTTTTCTATTCGTTTCGCAATATGGTTTCGTGTGCTAATCTTTTTTGTGATACTTTTCTATTCGTTTTGCAATATGGTTTCGTGTGTTCGTCTTTTCTTTTCTTGTCTGCCTGGTCTTTATCGTCGTATTTGTTTATTTATGTTTTTTGTAATTTTTTATTTTTATTTTTTTATTACACATTTTTTTCCATTTTACAATTTTTTAGGAAACATACATGCACATATCATACAAAATAGTAATCATTTTGATAACATGACAAAAATGACACACAACATTAAATGTAACGAGGACAAAAACAAACAACTATGGTAGTAATAGTAACTATGATAGTGGTGATTGATGACAACAACAGCAACAATGATAGCAATGACAATGAAGATGGCAACAACAGGATGAACAACAATGAAGACAATAGCATGATGAACAACAATAGTATTAATAAGTAAATAGTAGCAAATAATGGTAATAAGCACAACTTCAGCATAGGCAAAATAATTAACAGGAGTAATTATATTCCTGATGACAAATAATTACAGACAATACTATTACTACCACTATTCTCATCATATCCACCACCACAATCACCACCAGCCACCGTCATCAACAACACTATTAGTGAAAATAACATCAACCATTCTCAAATATATACTATAGGCTAACACACACATACACACACACACACACACGCACTACATGAATGAGTATACACATACCCCACCCCCACCCATCCCTACATCATGGGGTACCCCTACTGTTTACATACCCAGGACTGAATTGTACATGACAACCGTTACCGAAAAGAACATTTGGAGTTATACAATCTGGTGACATGCTGAAAATAACAAAGTAAATAGATAAAATAAAAAATACAAGAACACTGAATTATGAGTGACATATGGGGTAAACATTTGATAGATGTGATATTTAATATAATTTGTACTAAGCTCTGTAAATGTATAATCATACACCAGGGAAAAGGCGAGAAAAGGGTGGAGGGGGGGGGAGGGGGGGGGAGAGAAGAAAAAAAAAGAAAAAAAAAGAAAAAAAGATGGTGGAGTGGGTTGGAAAGAAGTTAAGATATAATTGGGAAATACGGGAACCAATTTTCTTCAAATTTTGTTGCTGTATAGTTTAAAACAGACAAATACTTTTCAATGCAAAACCTATTTTTCAATACAGCAACAAAAGCCTGTAGATTAGGGTGGACATCTTGAAGTTTACATTTATAAATGTAGAATTTAGCCAACAAAAGCAAAAGGTCCATTACCTTGTCAGTTCTTGTATTTAGTCTAACCCCAAACAAAATTAATTCCTTGCTAAACCCCATGTTATAACAGTGTTGACATTTATCTTTTAACATATTTTCAAGGTCAGTCCAAAACTTTTGTATAACAACACAATCATGCAGCATGTGAGGAATTGTCTGTTCCTCTTGGTTGCAAAAATTGCACAAAGGAGAATCAACAATTTTCTGTAGAAACAAATATCTTTGAGTTGGGAGCAATCTAAGCTATCCACAAAAAGTTAAGGATCACTTGCAAACTAATTCATAACTTTCCAAATAAGAAAGCCAATGCGTTGAATTTTGGCCAACATTTAATTCAATGCTTTAGTGATAACGATGCACAATTGCCTTCAATTTCGAGCAATCGTTTGGTCTGTACATTTGATCAAAGTGGGTACATATCGAAATTTGATTTCCCAAAGTCATTGAAATCACAAGACAGGGCATTCTGATGCTCCCAAAAGTTCAGTAATGCGTGTATCCGCCATGGCTGTTCTGGCACTCGACGCAGCGAGTCCTCATGGAGTTGACCAGGGTGGTGAAGATCCTCTGTGGAAGCGCCTGCCACTCAGCCTGCAGCATCTGGTAGAGGTGCTGGGCATCCCTGGGAGGGGGGTGGTTGCTCCTCACTTTGCGATCCAGCTCATCCCAGAGGTTCTCAATCGGGTTGAGATCGGGACTGCATGCTGGCCACTCCATTCTGTTGACTCCAGACTGCTGCAGGAAGTCGTTGACCACCCTTGCCCTGTGGGGGCGAGCGTTGTCATCCTGGTAGACAGCCGGCGGTCCCATCTGCTGCAGTGTAGGCACAGCCAGCGGTCGAAGGATCTCATCCCGGTATCGGAGGCCAGTCAGGTTACCCTGTACATGATACAAGGGTGTTCTGTGGTGAAGGCTGAAGGCCCCCCAGACCATTACAGAACCTCCACCAAAGGCCACCTTTTCTTGGACAGTGGCGTCAATAAAACGTTCCCCTGGGCGCCTCCAGACCCTCAGTCGGCCGTCGTTGTGGTTCAGGGTGAAGCGTGATTCATCACTGAACAGGACCTGGGACCATTGCTGACGTGTCCACCTCACGTGACGTCTGCAGAAGGCGCGGCGTGCTGCCCTATGGGCTGGAGTTAAGCGTGGCCGTACAGCTGGGCGACGAGAACGGAGGTTAAACCCATGAAGGCGGTTCCGTATGGTCTGCTGGCTGATGTTGATGTTAGTAGCCACCCTCAGCTGCCTTCGAATGATGCTGGAAGAGGCTGTTCTTGTCTGCAGGGCTTGTCGTTCAATGAGACGATCTTCACGTGGAGTTGTCTTCTTCGGTCGACCAGATCTGCGTCTTTCATGGACCCTCCCAGTGGCTGTGAAGCGTTGAATCAGTCTGACAATGACCGAGATGGACACCTGAAGTCGCCTGGCCACTTCTCGCTTGGGAACACCATCTTGGAACCATGCAACAGCTCGTCCCCTATCCAACTCGCTCAATTTTCGTCGTGGAGGCATTGTCAAATCAGGCCTAATACTGGTGGTATGTCTTCTTATAAAGCCAAGCAAGAGACAGCATCTCACACATAAACAGCAGTGCTTGCACGTGCATAATGGTTTTTCCATCTGGCTTGTGCAATGTGTTCATGCAGAACGATCCAAAACAAGGTCCTTTTTCGCAAGTTTCCGCTTTTTCTTTTGCTGCCAAGCTCAGTAATAGAGAATCACGTGCAATGTTTCCACTAACACAACATCGCCCACTTACAGCTGAACAAGAATTCATAACAATTTGGCTTGACTGAGAAAAAAATAACAGGAGCGAACGGAGTTTATTGCGCACCTGGTTTCTCATAGTGATCCTTAACTTTTTGTGAGTAGTGTATGTAACAACCTGGTCTGGAACCACCGCAGCTGGACATCAGCAGTAGTCTTAAAGCAGTGAGAAAAGATAATTTCCAATTAAGATTATCAAAAAGATGATTCCATTTAGTGATAGCAGCAGGGATGGCCTTGTTATTATTGAAAACAGTTTGTATATACTTGCTGCCCTTAATTGAAAACCACATGTGTTGATCCAACAGTTTGTATATACTTGCTGCCCTTAATTGAAAACCACATGTGTTGATCCAACAGTTTGTATATACTTGCTGCCCTTAATTGAAAACCACATGTTGATCCAACAGTTTGTATATACTTGCTGCCCTTAATTGAAAACCACATTTGTTGATCCAACAGTTTGTATATACTTGCTGACCTTAATTGAAAACCACATTTGTTGATCCAACAGTTTGTATATACTTGCTGACCTTCTTAATTGAAAACCACATGTGTTGATCCAACAGTTTGTATATACTTGCTGACCTTCTTAATTGAAAACCACATGTGTTGATCCAACAGTTTGTATATACTTGCTGCCCTTCTTAATTGAAAACCACATTTGTTGATCCAACAGTTTGTATATACTTGCTGCCCTTCTTAATTGAAAACCACATGTGTTGATCCAACAGTTTGTATATACTTGCTGCCCTTAATTGAAAACCACATGTGTTGATCCAACAGTTTGTATCTGTTAGTAACAATAATATTTAACTTTTGACTGTAAGAACGAATAGCATTCAGAATACGTATATATAAAACAAAATTAGTTCTTACACCAGGAAACTGTGTCAAAAATTCTTGGAATGACATAAAATTGCCCTCACCATTTATTAGTTGTTTAACAAAAAGAATGTCATGAGCGATCCACTCTCGCACAAAAATAACTTTTTTATTTCTTACAATATTTGCATTGTAGTGTATACACTCAGACATAAATTCATGAACTGAAGTAGGTTGACATTTCAAATATAGTTTTTTATAATGTCTAATAACATCCTTCCAAAAAGGATTGTGTACAGTCTGCATAATAATATTTCCATATTCTGCTCCAAATTTCTCAACATTATCTAACATAGGAAACATATTGATAGTAAAGAATTTCCAGTCTGAATCGTCTCTTGTAAGTCTACATAACCAACTGATTTTCATCGCCGATATAAAATTCCTCACGTTAAGCATTTTTAAACCACCTGCACTGTATTCTTTGTCAATGACAGATTTTTTAATTTTACCTTTTTTCCCATTCCATAAAAATATGTATAACTCTTTATCTAAAGCAGTGATAAAGTCGTCAGAGGGGTCAGGCAGGCTGATCAGGAGATGAACTATTTTTGAAAACACCAGAGTTTTAACTACTGTTATTTTTCCAAAAGGGGTTATCTGTCTTTTTTTCCATGATGCCAAAATCCTTCTCATTGCTAATAATTTATCTTCGTAGTTCATTTGTACAATACTATTTACATCAGTAGAAAATTTGACACCTAAAATTTTGAAAGTTCCTGGATCCCACACAAAATTTTTGTCCCTCATATACCGAATGCCACAGTTCTTTCTACTTCCAATCCATACGATTTGGGTTTTATCAAAATTCATTTTTAGGCCTGAGATCTGTGAAAATTTAGTTAGAACATTAATGGTTTCAAGAAATGATCTTTCAGATCCATCAAGATATAAAGTAGTGTCATCGGCAAACTGAGATAGCAAATTTTCCTTATCTTTTATTTTAATACCTTTAATATTTACATTTCTTCGGATCATGAGAGAAACAATTTCTGCACATATTAAATACAAATATGGTGATGATGGATCCCCCTGTCTGACACCCCTTTCGATTGAAAACCAAGATGAATATTGACCATTGACAGTAACACATGTAGAAATTTGAAAATAAAAAGTTTTGATCCATTGGATTATGTATGGCCCAAAGTTAAAAAATCGTAAACATTTCAATAGGAAAGACCAGGAGACGCTATCAAACGCCTTTTCAAAATCAATGGATAATAACATTCCTGGGATGTTCTCCTTTTCAACATAAAACAATGTATCATAGAGCAAGCGAATATTTTCCCCAATGAAACGACCTTTCAAAAAACCCTTTTGAGACTCATGAATAATGTTCGGTAAGACATCTTTAAGCCGGTTGGCAATACAAGCTGAAATAATTTTATATGCAGTGCTTAAAAGAGAGATAGGCCGCCAGTTTTTGATGAATCGCTTTGGCTTTCCTTCTTTAGGAATGCATGTAATAGAGCCTTGTCTTTGTGTTACAGACAGTTGTCCCTTGAAAAAACCCTCATTGACTGACCGTACCAAAAACATGCCAATATCAATAAAGAAAAATTTAAAAAACTCCACAGTGAATCCATCCGGACCCGGACTTTTATCATTTTTCATCTTTTTTAATGCAGTGGCAGCTTCTTCAAAACTAATTAGACCTTCTATTGCTTCACTATCTTCATTTGATAAAGCAACTGCATCTGGAAGTTCTTCAGGAATGTTGATATCAGTTACATCCTGAAATGCATATAAATCTGTATAAAATTGTTTAACCTCTTTCAGTATACTCTCTTGATCTGAAATAACACCTTTATCGTCCGTTTCAAGGAATGGTATTAATTTGTCTAAAAAATGTCTATTTTCCATATTACAAAAATATTTATTAACTTTTTCTCCTTGATCTATCCAACGTGCTCGTGAGCGCACAGCTATTCCTTGAATTTTATGTTCTCTAATTTCCTGTAATTGGACTTTTAAATGTTCTAAATATGGAACATCATTTTCTTGTAAGTTATGTTCAAGATTTTGTATCCTTTTTTCCAGATCAGATTCTTGTTCTTTTTTTTTTCTTTTCTTATATGTGGCATAAGAGATTGTTTTTCCTCTAATTTCAAGCAATACTGTTTCAAAAAATAATTGATCATCTATTTGAAAAAATAGGCTATGATTTGATATATTATTTAAATTGTCCATATTATAAACAGGTACTGCATATTGTTTTTTTACATCATAAATAAGTGTTTTTATTTCAGAAACATACTGTTTATCTTTAAGTAAGCTGTTATTAAACTTCCAAAAGGGCCTGTCTCTTTTGAATTGATCTTTTTTTTAAGGCTAATGTAATTATAGAGTGATCTGATCTATAGCCTGGGCTGAAATATACATCATTAACCATAGCTAACAATTCTTCATTAATTAAGAAATAGTCTAACCTTGCCTGTTTAATTGAATTGAATTTCCTCCAGGTGTATTTTCTTTTGTCAGGATAAATTTCTCTAAAAACATCAAAAAGGTTATAATCAGTCATGATGTTAAGAATTTTTTTCCGGGTCCTGGGACGATTCACAGTGCTGGAATAATTTCGGATATCTAAAGTGGTATCCATGGGACAGTTCCAATCACCGGTAATAATAACATGTTCATTACCAATATTTTGTAAGTGTTCACAAACACTGTCAAAAAATTCTGGTTTATCACCACTGCTTGTCACACATTGACTAAAGTGAATTTCTTTTTCAAAAATTCAACATTCATTACAATAAAACAACCATGTTGGTCCCTGACAACATTGTGTATTTTATACTCAAAATTGTTGTTAAATAAAATAGCCACACCATTTTTGTTTGTGTCACAACCACTAAGCCAAACTTTAAAGCCCCAACTGGCTTGTATATAGTTTTCAAGGTCTGCCTTTAAGTGAGTTTCCTGGAGACAAAAAATATTAGCTTCGGTCTTTCGTAAGAAATCAAAAACATCCTTTCTTTTGTTAGAATTGTTTAGCCCATTACAATTGAACGAGCAAACTTTAAATGCTTTGTTTGACGCCATTGTGTACATAAACATGGTAACAATTCATGTACAAGAAAATGAGAGTATGGGATAAAAGGAAGAAAATGCACATTATGTAACATTCAAGAGAATTCAAGATCATCCCTAAGAAGGTTTGCTTCAAAGCTAGCCAAAGGCACCATATATACAAACTTTGCAGACTTTGAAAGACCAACCAAATAGGTTGCTCAGCATTGAAACATGAGACATAAAAAATAATAAATAACCACACTGTATACTGTTTGAGAAACAGACTGATATAAAGACACAAATCTGTAGGCCTACCATAACAGCCCTGACCAAAAGAGACATAAAAATGAATACTCAGAGGTAATTCATCCAAAAAGCAATATAACTTTACACATAATACAAAACTGTTAAACATTTTTTCCTTCAACTGCAACACTTTCCGCCTCTCTTCAACTGTCAACAACTTATTGAAAGTGAAACAGTATAACAGATCATTGCATCTCTTATTAACCACATTCACCCATACTGGTAAAATATACTTGTTTGTGTTAGTTCCTTGTTTGAAACATGCACCTGGCCTGGCTATTATCATTCTATGACCCAAGCAAAACATACGTTGCAGTGACCCAGTTTCTATATCATTGTCAGAAAATCTACCCCCACACCTTTCACTCCCACACCTTTCACTCCTACACACGCATACAACGCTCACAAACAATACACAAACGAGAATACAGCGAAAAGACAAACAGCACTTACGCATATGGTTCATTTACGGGTGTACCGCCAGTACTCCAAACCGAGCACCACACATAATTAATCCATAAGAAAACAGCAACACAAGTTCACAACTTCCAGCATGACCGCTCTCGGAAAGCGGCCATTTAAAAAATAAATCACGTGATGAAAACAACTAGTCACGTGATCAAAACAAACAACAAGCACTCGAAAGAAGGAAAAGAAAAATCGGATTTGTACAGAAGCTAATCACGCAGGGAAAGGCAATTCAACAATAAACAAAGGATGTCCAAACTAAGAACCCTTTAAATAAATAAATAAATAAACAAATGAGAGAAGATACAAGATGAACAAACTATAAGAATCAGCCTACACTGAAGCAGACGACACTCGCAAGCTCTCACTTCGAACGGGACTGTGCCTGACTGGAATGTTGTCTGAAATCAGCGAGTGACCTCACAGACACGACTCTCCCGTTGGTCATCTTCATCCAGACAGACCCATTCTTGGTCCATGCCTGCTGGCAGACCGAGGTGTCACTCTTGACAGAGCACAGCAGAGAATAGGCTCGAGGAGTCAGATCCTCCACAATAACAGTCCCACTCCCCTTCAGCTTCTTCCTAGCATACAGCACTGCATCGCGAACACGCCGGGACACAAAACGCATAATGATGGCCCTACCTGTGTTCCTAGCACCACTAGAAGTACCTCCAGGACGTTGCTCGCGGGCACCCACTCGATGCACGACCTCGATGTCCTCGGGTTTCACCATCACTTTCAGCTTGTTGGTGATAAGAGAAAGAGCCTTCTCCTCACACTGTTGGGCCGTCTCACCTTGCTCCTCCTTCACTCCGTAGATGCGTAGATTGTTTCTACGGACGTACGCCGATACTTCTTCTGATCTACGATTGGCTACATCAGCAAGGTGACGGGCTTCACTGAGCTGGTCTCTCAAGGCTTCTTCTCTCTGCTTGGCTTCCCCCACTTCCTTCTTCAGCTTGTCGTTGTCATTCTGCACCAGCAGAAGAGCAGCCCTCAGTTCCTCTACCGTAGCAGACAGCTTGGTGATAGCAGAACCATTTGCACATAATTTTCTCATCAAGTCCTCGTTGCTAACACCCTGAACTGGATTCGCACTGGCTTCAGGGGAGAAAACTGCGTTCATATCCTCGGATGTTGACAGTAAGAGGTCGTTTCCCTTTTCCGCCATCTTGTCTTCTTCGACAGATTTCGAAACGAAGGCAAATTTCGACAGACTTTCTCTCACGGACGTGGGCGTGCTTGTCACAACTTTCTGTTTCTTTGGAGTGTTCTTTGAATTCTTAGAATCACTAGTCTTTCCCTCAGATACACCAGATGAGTTCGATCCCGAGGTTGAGTCTGTTCCTGCCCTGTGTTTACGTTTGCGATGTCGGGACATCTTGACTTGGATCGGCAAATTCTTTCATTTTTTGCTCGGAAATCGCGTTTACTGTGTTGAAAAAATACCTGACAGCTCTGGTGGAGGTCGGCGGTAGCTGCACTGTTAAATTAGCTGCATTGTTTCGCTTTCTTTCTTGACTAATTAACAAAAAAACTCAATTGATCACACAGCTTTCGAAAATGCGTCCGACATTGTTGACGAACAGCGCTCACCCCCCGTTTTTTGTAATTTTTACTCGTTTTTGTTCTGTTGTGTTTATGCGTGCCTCGATCCTGTCTGCGTTTTGCTTTATTCGTTTCAATTTGATTGATATTGTCTTCTTATATACTTATTTAGCCTAACTTATAAAGTTATTAATGTTTCTATTGTATTTATTCACTTCCATATTTTTTACATCCGCTTGGTAGGCTGCACCTCCCCCCCCCCTCCGCTGACTGTCTATTAACAAGAACGTGATTTAATAATAAAGTGGAATGTTTATCTTTTAAATTGTGGTCCTGAAAGTTTTAATTAAAAGATGCTTAGGAGTCAAGCTTGCAGTTAATTTTTTTAACGATGACAAAAATACATTTATGATATACATACACATCTGTATTGTTAAAAATTCGGGACATTCCGGGTGTTGCACTGCCTCCGGGCATTGCCTCCAGGATCGTTCCCACCATCTTTATATCTTATACTAATGTTCCATATGTGTCTGTTCCAGAGCAGAGGACGTTAAGCAGAATTGTTTCTTCTTTTAACTATGACTTTATCCAATTGTAGTTTGTATCAAAGAATACAAACACACTGTGATTGATTCCACTATCAAATCTACATTTCAGAAAAATACCTCTTAATTCTTTCTGCTCTTCATTTTTTTTTACCTTTCACTTGCCACTGTTTAGCAGTTTCATTGACAAAAAAAGAAGCCCTGATTACCCCCAAGGCATGTTTCTCTTAGCGTTTACATGAAATTTACTTTTCCAGTGGGAGGCAATTGGAACATCCGCCGTCACAACACGTATGGAGCACGGGTTTAGCTAGTCATACTTATATTTCACGTTTACGATTTACTTCCCGCTGTAAAGAAACTGAAACAAACTCTCACACACTTTGTCTCTCTCTCATCCACGCGCGTTCTTAACCAGAGTTTAACTTGGACTTTAACACACTAACACAACTTTCCGATTATCACCCCTTTATTCTTAAACTAAACGAGAACAACTTTGGTCCCTTTGTATGAGTAAAAAAATGTTCGTCTTGGGACAGGCACTGACAGGATAATTTTTACAAACACACCGTTCCTCGTGACACCAACTAAAAAACTTATCTGTCTCCGCGAAGCACCGTCTTCTCCACCGAGGTCACAAACTTGGTTGCACCTCCTCCCCATACGTTCTCCACCCAAACGTTTACAAGTCCGTTGGTGCCCTTGGCACCAACACTCAACCAGCGGCTCCCTCAGAAGCGCGAGGCTGGTCTCCCTTCCTCTCTCCGGCTCCACAGGTCGAAGGTCCACCCAACAGGAAGGGGTTACAGGGGGGACTGGGCCACACACCCTGCAAGGGAACTGAAAAGGCTGTCAATATTCTAGCCCTACTTGAATTAGCTTCGCGGACAGAATTTTCCGTGATTAGTTTCGGTGTGAGTGTGTTTAACCATGTACTGGCCTTTACAAAACTTAGAACTTTAGACAAACACACCAGCACCGAAACTGTAACTTTCTCTCAAAAAGAGTATACAATTTTTAAGACACCATAATGTCTTTGCAAATGTAAAATTAAAAAATCCTACAATTTTGAAAACCCTGCAAAATTTAGAACCCCAATTTAAACTTTATGAATGAAATACAACTTTGAAATAAGTAAACTTCTTTAAATCCTAGCAATTTAGAAAACAACAACCCAAAATTTACTTTACCCGGACTTCCGAAAAACCCGGTTAAAAAAACGACTGATTAAAAGGGCGCAGCCTTCTAGCTCAACATCGCCAGACACAGTGCTGTGCACAACCAGACAGTGTCCTATTTGGCTGCTGGCTGTGTGAGCAGTCGAGCGAGTTACCCAATAAGTTTACGAAATTCACGTGCTACACGTGTTATAAAAAAACAGCTCTACAAAACTTGGTTTTACCAAGGGTAAAGTATATCTCCGACAAGGAGTTACTTTTTAAATTTGGAACTTGCATTTTAGTTTTACAACATAATATATTTACCAAATTTTATACATTAATAAATTGACATATTATATCGTCAATTTCGGAATTATGCCTTTCCTGACACCCGCCTTGTGTACATTTTGTTGTTGTTATAAACTATTA
>CM065691.1:10048405-10050905 GCA_017654935.2 Phymorhynchus buccinoides
ATCTTCACCATCCTTATCAGTCTGCATATAGAGCCAATCACAGTACTGAAACAGCCCTTGTTCAAATCGTCAATGACCTCCTACTTGCTTCTGATGCTGGTCAAATCTCTCTTTTGACACTTCTTGATCTCTCTGCTGCATTCGATACCATATACCACTCCATTCTTCTGTCTCGTCTTGAACATACTTTTGGGATTAATGGCCCCGCTCTTTCTTGGTTATCCTCTTACCTCTCTGATCGTTTTCAATCAGTTCTGGTCAATGGTCGTCAGTCTGAACAGGTTAGGCTTTCTTGTGGAGTCCCCCAGGGGTCTGTGCTTGGTCCTGTCTTGTTTACTTTGTATACGTCACCTCTTGACAATGTCATCGACCAACACAACATGAAACATCACTTCTATGCAGATGACTCACAACTCCAAAATAGTACAACCCCTGAAGATATAGATTCCATTCTTTCAGAAAGTAACAACTGCTATATTGATATTCAAAATTGGATGGTTCAAAGTAAACTTCAATTAAATGGTGAAAAAACCGAAGCAATGCTTGTTGGAACAAAAAACAATCTAGCCTCTGTTTCCATAGAGTCAATCCAACTGGGTAACAATATCATTCCCCTCTCAGACTCTGTCAAAAACTTAGGTGTTACTTTGGACAATACCCTTTCCATGCAAAGTTTCCTGACTCAGACCTGTCAGTCCTGCTACTATCAAATTCGTCGCATCGGCTATATTCGTAAATATCTCTCAGATGAAACCACAGCAAAACTTGTTTCTTCCCTCATCCTATCTCGTCTTGACTACTGTAATGCTCTCCTTTCTGGCCTATCAGTCTCTTCTCTATCTTGTCTCCAGCGTATTCAAAACACAGCTGCTCGTCTTGTCCTTAGGAAGAAAAAGTTCGATCGCGTTAGCCCACTTCTCCGTTCTTTGCACTGGCTTCCTGTCGCAGACAGAATTGAGTATAAATTAAACACCCTTTGCTATGCTATAAATCTATCCTTAAAGCTGCTCCATCTTACCTCTGCGACAATATTTCCATCTATTCGCCAGCTCGCACTTTACGTTCAGTTTCTGACCCGCTTTCTCTCCAGATCCCTAGGTATAAGCTTTCAACTGTTGGTCGGCGCTCTTTTGCTGTCTCAGGACCGACATCTTGCAACAAACTTCCTCTTTCCCTCCGTCAGCGACCGACCTTCTCAGCCTTCAAATCTAACCTCAAAACCCACCTGTTCCCTCGTGATTGAGGCTCCACTCTCTTTCTCTTCTCTCTCTCTTGCCTTTAGGTCTGTTTCTGCTGAATACCATTTATGTTAAACGTGTGTGTTCACTTTGTATTGCATTTTTGTTTGAATGCGTTATGAATGCTAACGTGTGTGTGCGCTTTGATTTGATTTATATCAAGATTCAGCGCCGTATAAATACCGTATGTATGTATGTTGTTGTTGTTGTTGTTGGTGGTGGTGTGTGTGTGTGTGTGTGTGTGTGTGTGTGTGTGTGTGTGTGTGTGTGTGTGTGTGTGTGTGTGTGTGTGTGTGTGTGTGTGTGTGTGTGTGTGTGTGTGTGTGTGTGAATGTGCATGCGTGTGTGTGTGTGTGTGTGTGTGTGTGTGTGTGTGTGTGTGTGCGTGTGCGTGTGCGTGTGCGTGTGCGCACGCGCGCGCATGTGCGTGTGCACGTGTTTGGCTGTGTATACATGTAGGCTTACGGATTGAGAACAATAAAGAGGCAAAAATCAGCGATTGTTGCATATTATATTAAGATATGGCTGGATATCAGTCATCGTCATTTCTTTTTTCTCGAGGGCTCAGCCACAATCTTGGAGTTGCATCCATCCTTACTATAGTGAGCATTACCAGGATGATACCCTAACTTGACGTCTAGGCCCTTCGTGAAAAATGGAATGACAACTGATACAGCTGTATACAGCCATTGCTATTTGCAGGAACCCATCCATTTTCTCCCCAACTTCCGGAACCCTTGTTGGCGGGATAAAGGCACTAAGGAACTAAGATGTCTGCCTTATTTCTACGTGTCTGGCTACCCAAAGTGTGGATCGACAGATATGTACAGAAGAATATCACTGCATCCTCTGGTGTTGAAGGTCAATAAAGAGATACACTGGTTGGCCAGGAAACGATTCGGGGGTGAGCATTGTATAATGTATGAGAATATTACTGTTCATGCTCTGGTGTTGAAAGTACCTAACTAGATTCACTCATGGATAGCAAGGAAACGATTCAGGGGTGAGCATTGTACTGGAGAATATCACTCCATCCTCTGGTGTTGAAAGTCCTTAACTAGATACACTCATGGATAGCAAGGAAACGATTCAGGGGTGAGCATTGTACTGGAGAATATCACTCCATCCTCTGGGGTTGAAAGTCCTTAACTAGATATACTCATGGATAGCAAGGAAACGATTCAGGGGTGAGCATTGTACTGGAGAATATCACTCCATCCTCTGGGGTTGAAAGTCCTTAACTAGATACACTCATGGATAGC
>CM065691.1:10058578-10068578 GCA_017654935.2 Phymorhynchus buccinoides
TGTTCCTTATGATAAGTGCGTTGTTTTGTTGTTGTTTTTTGCTCAGATTTTTAACTTCTTTGTGAAGCGCTTAGAGCCCCCCGTAAGGAGAATAAGCGCTATATAAATTGTCATTATTATTATTATTATACTTTTCTATTCGTTTCGCAATATGGTTTCGTGTGCTAATCTTTTTTGTGATACTTTTCTATTCGTTTTGCAATATGGTTTCGTGTGTTCGTCTTTTCTTTTCTTGTCTGCCTGGTCTTTATCGTCGTATTTGTTTATTTATGTTTTTTGTAATTTTTTATTTTATTTTTTTATTACACATTTTTTTCCATTTTACAATTTTTTAGGAAACATACATGCACATATCATACAAAATAGTAATCATTTTGATAACATGACAAAAGTGACACACAACATTAAATGTAACGAGGACAAAAACAACAACTATGGTAGTAATAGTAACTATGATAGTGGTGATTGATGACAACAACGCAACAATGATAGCAATGACAATGAAGATGGCAACAACAGGATGAACAACAATGAAGACAATAGCATGATGAACAACAATAGTATTAATAAGTAAATAGTAGCAAATAATGGTAATAAGCACAACTTCAGCATAGGCAAAATAATTAACAGGAGTAATTATATTCCTGATGACAAATAATTACAGACAATACTATTACTACCACTATTCTCATCATATCCACCACCACAATCACCACCAGCCACCGTCATCAACAACACTATTAGTGAAAATAACATCAACCATTCTCAAATATATACTATAGGCTAACACACACATACACACACACACACACACACGCACTACATGAATGAGTATACACATACCCCACCCCCACCCATCCCTACATCATGGGGTACCCCTACTGTTTATATACCCAGGACTGAATTGTACATGACAACCGTTACCGAAAAGAACATTTGGAGTTATACAATCTGGTGACATGCTGAAAATAACAAAGTAAATAGATAAAATAAAAAATACAAGAACACTGAATTATGAGTGACATATGGGGTAAACATTTGATAGATGTGATATTTAATATAATTTGTACTAAGCTCTGTAAATGTATAATCATACACCAGGGAAAAGGCGAGAAAAGGGTGGAGGGGGGGGGGGGGGGGGGAGAAGAAAAAAAAAAAAAGAAAAAAAAAGAAAAAAAGATGGTGGAGTGGGTTGGAAAGAAGTTAAGATATAATTGGGAAATACGGGAACCAATTTTCTTCAAATTTTGTTGCTGTATAGTTTAAAACAGACAAATACTTTTCAATGCAAAACCTATTTTTCAATACAGCAACAAAAGCCTGTAGATTAGGGTGGACATCTTGAAGTTTACATTTATAAATGTAGAATTTAGCCAACAAAAGCAAAAGGTCCATTACCTTGTCAGTTCTTGTATTTAGTCTAACCCCAAACAAAATTAATTCCTTGCTAAACCCCATGTTATAACAGTGTTGACATTTATCTTTTAACATATTTTCAAGGTCAGTCCAAAACTTTTGTATAACAACACAATCATGCAGCATGTGAGGAATTGTCTGTTCCTCTTGGTTGCAAAAATTGCACAAAGGAGAATCAACAATTTTCTGTAGAAACAAATATCTTTGAGTTGGGAGCAATCTATGTAACAACCTGGTCTGGAACCACCGCAGCTGGACATCAGCAGTAGTCTTAAAGCAGTGAGAAAAGATTAATTTCCAATTAAGATTATCAAAAAGATGATTCCATTTAGTGATAGCAGCAGGGATGGCCTTGTTATTATTGAAAACAGTTTGTATATACTTGCTGCCCTTAATTGAAAACCACATGTGTTGATCCAACAGTTTGTATATACTTGCTGCCCTTAATTGAAAACCACATTTGTTGATCCAACAGTTTGTATATACTTGCTGCCCTTAATTGAAAACCACATGTTGATCCAACAGTTTGTATATACTTGCTGCCCTTAATTGAAAACCACATGTGTTGATCCATCAGTTTGTATATACTTGCTGACCTTAATTGAAAACCACATGTGTTGATCCAACAGTTTGTATATACTTGCTGACCTTCTTAATTGAAAACCACATGTGTTGATCCAACAGTTTGTATATACTTGCTGACCTTCTTAATTGAAAACCACATGTGTTGATCCAACAGTTTGTATATACTTGCTGCCCTTCTTAATTGAAAACCACATGTGTTGATCCAACAGTTTGTATATACTTGCTGCCCTTCTTAATTGAAAACCACATGTGTTGATCCAACAGTTTGTATATACTTGCTGCCCTTAATTGAAAACCACATGTGTTGATCCAACAGTTTGTATCTGTTAGTAACAATAATATTTAACTTTTGACTGTAAGAACGAATAGCATTCAGAATACGTATATATAAAACAAAATTAGTTCTTACACCAGGAAACTGTGTCAAAAATTCTTGGAATGACATAAAATTGCCCTCACCATTTATTAGTTGTTTAACAAAAAGAATGTCATGAGCGATCCACTCTCGCACAAAAATAACTTTTTTATTTCTTACAATATTTGCATTGTAGTGTATACACTCAGACATAAATTCATGAACTGAAGTAGGTTGACATTTCAAATATAGTTTTTTATAATGTCTAATAACATCCTTCCAAAAAGGATTGTGTACAGTCTGCATAATAATATTTCCATATTCTGCTCCAAATTTCTCAACATTATCTAACATAGGAAACATATTGATAGTAAAGAATTTCCAGTCTGAATCGTCTCTTGTAAGTCTACATAACCAACTGATTTTCATCGCCGATATAAAATTCCTCACGTTAAGCATTTTTAAACCACCTGCACTGTATTCTTTGTCAATGACAGATTTTTTAATTTTACCTTTTTTCCCATTCCATAAAAATATGTATAACTCTTTATCTAAAGCAGTGATAAAGTCGTCAGAGGGGTCAGGCAGGCTGATCAGGAGATGAACTATTTTTGAAAACACCAGAGTTTTAACTACTGTTATTTTTCCAAAAGGGGTTATCTGTCTTTTTTTCCATGATGCCAAAATCCTTCTCATTGCTAATAATTTATCTTCGTAGTTCATTTGTACAATACTATTTACATCAGTAGAAAATTTGACACCTAAAATTTTGAAAGTTCCTGGATCCCACACAAAATTTTTGTCCCTCATATACCGAATGCCACAGTTCTTTCTACTTCCAATCCATACGATTTGGGTTTTATCAAAATTTATTTTTAGGCCTGAAATCTGTGAAAATTTAGTTAGAACATTAATGGTTTCAAGAAATGATCTTTCAGATCCATCAAGATATAAAGTAGTGTCATCGGCAAACTGAGATAGCAAATTTTCCTTATCTTTTATTTTAATACCTTTAATATTTACATTTCTTCGGATCATGAGAGAAACAATTTCTGCACATATTAAATACAAATATGGTGATGATGGATCCCCCTGTCTGACACCCCTTTCGATTGAAAACCAAGATGAATATTGACCATTGACAGTAACACATGTAGAAATTTGAAAATAAAAAGTTTTGATCCATTGGATTATATATGGCCCAAAGTTAAAAAATCGTAAACATTTCAATAGGAAAGACCAGGAGACGCTATCAAACGCCTTTTCAAAATCAATGGATAATAACATTCCTGGGATGTTCTCCTTTTCAACATAAAACAATGTATCATAGAGCAAGCGAATATTTTCCCCAATGAAACGACCTTTCAAAAAACCCTTTTGAGACTCATGAATAATGTTCGGTAAGACATCTTTAAGCCGGTTGGCAATACAAGCTGAAATAATTTTATATGCAGTGCTTAAAAGAGAGATAGGCCGCCAGTTTTTGATGAATCGCTTTGGCTTTCCTTCTTTAGGAATGCATGTAATAGAGCCTTGTCTTTGTGTTACAGACAGTTGTCCCTTGGAAAAACCCTCATTGACAGACCGTACCAAAAACATGCCAATATCAATAAAGAAAAATTTAAAAAACTCCACAGTGAATCCATCCGGACCCGGACTTTTATCATTTTTCATCTTTTTTAATGCAGTGGCAGCTTCTTCAAAACTAATTAGACCTTCTATTGCTTCACTATCTTCATTTGATAAAGCAACTGCATCTGGAAGTTCTTCAGGAATGTTGATATCAGTTACATCCTGAAATGCATATAAATCTGTATAAAATTGTTTAACCTCTTTCAGTATACTCTCTTGATCTGAAATAACACCTTTATCGTCCGTTTCAAGGAATGGTATTAATTTGTCTAAAAAATGTCTATTTTCCATATTACAAAAGTATTTATTAACTTTTTCTCCTTGATCTATCCAACGTGCTCGTGAGCGCACAGCTATTCCTTGAATTTTATGTTCTCTAATTTCCTGTAATTGGACTTTTAAATTTTCTAAATATGGAACATCATTTTCTTGTAAGTTATGTTCAAGATTTTGTATCCTTTTTTCCAGATCAGATTCTTGTTCATTTTTTTTTTCTTTCTTATATGTGGCATAAGAGATTGTTTTTCCTCTAATTTCAAGCAATACTGTTTCAAAAAATAATTGATCATCTATTTGAAAAAATAGGCTATGATTTGATATATTATTTAAATTGTCCATATTATAAACAGGTACTGCATATTGTTTTTTTTACATCATAAATAAGTGTTTTTATTTCAGAAACATATTGTTTATCTTTAAGTAAGCTGTTATTAAACTTCCAAAAGGGCCTGTCTCTTTTGAATTGATCTTTTTTTAAGGCTAATGTAATTATAGAGTGATCTGATCTATAGCCTGGGCTGAAATATACATCATTAACCATAGCTAACAATTCTTCATTAATTAAGAAATAGTCTAACCTTGCCTGTTTAATTGAATTGAATTTCCTCCATGTGTATTTTCTTTTGTCAGGATAAATTTCTCTAAAAACATCAAAAAGGTTATAATCAGTCATGATGTTAAGAATTTTTTTCTGGGTCCTGGGACGATTCACAGTGCTGGAATAATTTCGGATATCTAAAGTGGTATCCATGGGACAGTTCCAATCACCGGTAATAATAACATGTTCATTACCAATATTTTGTAAGTGTTCACAAACACTGTCAAAAAATTCTGGTTTATCACCACTGCTGGGGCCGTACACATTGACTAAAGTGAATTTCTTTTTCAAAAATTCAACATTCATTACAATAAAACAACCATGTTGGTCCCTGACAACATTGTGTATTTTATACTCAAAATTGTTGTTAAATAAAATAGCCACACCATTTTTGTTTGTGTCACAACCACTAAGCCAAACTTTAAAGCCCCAACTGGCTTGTATATAGTTTTCAAGGTCTGCCTTTAAGTGAGTTTCCTGGAGACAAAAAATATTAGCTTCGGTCTTTCGTAAGAAATCAAAAACATCCTTTCTTTTGTTAGAATTGTTTAGCCCATTACAATTGAACGAGCAAACTTTAAATGCTTTGTTTGACGCCATTGTGTACATAAACATGGTAACAATTCATGTACAAGAAAATGAGAGTATGGGATAAAAGGAAGAAAATGCACATTATGTAACATTCAAGAGAATTCAAGATCATCCCTAAGAAGGTTTGCTTCAAAGCTAGCCAAAGGCACCATATATACAAACTTTGCAGACTTTGAAAGACCAACCAAATAGGTTGCTCAGCATTGAAACATGAGACATAAAAAATAATAAATAACCACACTGTATACTGTTTGAGAAACAGACTGATATAAAGACACAAATCTGTAGGCCTACCATAACAGCCCTGACCAAAAGAGACATAAAAATGAATACTCAGAGGTAATTCATCCAAAAGGCAATATAACTTTACACATAATACAAAACTGTTAAACATTTTTTCCTTCAACTGCAACACTTTCCGCCTCTCTTCAACTGTCAACAACTTATTGAAAGTGAAACAGTATAACAGATCATTGCATCTCTTATTAACCACATTCACCCATACTGGTAAAATATACTTGTTTGTGTTAGTTCCTTGTTTGAAACATGCACCTGGCCTGGCTATTATCATTCTATGACCCAAGCAAAACATACATTGCAGTGACCCAGTTTCTATATCATTGTCAGAAAATCTACCCCCACACCTTTCACTCCCACACCTTTCACTCCTACACACGCATACAACGCTCACAAACAATACACAAACGAGAATACAGCGAAAAGACAAACAGCACTTACGCATATGGTTCATTTACGGGTGTACCGCCAGTACTCCAAACCGAGCACCACACATAATTAATCCATAAGAAAACAGCAACACAAGTTCACAACTTCCAGCATGACCGCTCTCGGAAAGCGGCCATTTAAAAAATAAATCACGTGATGAAAACAACTAGTCACGTGATCAAAACAAACAACAAGCACTCGAAAGAAAGAAAAGAAAAATCGGATTTGTACAGAAGCTAATCACGCAGGGAAAGGCAATTCAACAATAAACAAAGGATGTCCAAACTAAGAACCCTTTAAATAAATAAATAAATAAACAAATGAGAGAAGATATAAGATGAACAAACTATAAGAATCAGCCTACACTGAAGCAGACGACACTCGCAAGCTCTCACTTCGAACGGGACTGTGCCTGACTGGAATGTTGTCTGAAATCAGCGAGTGACCTCACAGACACGACTCTCCCGTTGGTCATCTTCATCCAGACAGACCCATTCTTGGTCCATGCCTGCTGGCAGACCGAGGTGTCACTCTTGACAGAGCACAGCAGAGAATAGGCTCGAGGAGTCAGATCCTCCACAATAACAGTCCCACTCCCCTTCAGCTTCTTCCTAGCATACAGCACTGCATCGCGAACACGCCGGGACACAAAACGCATAATGATGGCCCTACCTGTGTTCCTAGCACCACTAGAAGTACCTCCAGGACGTTGCTCGCGGGCACCCACTCGATGCACGACCTCGATGTCCTCGGGTTTCACCATCACTTTCAGCTTGTTGGTGATCAGAGAAAGAGCCTTCTCCTCACACTGTTGGGCCGTCTCACCTTGCTCCTCCTTCACTCCGTAGATGCGTAGATTGTTTCTACGGACGTACGCCGATACTTCTTCTGATCTACGATCGGCTACATCAGCAAGGTGACGGGCTTCACTGAGCTGGTCTCTCAAGGCTTCTTCTCTCTGCTTGGCTTCCCCCACTTCCTTCTTCAGCTTGTCGTTGTCATTCTGCACCAGCAGAAGAGCAGCCCTCAGTTCCTCTACCGTAGCAGACAGCTTGGTGATAGCAGAACCATTTGCACATAATTTTCTCATCAAGTCCTCGTTGCTAACACCCTGAACTGGATTCGCACTGGCTTCAGGGGAGAAAACTGCGTTCATATCCTCGGATGTTGACAGTAAGAGGTCGTTTCCCTTTTCCGCCATCTTGTCTTCTTCGACAGATTTCGAAACGAAGGCAAATTTCGACAGACTTTCTCTCACGGACGTGGGCGTGCTTGTCACAACTTTCTGTTTCTTTGGAGTGTTCTTTGAATTCTTAGAATCACTAGTCTTTCCCTCAGATACACCAGATGAGTTCGATCCCGAGGTTGAGTCTGTTCCTGCCCTGTGTTTACGTTTGCGATGTCGGGACATCTTGACTTGGATCGGCAAATTCTTTCATTTTTTGCTCGGAAATCGCGTTTACTGTGTTGAAAAAATACCTGACAGCTCTGGTGGAGGTCGGCGGTAGCTGCACTGTTAAATTAGCTGCATTGTTTCGCTTTCTTTCTTGACTAATTAACAAAAAAACTCAATTGATCACACAGCTTTCGAAAATGCGTCCGACATTGTTGACGAACAGCGCTCACCCCCCGTTTTTTGTAATTTTTACTCGTTTTTGTTCTGTTGTGTTTATGCGTGCCTCGATCCTGTCTGCGTTTTGCTTTATTCGTTTCAATTTGATTGATATTGTCTTCTTATATACTTATTTAGCCTAACTTATAAAGTTATTAATGTTTCTATTGTATTTATTCACTTCCATATTTTTTACATCCGCTTGGTAGGCTGCACCTCCCCCCCCCCCCCCCTCCGCTGACTGTCTATTAACAAGAACGTGATTTAATAATAAAGTGGAATGTTTATCTTTTAAATTGTGGTCCTGAAAGTTTTAATTAAAAGATGCTTAGGAGTCAAGCTTGCAGTTAATTTTTTTAACGATGACAAAAATACATTTATGATATACATACACATCTGTATTGTTAAAAATTCGGGACATTCCGGGTGTTGCACTGCCTCCGGGCATTGCCTCCAGGATCGTTCCCACCATCTTTATATCTTATACTAATGTTCCATATGTGTCTGTTCCAGAGCAGAGGACGTTAAGCAGAATTGTTTCTTCTTTTAACTATGACTTTATCCAATTGTAGTTTGTATCAAAGAATACAAACACACTGTGATTGATTCCACTATCAAATCTACATTTCAGAAAAATACCTCTTAATTCTTTCTGCTCTTCATTTTTTTTTACCTTTCACTTGCCACTGTTTAGCAGTTTCATTGACAAAAAAAGAAGCCCTGATTACCCCCAAGGCATGTTTCTCTTAGCGTTTACATGAAATTTACTTTTCCAGTGGGAGGCAATTGGAACATCCGCCGTCACAACACGTACGGAGCACGGGTTTAGCTAGTCATACTTATATTTCACGTTTACGATTTACTTCCCGCTGTAAAGAAACTGAAACAAACTCTCACACACTTTGTCTCTCTCTCATCCACGCGCGTTCTTAACCAGAGTTTAACTTGGACTTTAACACACTAACACAACTTTCCGATTATCACCCCTTTATTCTTAAACTAAACGAGAACAACTTTGGTCCCTTTGTATGAGTAAACAAATGTTCGTCTTGGGACAGGCACTGACAGGATAATTTTTACAAACACACCGTTCCTCGTGACACCAACTAAAAAACTTATCTGTCTCCGCGAAGCACCGTCTTCTCCACCGAGGTCACAAACTTGGTTGCACCTCCTCCCCAAACGTTCTCCACCCAAACGTTTACAAGTCCGTTGGTGCCCTTGGCACCAACACTCAACCAGCGGCTCCCTCAGAAGCGCGAGGCTGGTCTCCCTTCCTCTCTCCGGCTCCACAGGTCGAAGGTCCACCCAACAGGAAGGGGTTACAGGGGGGACTGGGCCACACACCCTGCAAGGGAACTGAAAAGGCTGTCAATATTCTAGCCCTACTTGAATTAGCTTCGCGGACAGAATTTTCCGTGATTAGTTTCGGTGTGAGTGTGTTTAACCATGTACTGGCCTTTACAAAACTTAGAACTTTAGACAAACACACCAGCACCGAAACTGTAACTTTCTCTCAAAAAGAGTATACAATTTTTAAGACACCATAATGTCTTTGCAAATGTAAATTTAAAAAAACCTACAATTTTGAAAACCCTGCAAAATTTAGAAACCCAATTTAAACTTTATGAATGAAATACAACTTTGAAATAAGTAAACTTCTTTAAATCCTAGCAATTTAGAAAACAACAACCCAAAATTTACTTTACCCGGACTTCCGAAAAACCCGGTTAAAAAAAACGACTGATTAAAAGGGCGCAGCCTTCTAGCTCAACATCGCCAGACACAGTGCTGTGCACAACCAGACAGTGTCCTATTTGGCTGCTGGCTGTGTGAGCAGTCGAGCGAGTTACCCAATAAGTTTACGAAATTCACGTGCTACACGTGTTATAAAAAAACAGCTCTACAAAACTTGGTTTTACCAAGGGTAAAGTATATCTCCGACAAGGAGTTACTTTTTAAATTTGCAACTTGCATTTTAGTTTTACAACATAATATATTTACCAAATTTTATACATTAATAAATTGACATATTATATCGTCAATTTCGGAATTATGCCTTTCCTGACACCCGCCTTGTGTACATTTTGTTGTTGTTATAAACTATTACAAGCAAATCAGCGTGTGCTTACATCCACGACAAGGCAATGATTTAGGAATGCACACTGCATAAGGCTTGCCAAAAGTAAGACATGCCAAAGGGATA
>CM065691.1:10078578-10081359 GCA_017654935.2 Phymorhynchus buccinoides
AAAAAATCGGGACTTTACTGGTTTCGTACTGCCTCCGGGCATTGCCTCCAGTATTGTTCCCACCATATTTGTATTTACAAATGTCCCATATGTGTCTGATTCAGACCAAGAGGACGTAAACACTATTTTCGTTACGACATTCTTTGCAGGCCGACACGCAGACTGAAGAGTCTTTCACGAAGACGAAACAGCTGCCTTTGCATAGGCAGTGTCCATCTCCCCCATTGGGAGAAAAAGCAAATCAGCACATTATTTTTTTTAATTCTTTTCAGAACACAGAACAAATCGATAAGTTAAAGTTCAAAGTAATTTGAGTTTGTTTTCTTAGGTTCCCAAACACATACATTATTGGACACAAAAAAAGTTTTATCAAAACAAACTATATATATAAGAGGAAAGTTGAATGGTGTGTTTGTTTTTTCTTCTTCAACTTTTGATCGTTTATATATATATTATATTGTTTATATAGTTGTAGCCCTTAACGATAGTTTCATTTGTACTTTAAAATGTTATTGCAATTCTTGTACTTTAGATCCCCCCCCCCCCCCACCCCCCCCTAATCTTTGTTTGTTGTTGTCCCACCATGTTCCTCTTCGAGGGAGCATTGAAGGCTTGACACCTGATGTGGTCTGTAACCCGTTCACCGCCAAAGTCGCATTTTAGAACACAGTGATTTTACACCATATGTCACTAAAAAGGCATCAAATTGGGGTCTATTACTCAAATACCCTATTGTCTTAGTTTTGTGAAGTAAAGATAGACTTTATTTTATAAATGTCACAGAAGAATCCCCAATACTGCAGATGGATTTTCATCTGTACCCACGGTAAAGTCAATGGCAATATTTTGTCTGAAATATGGCTGGCGGTTTTGAAAGGGGTAATCAAACTGTAAAACGAAGAACTGAAATCCTTCCCTTCCAACCGAGGAGGTTTAAATTTCATATTTGTCTGTAATGCTCGTTTGGTCTACCAATCAACAATTTGTTGCTGCAAGCATTTGGTATTATGCAGGGGCGGACCAATATGATTGTAAGTAGGGGGGGGGGGGGGGTGTCGCCATTTGGGTAAAGGCATGGCCGGACACTATAAAGAGGGGAGGCGAATAACTAAAGTAACAGCAGATGGAAATCAAATTTCTGGCACATCAAATCATCTACAAAGGAACAGACCTGACACTCATGTGGCTTCCCTCCCACTCGGGAATAAAGGGTAACGACTTAGCAGACAGATCTGCAAAATCGGCCACAAAGATCGGAACACCACTCGATCTGAAACTCTCCCAAACCGAAATCGTGAACAAGGTACGCACCTATGTCCAAAAAGCCCGAATTGACAACATGAAAGACTATTGCCTGTCCCACGGCTATCTCCACCGCCCAGACATAGGCAAACAGAGAATACCGAAACTACCCCCAAAAAAACTATGGTTACTGATGCGAATCAGAACAAACTGCCGAACGGCTGCCATCCTCGGCAAAACATGTGAGTGTGGAGCTGACCCCTCACTGGACCACCTGACAGAGTGCCCAGCACTGGCTGACACTATGTCATCCCTCTGGGTGTACAGGCACACCCACGGCCTTAAAGCTTACGACTTTCTTTTGCCTAACCCCTCCTTAGGTATTGAGCCAATGAAGTTCCTGACCGACAGCCTCATTTCGTGTGGTCTCGACAGCTGGTTCTAGCTGCCATCCACCTCGATAAATCGATCAGGGTTAAGCCCTACGAGCTACGTGCCGAAAAAAAAGACTAAGGGTATCCCAGGCGAACTTGCCTCCAGTATTTTTTGTTTCCACCATATTTGTATTTACAAATGTACCCATATGTGTCTGATTCAGACCAAGGAGGACGTAAACACTATTTTCGTTACGAAAAAGTCATTCGTGGCCATACGGCCTCTGTAGGCCAAGGTTAACGCAAAATGACTTAGCACCTGTCCTCTGGCTCTTGGTGGCCCTGGGGATGTCCGCCGCAAGGGTGTTTTCTACCCGAACTGGGCCTTCTCCCCCCATATTGAATCACGTGGATCCATATTATACACCGGGGGTGGTGGTACTGAAAAGTGAAACCTTGAAGATGAGCCAGTAAAAACTAAGTCTAGGGGGAGGCCAGGCCAGCCGGGGAGCCATCAAGTCAAAAAACAAAAAACAGAGACAAACGAGATACAGACTCTTATCTCACGAGCCCAACGAAAGCAGCACGCTGCACCGATCCGCCTCTCCGACAACCAGACACCCATCGCCATTGCATCGTCTTCACCCCGAGAAGACCTTACAGTCTTCACGAGAACGTTTATAAGGAGTCTGCGACCAATTGGACGATACTCTCACAATCTTTCTTTAAATAAAGTAACAGGCCCCACAGGGCCCGAAGGCCGAAGAGGGGCGTAAAGCCTTTATTTCGACGCACTAAAGTTTACAGCAATGTCCCATATGGCCTTTGGCCGAGAGGACGCAAACATTTAATATTCGGTCGCGCACGCCGCATTTGAATACAGCTGGCGAGAGAGGACGCTTAGGCCCATTCTTTGTTCCCTGATGTGCGAGCCACCGCGAGGCAGCGCTTTATGGCGAAAAGACCGATCCTGGGATCCGGTGTTTTCCCTTAAGGGAGTGAAGCCAGCCAAGAAATCGTTTCACATGATTTTTTTTTTCCATCACCATCGAAGTTTTGTTGAGCGGGAGGGATTTGGACAGCCCCAACAAAACAAAAACGTGTCTTCCACGGGAATGTTTCACCACCGTCAGAACCTTTTGTTGAGCGGGGGGTGGGGGTGGGC
>CM065691.1:10081859-10084359 GCA_017654935.2 Phymorhynchus buccinoides
ATTTGATGATGATAGACTGAATTGGTTTTGAGAAAAACGGACGAATAGTATTCATAGTACTAACATTTGCACCGGCTCTGGTGCTGCAGCCAATGGGATTGGTCGGCCTTTGGGGACCTTCCCCAACCGCCAACTCTTGTCCTCAAATCCCTTTGGCCGAGAGAGTGGGGATGTATCATGTACCCTGGGCAAGGAAGGCTTCTCCGCTATAAACAAAGTGTAGCCCAGCCCGCCAGAATAGCAGCTGCTCCGCTCCGTCTGCTATCTGGCAGTCATTGTCGGAAACGACAGACGTCGAAGTTCAGTTTTACGTCCTCTCGGCCGAAGCCACATGGGACATTACTGTGATCTAGATGTTGGAAAATGGGGAATGAAAATTCATTTAACGTCCTCCGGTCTGGAACAGACACATATGGGACATTTATAGAGATAAAGATGGTGGGAACGATCCTGGAGGCAATGCCCGAAGGCAGTGCAACACCAGGAAAGTCCCGATTTTTTTTAAACAATACGTGTTAACGATTAAGGAAAAAGGGGGATGGGACAGGAAAAAATAATAAGGGTTTTTCTTTAAATAAAATTATTTTGATTAAGTACTATTATTTATAGTTGGCTTTTATCTTGAATAACAGGTCAAGACCTAGTTAGATGCCATGGCTCGCACAAAGAACTGCTAAGTTATGACAGAGAGGCAACACCATAGTTATGGCGCGCCGAATGACCAAAACTCTATCTAGCAGTTCGACAGAGTTTAAAAACCCTATCGAACTGTTAGATACAGTTTCTAAACTATAGCTAGCAGTTAGATAGAGTTTCAAAACTCTGTCGAGCAGCTAGATAGAGTTTCTCGTCGTAAAACTCTATCGAACGCGCCATTTTGATACTTTTTTTAAACGAAGCATTTCATTGGTAGATAGGACTAGTATCTTTGACTGTGACCTACACTTAGCCTAATAGGTGGCATTCTACGAACCCGCTTAGCGGCTTCAATTACAGATGAAACGCCGGGAAGATTCGCTCGTTGAAATCGTTCAGCTGCCATGTTTGTTTGACTACATGTAGGGGCCTAGGCCGATCGTCTTATTCAAATTCACGGGTCACTGCCCTGCCAAGGCCACAAACTTGTCGCTGAAGCCATGTATGAATCAGAAATCGCGATAGAAAAACTATATCTCGATAGGGTTATTTTGTGGAAACCCTATCTAGCTGTTCGACAGAGTTTTAAAACTCTATCGAACAGCTAGATAGGGTTTGCAAACTCTATCGAAATGATAGATACAGTTTCGAAACTCTATCGAACAGCTAGATAGAGTTTTGTATCTTTGGCGCGCCATACATAGTATGTACCAACCTTGGTGTAGGGTTTCTAAGCATGGTGATGATCTTGGCGTTGGGGTGGAGGGAGCGCAGGTAGTCAGCTGTGATGATACGGGGCTCGGTGCAGTTTTCGTTGCCCGGTACCAAGGTCCATTTTGGATTCGCGTGCATCAACGACGGGCTTCCATCTCCTAGAACACGACACAGAATCTGCACCTATAGTCAAAGTCAAAGTCAAATTTTTTATTTTCAGATGATACATTGAATAAGCAATAATGTTTGCTTTTTTACATCAAGCTATCTATAAAGCAACAATTAAAGAAGGAAATGTGTGTGTGTATGTGTGTGTGTGTGTGTGTGTGTGTGTGCGCGTGTGCGTGCGTGCGTGCGTGCGTGCGTGTGTGCGTGCGTGCGTGCGTGCGTGCGTGCGTGCGTGCGTGTGTGTGTGTGTGTGTGTGTGTGTGTGTGTGTGTGTGTGTGTGTGTGTGTGTGCGTGTGCGTAGGTGTGTGTGTGTGTGTGTGTGTGTGTGTGTGTGTGTGTGTGTGTGTGTGTGTGTGTGTGTGTACAGTGTGTGCTTGAGTGTAAGGTAGGCCGCGAAATGCTGTCAGTGTTGTGGTGAAGAAACACACACACCCCACCCCACCCCCACCCCCCGCTCAACAAAAGTTCTGACGGTGGTGAAACATTCCGTTGGAAGACACGTTTTTGTTTGTTGTGGGCTGTCAAATCCCCTCCCGCTCAACAAAACTTCCGATGGTGATGGAAAAAAAAATCATGGTGAAACGATTTCTTGGCTGGCTTCAGCTCCCTTAAAGGGAAAACAACCGATCCCAGGGATCGGGTCTTTTTCGCCAGAAAAGCTCTGCCTCGCGGTGGCTCGCACATCAGGGAACAAAGAAGGGCGAACCGTCTCTCTCGCCAGCTGTGATTCAAATGCGGCGTGCGCGACGAATATCAATGTTTTGCGTCCTCTCGGCCAAAGGCCATATGGGACATTGCTGTAACTTTAGTGCGCGAAATAAGGCTTTACGCCCTCTTCGGCCTTTCGGCCATGTGGGGCCTGTTACTTTATTTAAAGAAAAGATTGTGAGAGTATCGTCCAATTGGTCGCAGACCCTTATAAACGTTCATCGTGAAGACTGGACAGTCTTCTCGGGATGAAGACGATGCAATGGCGATGGG
>CM065691.1:10089359-10091859 GCA_017654935.2 Phymorhynchus buccinoides
GATGGAGTGATATTCTCCAGTACAATGCTCACCCCTGAATCGTTTCCTTGCTATCCATGAGTGAATCTAGTTAGGTACTTTCAACACCAGAGCATGAACAGTAATATTCTCATACATTATACAATGCTCACCCCCGAATCGTTTCCTGGCCAACCAGTGTATCTCTTTATTGACCTTCAACACCAGAGGATGCAGTGATATTCTTCTGTACATATCTGTCGATCCACACTTTGGGTAGCCAGACACGTAGAAATAAGGCAGACATCTTAGTTCCTTAGTGCCTTTATCCCGCCAACAAGGGTTCCGGAAGTTGGGGAGAAAATGGATGGGTTCCTGCAAATAGCAATGGCTGTATACAGCTGTATCAGTTGTCATTCCATTTTTCACGAAGGGCCTAGACGTCAAGTTAGGGTATCATCCTGGTAATGCTCACTATAGTAAGGATGGATGCAACTCCAAGATTGTGGCTGAGCCCTCGAGAAAAAAGAAATGACGATGACTGATATCCAGCCATATCTTAATATAATATGCAACAATCGCTGATTTTTGCCTCTTTATTGTTCTCAATCCGTAAGCCTACATGTATACACAGCCAAACACGTGCACACGCACATGCGCACGCGTGCGCACACGCACACGCACACGCACACGCACACACACACACACACACACACACACACACACACACACACACGCATGCACATTCACACACACACACACACACACACACACACACACACACACACACACACACACACACACACACACACACACACACACACACACACACACACACACACACACACACACACACACACACCCACCAACAACAACAACAACAACATACATACATACGGTATTTATACGGCGCTGAATCTTGATATAAATCAAATCAAAGCGCACACACACGTTAGCATTCATAACGCATTCAAACAAAAATGCAATACAAAGTGAGCGCACACGTTTAACATAAATGGTATTCAGCAGAAACAGACCTAAAGGCAAGAGAGAGAGAAGAGAAAGAGAGTGGAGCCTCAATCACGAGGGAACAGGTGGGTTTTGAGGTTAGATTTGAAGGCTGAGAAGGTCGGTCGCTGACGGAGGGAAAGAGGAAGTTTGTTGCAAGATGTCGGTCCTGAGACAGCAAAAGAGCGCCGACCAACAGTTGAAAGCTTATACCTAGGGATCTGGAGAGAAAGCGGGTCAGAAACTGAACGTAAAGTGCGAGCTGGCGAATAGATGGAAATATTGTCGCAGAGGTAAGATGGAGCAGCTTTATGGATAGATTTATAGCAAAGGGTGTTTAATTTATACTCAATTCTGTCTGCGACAGGAAGCCAGTGCAAAGAACGGAGAAGAGGGCTAACGTGATCGAACTTTTTCTTCCTAAGGACAAGACGAGCAGCTGTGTTTTGAATACGCTGGAGACAAGATAGAGAAGAGACTGATAGGCCAGAAAGGAGAGCATTACAGTAGTCAAGACGAGATAGGATGAGGGA
The DNA here is from genome assembly GCA_017654935.2 of Phymorhynchus buccinoides. Taxonomy (NCBI): domain Eukaryota; kingdom Metazoa; phylum Mollusca; class Gastropoda; order Neogastropoda; family Raphitomidae; genus Phymorhynchus; species Phymorhynchus buccinoides. The sequence goes on from CM065691.1 coordinate 10,090,859, forward strand.
AGAAACAAGTTTTGCTGTGGTTTCATCTGAGAGATATTTACGAATATAGCCGATGCGACGAATTTGATAGTAGCAGGACTGACAGGTCTGAGTCAGGAAACTCTGCATGGAAAGGGTATTGTCCAAAGTGACACCTAAGTTTTTGACAGAGTCTGAGAGGGGAATGATATTGTTACCCAGTTGGATTGACTCTATGGAAACAGAGGCTAGTTTGTTTTTTGTTCCTACAAGCATTGCTTCGGTTTTTTCACCATTTAATTGAAGTTTATTTTGAACCATCCAATTTTGAATATCAATATAGCAGTTGTTACTTTCTGAAAGAATGGAATCTATATCTTCAGGAGTTGTACTATTTTGGAGCTGTGAGTCATCTGCATAGAAGTGATGTTTCATGTTGTGTTGGTCGATGACATTGGCAAGAGGTGACGTATACAAAGTAAACAAGACAGGACCAAGCACAGACCCCTGGGGCACTCCACAAGAAAGCCTAACCTGTTCAGACTGACGACCATTGACCAGAACTGATTGAAAACGATCAGAGAGGTAAGAGGATAACCAAGAAAGAGCGGGGCCATTAATCCCAAAAGTATGTTCAAGACGAGACAGAAGAATGGAGTGGTCTATGGTATCGAATGCAGCAGAGAGATCAAGAAGTGTCAAAAGAGAGATCTGACCAGCATCAGAAGCATGTAGGAGGTCATTGACGATTTGAACAAGGGCTGTTTCAGTACTGTGATTGGCTCTATATGCAGACTGATAAGGATGGTGAAGATTGTTTGAGGATAGATGATCGTTAAGTTGTTTCAGAACAGTCTTCTCTAGGAGTTTGGAGAGAAACGGGAGGTTAGATACAGGTCTGTAGTTTTTCAGATTATTGGGATCCAGATTGTTCTTCTTGAGAAGGGGCCTTACAAGAGCGGTTTTGAAAGCAGAAGGGAACATACCTGAAACTAAAGAAGAATTGATGATGTTGGTGATTGATGGCAGAAGGTGTTGATAGA
>CM065691.1:10096859-10118887 GCA_017654935.2 Phymorhynchus buccinoides
GGGTAACTCGCTCGACTGCTCACACAGCCAGCAGCCAAATAGGACACTGTCTGGTTGTGCACAGCACTGTGTCTGGCGATGTTGAGCTAGAAGGCTGCGCCCTTTTAAACAGTCGTTTTTTTTAACCGGGTTTTTCGGAAGTCCGGGTAAAGTAAATTTTGGGTTGTTGTTTTCTAAATTGCTAGGATTTAAAGAAGTTTACTTATTTCAAAGTTGTATTTCATTCATAAAGTTTAAATTGGGGTTCTAAATTTTGCAGGGTTTTCAAAATTGTAGGATTTTTTTAATTTACATTTGCAAAGACATTATGGTGTCTTAAAAATTGTATACTCTTTTTGAGAGAAAGTTACAGTTTCGGTGCTGGTGTGTTTGTCTAAAGTTCTAAGTTTTGTAAAGGCCAGTACATGGTTAAACACACTCACACCGAAACTAATCACGGACAATTCTGTCCGCGAAGCTAATTCAAGTAGGGCTAGAATATTGACAGCCTTTTCAGTTCCCTTGCAGGGTGTGTGGCCCAGTCCCCCCTGTAACCCCTTCCTGTTGGGTGGACCTTCGACCTGTGGAGCCGGAGAGAGGAAGGGAGACCAGCCTCGCGCTTCTGAGGGAGCCGCTGGTTGAGTGTTGGTGCCAAGGGCACCAACGGACTTGTAAACGTTTGGGTGGAGAACGTTTGGGGAGGAGGTGCAACCAAGTTTGTGACCTCGGTGGAGAAGACGGTGCTTCGCGGAGACAGATAAGTTTTTTAGTTGGTGTCACGAGGAACGGTGTGTTTGTAAAAATTATCCTGTCAGTGCCTGTCCCAAGACGAACATTTTTTTACTCATACAAAGGGACCAAAGTTGTTCTCGTTTAGTTTAAGAATAAAGGGGTGATAATCGGAAAGTTGTGTTAGTGTGTTAAAGTCCAAGTTAAACTCTGGTTAAGAACGCGCGTGGATGAGAGAGAGACAAAGTGTGTGAGAGTTTGTTTCAGTTTCTTTACAGCGGGAAGTAAATCGTAAACGTGAAATATAAGTATGACTAGCTAAACCCGTGCTCCATACGTGTTGTGACGGCGGATGTTCCAATTGCCTCCCACTGGAAAAGTAAATTTCATGTAAACGCTAAGAGAAACATGCCTTGGGGGTAATCAGGGCTTCTTTTTTTGTCAATGAAACTGCTAAACAGTGGCAAGTGAAAGGTAAAAAAAAATGAAGAGCAGAAAGAATTAAGAGGTATTTTTCTGAAATGTAGATTTGATAGTGGAATCAATCACAGTGTGTTTGTATTCTTTGATACAAACTACAATTGGATAAAGTCATAGTTAAAAGAAGAAACAATTCTGCTTAACGTCCTCTGCTCTGGAACAGACACATATGGAACATTAGTAGATATAAAGATGGTGGGAACGATCCTGGAGGCAATGCCCGGAGGCAGTGCAACACCAGGAAAGTCCCGAATTTTTAACAATACAGATGTGTATGTATATCATAAATGTATTTTTGTCATCGTTAAAAAAATTAACTGCAAGCTTGACTCCTAAGCATCTTTTAATTAAAACTTTCAGGACCACAATTTAAAAGATAAACATTCCACTTTATTATTAAATCACGTTCTTGTTAATAGACAGTCAGCGGAGGGGGGGGGGGGAGGTGCAGCCTACCAAGCGGATGTAAAAAATATGGAAGTGAATAAATACAATAGAAACATTAATAACTTTATAAGTTAGGCTAAATAAGTATATAAGAAGACAATATCAATCAAATTGAAACGAATAAAGCAAAACGCAGACAGGATCGAGGCACGCATAAACACAACAGAACAAAAACGAGTAAAAATTACAAAAAACGGGGGGTGAGCGCTGTTCGTCAACAATGTCGGACGCATTTTCGAAAGCTGTGTGATCAATTGAGTTTTTTTGTTAATTAGTCAAGAAAGAAAGCGAAACAATGCAGCTAATTTAACAGTGCAGCTACCGCCGACCTCCACCAGAGCTGTCAGGTATTTTTTCAACACAGTAAACGCGATTTCCGAGCAAAAAATGAAAGAATTTGCCGATCCAAGTCAAGATGTCCCGACATCGCAAACGTAAACACAGGGCAGGAACAGACTCAACCTCGGGATCGAACTCATCTGGTGTATCTGAGGGAAAGACTAGTGATTCTAAGAATTCAAAGAACACTCCAAAGAAACAGAAAGTTGTGACAAGCACGCCCACGTCCGTGAGAGAAAGTCTGTCGAAATTTGCCTTCGTTTCGAAATCTGTCGAAGAAGACAAGATGGCGGAAAAGGGAAACGACCTCTTACTGTCAACATCCGAGGATATGAACGCAGTTTTCTCCCCTGAAGCCAGTGCGAATCCAGTTCAGGGTGTTAGCAACGAGGACTTGATGAGAAAATTATGTGCAAATGGTTCTGCTATCACCAAGCTGTCTGCTACGGTAGAGGAACTGAGGGCTGCTCTTCTGCTGGTGCAGAATGACAACGACAAGCTGAAGAAGGAAGTGGGGGAAGCCAAGCAGAGAGAAGAAGCCTTGAGAGACCAGCTCAGTGAAGCCCGTCACCTTGCTGATGTAGCCAATCGTAGATCAGAAGAAGTATCGGCGTACGTCCGTAGAAACAATCTACGCATCTACGGAGTGAAGGAGGAGCAAGGTGAGACGGCCCAACAGTGTGAGGAGAAGGCTCTTTCTCTGATCACCAACAAGCTGAAAGTGATGGTGAAACCCGAGGACATCGAGGTCGTGCATCGAGTGGGTGCCCGCGAGCAACGTCCTGGAGGTACTTCTAGTGGTGCTAGGAACACAGGTAGGGCCATCATTATGCGTTTTGTGTCCCGGCGTGTTCGCGATGCAGTGCTGTATGCTAGGAAGAAGCTGAAGGGGAGTGGGACTGTTATTGTGGAGGATCTGACTCCTCGAGCCTATTCTCTGCTGTGCTCTGTCAAGAGTGACACCTCGGTCTGCCAGCAGGCATGGACCAAGAATGGGTCTGTCTGGATGAAGATGACCAACGGGAGAGTCGTGTCTGTGAGGTCACTCGCTGATTTCAGACAACATTCCAGTCAGGCACAGTCCCGTTCGAAGTGAGAGCTTGCGAGTGTCGTCTGCTTCAGTGTAGGCTGATTCTTATAGTTTGTTCATCTTATATCTTCTCTCATTTGTTTATTTATTTATTTATTTAAAGGGTTCTTAGTTTGGACATCCTTTGTTTATTGTTGAATTGCCTTTCCCTGCGTGATTAGCTTCTGTACAAATCCGATTTTTCTTTTCCTTCTTTCGAGTGCTTGTTGTTTGTTTTGATCACGTGACTAGTTGTTTTCATCACGTGATTTATTTTTTAAATGGCCGCTTTCCGAGAGCGGTCATGCTGGAAGTTGTGAACTTGTGTTGCTGTTTTCTTATGGATTAATTATGTGTGGTGCTCGGTTTGGAGTACTGGCGGTACACCCGTAAATGAACCATATGCGTAAGTGCTGTTTGTCTTTTCGCTGTATTCTCGTTTGTGTATTGTTTGTGAGCGTTGTATGCGTGTGTAGGAGTGAAAGGTGTGGGAGTGAAAGGTGTGGGGGTAGATTTTCTGACAATGATATAGAAACTGGGTCACTGCAACGTATGTTTTGCTTGGGTCATAGAATGATAATAGCCAGGCCAGGTGCATGTTTCAAACAAGGAACTAACACAAACAAGTATATTTTACCAGTATGGGTGAATGTGGTTAATAAGAGATGCAATGATCTGTTATACTGTTTCACTTTCAATAAGTTGTTGACAGTTGAAGAGAGGCGGAAAGTGTTGCAGTTGAAGGAAAAAATGTTTAACAGTTTTGTATTATGTGTAAAGTTATATTGCTTTTTGGATGAATTACCTCTGAGTATTCATTTTTATGTCTCTTTTGGTCAGGGCTGTTATGGTAGGCCTACAGATTTGTGTCTTTATATCAGTCTGTTTCTCAAACAGTATACAGTGTGGTTATTTATTATTTTTTATGTCTCATGTTTCAATGCTGAGCAACCTATTTGGTTGGTCTTTCAAAGTCTGCAAAGTTTGTATATATGGTGCCTTTGGCTAGCTTTGAAGCAAACCTTCTTAGGGATGATCTTGAATTCTCTTGAATGTTACATAATGTGCATTTTCTTCCTTTTATCCCATACTCTCATTTTCTTGTACATGAATTGTTACCATGTTTATGTACACAATGGCGTCAAACAAAGCATTTAAAGTTTGCTCGTTCAATTGTAATGGGCTAAACAATTCTAACAAAAGAAAGGATGTTTTTGATTTCTTACGAAAGACCGAAGCTAATATTTTTTGTCTCCAGGAAACTCACTTAAAGGCAGACCTTGAAAACTATATACAAGCCAGTTGGGGCTTTAAAGTTTGGCTTAGTGGTTGTGACACAAACAAAAATGGTGTGGCTATTTTATTTAACAACAATTTTGAGTATAAAATACACAATGTTGTCAGGGACCAACATGGTTGTTTTATTGTAATGAATGTTGAATTTTTGAAAAAGAAATTCACTTTAGTCAATGTGTGACAAGCAGTGGTGATAAACCAGAATTTTTTGACAGTGTTTGTGAACACTTACAAAATATTGGTAATGAACATGTTATTATTACCGGTGATTGGAACTGTCCCATGGATACCACTTTAGATATCCGAAATTATTCCAGCACTGTGAATCGTCCCAGGACCCGGAAAAAAATTCTTAACATCATGACTGATTATAACCTTTTTGATGTTTTTAGAGAAATTTATCCTGACAAAAGAAAATACACCTGGAGGAAATTCAATTCAATTAAACAGGCAAGGTTAGACTATTTCTTAATTAATGAAGAATTGTTAGCTATGGTTAATGATGTATATTTCAGCCCAGGCTATAGATCAGATCACTCTATAATTACATTAGCCTTAAAAAAAGATCAATTCAAAAGAGACAGGCCCTTTTGGAAGTTTAATAACAGCTTACTTAAAGATAAACAATATGTTTCTGAAATAAAAACACTTATTTATGATGTAAAAAAAACAATATGCAGTACCTGTTTATAATATGGACAATTTAAATAATATATCAAATCATAGCCTATTTTTTCAAATAGATGATCAATTATTTTTTGAAACAGTATTGCTTGAAATTAGAGGAAAAACAATCTCTTATGCCACATATAAGAAAAGAAAAAAAAATGAACAAGAATCTGATCTGGAAAAAAGGATACAAAATCTTGAACATAACTTACAAGAAAATGATGTTCCATATTTAGAAAATTTAAAAGTCCAATTACAGGAAATTAGAGAACATAAAATTCAAGGAATAGCTGTGCGCTCACGAGCACGTTGGATAGATCAAGGAGAAAAAGTTAATAAATACTTTTGTAATATGGAAAATAGACATTTTTTAGACAAATTAATACCATTCCTTGAAACGGACGATAAAGGTGTTATTTCAGATCAAGAGAGTATACTGAAAGAGGTTAAACAATTTTATACAGATTTATATGCATTTCAGGATGTAACTGATATCAACATTCCTGAAGAACTTCCAGATGCAGTTGCTTTATCAAATGAAGATAGTGAAGCAATAGAAGGTCTAATTAGTTTTGAAGAAGCTGCCACTGCATTAAAAAAGATGAAAAATGATAAAAGTCCGGGTCCGGATGGATTCACTGTGGAGTTTTTTAAATTTTTCTTTATTGATATTGGCATGTTTTTGGTACGGTCTGTCAATGAGGGTTTTTCCAAGGGACAACTGTCTGTAACACAAAGACAAGGCTCTATTACATGCATTCCTAAAGAAGGAAAGCCAAAGCGATTCATCAAAAACTGGCGGCCTATCTCTCTTTTAAGCACTGCATATAAAATTATTTCAGCTTGTATTGCCAACCGGCTTAAAGATGTCTTACCGAACATTATTCATGAGTCTCAAAAGGGTTTTTTGAAAGGTCGTTTCATTGGGGAAAATATTCGCTTGCTCTATGATACATTGTTTTATGTTGAAAAGGAGAACATCCCAGGAATGTTATTATCCATTGATTTTGAAAAGGCGTTTGATAGCGTCTCCTGGTCTTTCCTATTGAAATGTTTACGATTTTTTAACTTTGGGCCATATATAATCCAATGGATCAAAACTTTTTATTTTCAAATTTCTACATGTGTTACTGTCAATGGTCAATATTCATCTTGGTTTTCAATCGAAAGGGGTGTCAGACAGGGGGATCCATCATCACCATATTTGTATTTAATATGTGCAGAAATTGTTTCTCTCATGATCCGAAGAAATGTAAATATTAAAGGTATTAAAATAAAAGATAAGGAAAATTTGCTATCTCAGTTTGCCGATGACACTACTTTATATCTTGATGGATCTGAAAGATCATTTCTTGAAACCATTAATGTTCTAACTAAATTTTCACAGATTTCAGGCCTAAAAATAAATTTTGATAAAACCCAAATCGTATGGATTGGAAGTAGAAAGAACTGTGGCATTCGGTATATGAGGGACAAAAATTTTGTGTGGGATCCAGGAACTTTCAAAATTTTAGGTGTCAAATTTTCTACTGATGTAAATAGTATTGTACAAATGAACTACGAAGATAAATTATTAGCAATGAGAAGGATTTTGGCATCATGGAAAAAAAGACAGATAACCCCTTTTGGAAAAATAACAGTAGTTAAAACTCTGGTGTTTTCAAAAATAGTTCATCTCCTGATCAGCCTGCCTGACCCCTCTGACGACTTTATCACTGCTTTAGATAAAGAGTTATACATATTTTTATGGAATGGGAAAAAAGGTAAAATTAAAAAATCTGTCATTGACAAAGAATACAGTGCAGGTGGTTTAAAAATGCTTAACGTGAGGAATTTTATATCGGCGATGAAAATCAGTTGGTTATGTAGACTTACAAGAGACGATTCAGACTGGAAATTCTTTACTATCAATATGTTTCCTATGTTAGATAATGTTGAGAAATTTGGAGCAGAATATGGAAATATTATTATGCAGACTGTACACAATCCTTTTTGGAAGGATGTTATTAGACATTATAAAAAACTATATTTGAAATGTCAACCTACTTCAGTTCATGAATTTATGTCTGAGTGTATACACTACAATGCAAATATTGTAAGAAATAAAAAAGTTATTTTTGTGCGAGAGTGGATCGCTCATGACATTCTTTTTGTTAAACAACTAATAAATGGTGAGGGCAATTTTATGTCATTCCAAGAATTTTTGACACAGTTTCCTGGTGTAAGAACTAATTTTGTTTTATATATACGTATTCTGAATGCTATTCGTTCTTACAGTCAAAAGTTAAATATTATTGTTACTAACAGATACAAACTGTTGGATCAACACATGTGGTTTTCAATTAAGGGCAGCAAGTATATACAAACTGTTGGATCAACACATGTGGTTTTCAATTAAGAAGGGCAGCAAGTATATACAAACTGTTGGATCAACACATGTGGTTTTCAATTAAGAAGGGCAGCAAGTATATACAAACTGTTGGATCAACACATGTGGTTTTCAATTAAGAAGGTCAGCAAGTATATACAAACTGTTGGATCAACACATGTGGTTTTCAATTAAGAAGGTCAGCAAGTATATACAAACTGTTGGATCAACACATGTGGTTTTCAATTAAGGTCAGCAAGTATATACAAACTGATGGATCAACACATGTGGTTTTCAATTAAGGGCAGCAAGTATATACAAACTGTTGGATCAACATGTGGTTTTCAATTAAGGGCAGCAAGTATATACAAACTGTTGGATCAACAAATGTGGTTTTCAATTAAGGGCAGCAAGTATATACAAACTGTTGGATCAACACATGTGGTTTTCAATTAAGGGCAGCAAGTATATACAAACTGTTTTCAATAATAACAAGGCCATCCCTGCTGCTATCACTAAATGGAATCATCTTTTTGATAATCTTAATTGGAAATTAATCTTTTCTCACTGCTTTAAGACTACTGCTGATGTCCAGCTGCGGTGGTTCCAGACCAGGTTGTTACATACACTACTCACAAAAAGTTAAGGATCACTATGAGAAAACAGGTGCGCAATAAACTCCGTTCGCTCCTGTTATTTTTTTCTCAGTCAAGCCAAATTGTTATGAATTCTTGTTCAGCTGTAAGTGGGCGATGTTGTGTTAGTGGAAACATTGCACGTGATTCTCTATTACTGAGCTTGGCAGCAAAAGAAAAAGCGGAAACTTGCGAAAAAGGACCTTGTTTTGGATCGTTCTGCATGAACACATTGCACAAGCCAGATGGAAAAACCATTATGCACGTGCAAGCACTGCTGTTTATGTGTGAGATGCTGTCTCTTGCTTGGCTTTATAAGAAGACATACCACCAGTATTAGGCCTGATTTGACAATGCCTCCACGACGAAAATTGAGCGAGTTGGATAGGGGACGAGCTGTTGCATGGTTCCAAGATGGTGTTCCCAAGCGAGAAGTGGCCAGGCGACTTCAGGTGTCCATCTCGGTCATTGTCAGACTGATTCAACGCTTCACAGCCACTGGGAGGGTCCATGAAAGACGCAGATCTGGTCGACCGAAGAAGACAACTCCACGTGAAGATCGTCTCATTGAACGACAAGCCCTGCAGACAAGAACAGCCTCTTCCAGCATCATTCGAAGGCAGCTGAGGGTGGCTACTAACATCAACATCAGCCAGCAGACCATACGGAACCGCCTTCATGGGTTTAACCTCCGTTCTCGTCGCCCAGCTGTACGGCCACGCTTAACTCCAGCCCATAGGGCAGCACGCCGCGCCTTCTGCAGACGTCACGTGAGGTGGACACGTCAGCAATGGTCCCAGGTCCTGTTCAGTGATGAATCACGCTTCACCCTGAACCACAACGACGGCCGACTGAGGGTCTGGAGGCGCCCAGGGGAACGCTTTATTGACGCCACTGTCCAAGAAAAGGTGGCCTTTGGTGGAGGTTCTGTAATGGTCTGGGGGGCCTTCAGCCTTCACCACAGAACACCCTTGTATCATGTACAGGGTAACCTGACTGGCCTCCGATACCGGGATGAGATCCTTCGACCGCTGGCTGTGCCTACACTGCAGCAGATGGGACCGCCGGCTGTCTACCAGGATGACAACGCTCGCCCCCACAGGGCAAGGGTGGTCAACGACTTCCTGCAGCAGTCTGGAGTCAACAGAATGGAGTGGCCAGCATGCAGTCCCGACCTCAACCCGATTGAGAACCTCTGGGATGAGCTGGATCGCAAAGTGAGGAGCAACCACCCCCCTCCCAGGGATGCCCAGCACCTCTACCAGATGCTGCAGGCTGAGTGGCAGGCGCTTCCACAGAGGATCTTCACCACCCTGGTCAACTCCATGAGGACTCGCTGCGTCGAGTGCCAGAACAGCCATGGCGGATACACGCATTACTGAACTTTTGGGAGCATCAGAATGCCCTGTCTTGTGATTTCAATGACTTTGGGAAATCAAATTTCGATATGTACCCACTTTGATCAAATGTACAGACCAAACGATTGCTCGAAATTGAAGGCAATTGTGCATCGTTATCACTAAAGCATTGAATTAAATGTTGGCCAAAATTCAACGCATTGGCTTTCTTATTTGGAAAGTTATGAATTAGTTTGCAAGTGATCCTTAACTTTTTGTGGATAGCTTAGATTGCTCCCAACTCAAAGATATTTGTTTCTACAGAAAATTGTTGATTCTCCTTTGTGCAATTTTTGCAACCAAGAGGAACAGACAATTCCTCACATGCTGCATGATTGTGTTGTTATACAAAAGTTTTGGACTGACCTTGAAAATATGTTAAAAGATAAATGTCAACACTGTTATAACATGGGGTTTAGCAAGGAATTAATTTTGTTTGGGGTTAGACTAAATACAAGAACTGACAAGGTAATGGACCTTTTGCTTTTGTTGGCTAAATTCTACATTTATAAATGTAAACTTCAAGATGTCCACCCTAATCTACAGGCTTTTGTTGCTGTATTGAAAAATAGGTTTTGCATTGAAAAGTATTTGTCTGTTTTAAACTATACAGCAACAAAATTTGAAGAAAATTGGTTCCCGTATTTCCCAATTATATCTTAACTTCTTTCCAACCCACTCCACCATCTTTTTTTCTTTTTTTTTCTTTTTTTTTCTTCTCTCCCCCCCCCCCCCCCCCCTCCACCCTTTTCTCGCCTTTTCCCTGGTGTATGATTATACATTTACAGAGCTTAGTACAAATTATATTAAATATCACATCTATCAAATGTTTACCCCATATGTCACTCATAATTCAGTGTTCTTGTATTTTTTATTTTATCTATTTACTTTGTTATTTTCAGCATGTCACCAGATTGTATAACTCCAAATGTTCTTTTCGGTAACGGTTGTCATGTACAATTCAGTCCTGGGTATATAAACAGTAGGGGTACCCCATGATGTAGGGATGGGTGGGGGTGGGGTATGTGTATACTCATTCATGTAGTGCGTGTGTGTGTGTGTGTGTATGTGTGTGTTAGCCTATAGTATATATTTGAGAATGGTTGATGTTATTTTCACTAATAGTGTTGTTGATGACGGTGGCTGGTGGTGATTGTGGTGGTGGATATGATGAGAATAGTGGTAGTAATAGTATTGTCTGTAATTATTTGTCATCAGGAATATAATTACTCCTGTTAATTATTTTGCCTATGCTGAAGTTGTGCTTATTACCATTATTTGCTACTATTTACTTATTAATACTATTGTTGTTCATCATGCTATTGTCATCATTGTTGTTCATCCTGTTGTTGCCATCTTCATTGTCATTGCTATCATTGTTGCTGTTGTTGTCATCAATCACCACTATCATAGTTACTATTACTACCATAGTTGTTGTTTTTGTCCTCGTTACATTTAATGTTGTGTGTCACTTTTGTCATGTTATCAAAATGATTACTATTTTGTATGATATGTGCATGTATGTTTCCTAAAAAATTGTAAAATGGAAAAAAATGTGTAATAAAAAAATAAAATAAAAAATTACAAAAAACATAAATAAACAAATACGACGATAAAGACCAGGCAGACAAGAAAAGAAAAGACGAACACACGAAACCATATTGCAAAACGAATAGAAAAGTATCACAAAAAAGATTAGCACACGAAACCATATTGCGAAACGAATAGAAAAGTATAATAATAATAATAATGACAATTTATATAGCGCTTATTCTCCTTACGGGGGGGGGCTCTAAGCGCTTCACAAAGAAGTAAAAAATCTGAGCAAAAAACAACAACAAAACAACGCACTTATCATAAGGAACAACCCGAAACGAAATCACAATAACTACATTTACGTCCCCCCCCCCCCCCCCCCCCCCCCCCCCCCCCCCCCCCCCCTTTCACACTCCCCTAGAATCCAAACCATTACAAATAGCGTTTTCCACGCAAAAGGCATTTTGCCACATTACCACACACCCCCCCCCCCCCCCCCCCCCCCCCCCACCCCCCACCATCGGCCTGCCCCCGCATTCACCATCCACCCCCTTCATAGACCTCAAGCTGACCTATTTTTTAACGAAAAGAAAAGTTCCACCCAAAAAAGATTAGCACACGAAACCGTATTGAAAAACGAATAGGAAAGTATCACAAAAAAAGATTAGTACACGAAACCATATTGCAAAGCGAATAGAAAAGTATCACACAAAAAGATTAGCACACGAAACCATATTGCAAACCACCACCAACTCCCCCAAACCACCACCAGCATACAAAACAAAAACAAAACCCGTGCAAAAAGTATATGTTCGTTTTCTTCTTCTTCTTCTGCGTTCCCAGGGCCATATGGCCATAATGGGTAAGGAACGTATGTGTCCGGTTTTCAGTTTTCACTGGTTTCCCCGCTGCGCACAGCCGACACATTCCGATTTCGGAGGAGCTCAAAGGAGAAACATTATTTAGAAGATTTTTTTGAAAAAAGGCAGGAGAATGGGCCAATCAGTCAGACAGATAGTAGATTATAGAAAGCAGAGGGAAAAGGTAGAGTCAAAGAGAGTGGCAGAATAGAGGAAGTTACAGGCACAGAACTTCCAGAAGGTGGGGGAACTATTTTTACGAGGAGAAAGTATATGATTAAAAACTAGGCTACATATTTGGTGACCACAAGTGCAACATTACTGTTTTAGTCAAATAAAAGTATGACTTTACCTGCGGGCCGCCACGTTTCTGTGCACACGATGAACACGAACCTCCCCTGGGGAACGCATTTTCACGATAAACAAATTCTGAAAATAAGTAAAATGTTAGGTTGTAGGCCTACTATAAACCGTCTTGGGGAGAAGCTTCTTCACGGGTGGCTAGGCTTCTTTATGGTTTCGGTCCAGGACCCGTCCTCTGGTTGACTTATGGCGATTATTTGACCGCCAGGGGGCAGTCAAACCACTAGGGGCTTATCACGCTATATTCTTAGTTGGGCGTAGTGAGAGAGAGAGAGAGAGAGAGAGAGAGAGAGAGAGAGAGAGAGAGAGAGAGAGAGAGAGAGAGAGAGAGGGGGGGGGGGGGGGGTGGACTCCTCCCTATCTCTCTCTCTCTCTCTCTCTCTCTCTCTCTCTCTCTCTCTCTCTCTCTCTCTCTCTCTCTCTATCCCCAACTAAGAATATAGGGAGGATTAGCCCCACTCGAGCGTTATGCCACCTGGCGGGCAAAAGAGCCAGCTAAGTCACTCACATAATGGAGCCTGCAACAGCGGGGGGCAAGTCGAGTGTCATCTCGTTTTCAACCAACGCCCTGAATAATAATACAGTGGAACCTCCCTCTTATAAGACCTTCAAAAAGAATCCAAAAATAATAATAATATATAATGATAATAATAAACGGATATTTATATAGCGCTTGTTATCGAGCACAAAGCGCTTTACAATCAGTATTGAAACACTCACACACGCACACACACGCACACACACGCACACACACGCACAACAGACACACACGCAAAACAGACACACACGCACGTACGTGCACGTACGAGCGTGAACGCGTTCTTGCACACAAACACACACACACATACCCACACACATTTCATCAAACACACAGAAAACACATTATCACTGAAACGCACACAAACTTACTCAAGCATACACTTGTACAAACACGCGCGCACGCACGCACACACACACACACGCGCGCACTCACATACACAAAGCACTCACGTGTACTCACACTCACAGACACATACTCACACACTCTCCCCCCCCCCCCCCCCCCCCCCCCCCCCCCCCCCCACTCTAGCGAACACAATCTCTCCTGCGCACGCATACACTCATACACATGCAAGCAGATATACCCACACACAACACACACACACACACACTCACACACACACACACGTGCTTGGAAGCGCGGCCGTGGGCGCACGCACACTCACATTCGCGCACACGCTCACAAATTACATACATACACATACACACATAAATTACATACATACAAACATACGGACATACATCGCACAATCACACACACTGACACACACACACACACACACACACACACACACACACACACACACACACACACACATACACACACACACACACACACACACACACACACACACACACATCGCACAATCACACACACACACACACACACACACACACACACACACACACACACACACACACACACACACACACACACACACCACGCACACACACACACAATACACACACACACGCACACGTGCACATGGAGATGGGGGTGTTATTGGAAAGACTGCCGGAACAGATGGGTTTTCAGGTTTGTTTTGAACGATGCTAAAGATTGACTATGTCTGACAGCAGAAGGCAATGAATTCCAGAGTTTGACTGCTGAAGATGTAAAAGCTCTACCGCCGTGCCTATCACGTTTAAATTTTTGTATTCGAAAGATCCTATTGTCATTTGCTGAGCGGAGAGATCTAGATGGAACGTAAATTTCAAGAAGCTCAGAGAGGTATTGCGGTGCTGTTCCCGATATGATCCGATAGCAGAGACAGGCAGCTTTGTAGTTTATTCTTTGTTGAACGGGTAGCCAATGTAACTCTTTAAGTAGAGGTGATGTGTGTTGAAGACGCTTGGCTTTGAAAACCATTCTAGCAGCAGAGTTTTGAAGTTGTTGTAAGGGTTTGAGAAGCGCCTGTGGGCAACCAAGTAGAAGGGAGTTGCAGTAATCTAATCTAGACAAAATGTATGAACTGACTAGCGTTTTGGTTGCCTCGGTCGTGAGAAAGGAGCGTATAGAGCTGATTCGCCTGAGTTCGATGTATGCAGCCTGGCAGATCTTAGTGATATGATGTTGCATGGAAAGGTCTTCATCCACGAAAGCACCAAGGTTGCGAATATGTTCAGAAAAATGGATGTTGGAATCTCCAAGGGCAATGGTGGAGGGCAGAGAGCTAGAGTCAACAGATGGGGGAAGCACTCTAAGTGCTTCAGTCTTGTCATCGTTTAGTTTAAGCTTATTGTTTGACATCCTTGTTTTCACTTCAGTGACACAGTCTTGAAGAGTGTGAATAAGCTGGTCGTGAGCTAGCGGTGAAGCATGATGATTGAGTTGAGTATCATCGGCATACATTTCATGACGGACAGAGTGTTTCGCTATGAGGGGGGTCAATGGGGTGGCATAAAGAATGAACAAAATTGGTCCTAACACGGAGCCTTGTGGGACGCCAAAATCAAGAACTGACTCAGAAGATTTGTTTTCATTTACTACAACTATTTGTTTACTTTCATGAAGATAGGAGCGAAACCATTTGAGGACATTTCCAGTGATTCCAAAATTTTGTTCGAGACGAGAAATAAGCATGTTATGATCGATTGTATCGAAGGCAGCCGAAAGATCAAGGAGTAGGAGAACCGAAACTTTGTCTTCGTCTAGAGAGAGAAGTAAATCGTTCAGAATTCGCAACAGGACTGTCTCTGTGCTGTGCCCCGGCCTATAGGCTGATTGATGAGGACTGAGAAGATTGTGGGTGGTCAGATGGGAGAAAAATTGATGAAGCACAAGCCTTTCAAGAAGTTTAGAAAGATATGGGAGATTTGAGATGGGTCGATAGTTTTTCAGTTCGTTGGGGTCAAGGTTGTTGTTTTTTTAGTAGAGGTTTTACGATAGCAGTCTTGAATTCCGAGGGAAAGATACCAGAAGAGAGTGACTCGTTCATTATATTGGTTATAGTTGGCAGAACAAGATCGATGTGTTATGAGGTCTTATCAGGGAGGGGTCTTATAAGGGAGGTAATTTTAATACTTACAAAGAAGGACAATGTCTCAAACGAACTAGGTCTTATATGGATGGAAGGGAGTCTTATAATGGGAGGTCTTATAAAGGAGGTTCCACTGTAATAATAAAACAAGTGCATCGCCGAGCGGCTGCAAAGTCCCATCGCAGCATCGCCGAGCTGAATGTGTCGGCTGTACACACAGCGGGGAGACCATTGAGAACTGAAAACAGGACGCACGCACGGACGGATGGACGGCCGGAAAGAAGTGGGACATAGCGGGCCTGTGACACAAAGGTCCTAGGGCATAGCGGGTCATGTAAAACTAAATACATCAGTGGATAGCTTGCATCTTGGCAAACTAGTATACCAAATTTGATGATGATAGACTGAATAGTTTTTGAGAAAAACGGACGAATAGCCGGACGGACGGAGGCACGGATGGACCAGACCAAAAACAATAGCTCCCCGAACCTTCGGCTCGGGGACTAATAAACGCCCTAAATATTAATGCAATATAACATGGTCTACCCTTCCCCGCACCGAAGAAGCGAAGGTGCAAACTAGTTGGTATTTGGTATATTCTACTCAAGACACTTATCTCTGTGAAATTCGGGCTGCTCTCCCCCGGAGAGCGCGTCGCCACAAGCGCAGCGCCTACACTTTTTTTTTAACAGTCTTGGTCGAATGAAAATCTGCTTAACGTCCTCCGGTCTGGGACAGACACATATATGGGACATTAGTAGATATAAAGATGGTGGGAACGATCCTGGAGGCAATGCCCGGAGGCAGTGCAACACCAGTAAAGTCCCGAATTTTTACCAATGCAGTAAATGTATACTGCGATTCATAACAGTCTTGGTCCAGAGATATGCATCCTTATAAAGGCAGTGCCTGACACCCCCAGCTTCAGTTCTACGGCTAGGGGGAGGGTAGGGTGTGTGTGAGAAGTAATGTGGCTGTGATGTAGCTTGAATAGGTGGGTCTTGAGAGCTGATTTGAAACATTGCAAGGACTGGATATGGCGAATTTCGCGTGGTAAGGAGTTCCAAACTGATGGGGCCGAAAAGGAAAAGGAGCGCTCACCAAACATTTTTGTTCGTGTACAAGGAACACAGATAATTTTGGAATCTAAAGATGACCGCAATGTAGACCCCCATGCACCAATCTGGTGAAATGTCTGCAATTATTTTTACATGAATCTAATAAAATGTCTTCAATTATTTTTACATGAATCTGATGAAATGTCTGCAATTATTTTTACACGAATCTGATTAAATGTTTTAAATAATTTTTACATGAATCTGATTAAATGTCTGCAATTAGTTTTTACATGAATCTAATGAAATGTCTTCAATTATGCTTACATGAATCTGATGAAATGTCTGCAATTATTTTTACATGAATCTAATAAAATGTCTTCAATTATTTTTACATGAATCTGATGAAATGTCTGAAATTATTTTTACACGAATCTGATTAAATGTCTTAAATAATTTTTACATGAATCTGATGAAATGTCTGCAATTATTTTTTACATGAATCTGATGAAATGTCTGCAATTATGTTTACATGAATCTGATGAAATGTCTGCAATTATTTTTACATGAATCTGATGAAATGTCTGCAATTATTTGTACATGAATCTGATGAAATGTCTGCAATTATGTTTACACGAATCTGATGAAATGTCTGCAATTATGTTTACACGAATCTGATGAAATGTCTGCAATTATTTTTTACATGAATCTGATGAAATGTCTGCAATTATTTTTACATGAATCTGATGAAATGTCTGCAATTATTTTTACATGAATCTGATGAAATGTCTGCAATTATTTTTACATGAATCTGATGAAATGTCTGCAATTATTTTTACATAAATCTGATGAAATGTCTGCGATTATTTTCCGGGGGTTCCGCGTGAATTACTGTGAACGAAGCTAGAATAATTTCATCACACTCACGTAGACAGTGGCATTCCATCAGAATCATGCCTCACAGACGTCGTCACAGTTGGATAGACGCAAAGGTCTGTGTACACGTTAACATTATTCACGAGATAGTTCTATTTCCCCATGGCAACAAACAGAGAGAGAGAGAGAGAGAGAGAGAGAGAGAGAGAGAGAGAGAGAGAGAGAGAGAGAGAGAGAGAGAGAGAGAGACAGACAGACAGACAGACAGACAAATAGCTTTGGGGCAGCCGCACCGACCTGGAGAAGACAGTGGGGTTCAACATGGCGACCAATTTATATTAGAAGTCCGCAATACAAGAGGACGAATAGGTATGCAGTGTGTACCTAGGGTTTACCTTTACCTTTCAGCCTAATGCTCGGTGTACATCTGTGTTCTACCGAGGACCCAGCAGGTTTGACAATCGTGTGAAAGGTAGCACACGCCTTGTTGCTTTTGACTTGCTGACAGGATATACACACACGCAGGTCTGCTTCTTTTGGTCTCTCTCTCCCCAAGACCCAAACAACATGGGCGACAGCGGACCAAATACGTACACAACGCACGCCAGTCGGTGTGAATGACATGGCAGCAGGTGTGAGAAAAACACAGAATGAAACAAAACAGATGCTTTGTATTAGCCAGGGTACAAGATGTACACCGAGCCTAACAAAACACTCGGGTTGTTCTTTTCTGAGTGGGAAAGAGACGAGAAAACCAAACTTCCAGCGATGCGTTCAACCGAACTGCTCACATCCAGTGTCATGCTCAAAGAAACAGACTCCACCCTGACAACCCGCATTGAAATCTTTCAAATTCTTTTATGGCCCTTTCGTCTCCGCTCCGCTTTCATCCAAGCGTTCTCTCTTAGCTGAAAAGAATTAGTACACAATTATTAATACAGTTCTTACTTAAGGTGGGTTTTTTTGTGTATGTACATTTTGTCCTGCAGATGTGTTATTAAGATCAACAAGCAATCACTGTCAGGAAAGGCATAATTCCAAAATTGACGATATAATATGTCAATTTATTAATGTATAAAATTTGGTAAATATATTATGTTGTAAAACTAAAATGCAAGTTCCAAATTTAAAAAGTAACTCCTTGTCGGAGATATACTTTACCCTTGGTAAAACCAAGTTTTGTAGAGCTGTTTCTTTATAACACGTGTAGCACGTGAATTTCGTAAACTTATTGGGTAACCCGCTCGACTGCTCACACAGCCAGCGGCCAAATAGGACACTGTCTGGTTGTGCACGGCACTGTATCTGGCGATGTTAAGCTAGGAGGCTGCACCCTTTTATTCAGTCGTTTTTTTTAACCGGGTTTTTTCGGAAGTCCGGGTAAAGTAAATTTTGGGTTGTTGTTTTCTAAATTGCTAGGATTTAAAGAAGTTTACTTATTTCAAAGTTGTATTTCATTCATAAAGTTTAAATTGGGTTTCTAAATTTTGCAGGGTTTTCAAAATTGTAGGTTTTCTTTATTTACATTTGCGAAGACATTATGGTGTCTTAAAAATTGTATACTCTTTTTGAGAGAAAGTTACAGTTTCGGTGCTGGTGTGTTTGTCTAAAGTTCTAAGTTTTGTAAAGGCCAGTACATGGTTAAACACACTCACACCGAAACTAATCACGGAAAATTCTGTCCGCGAAGCTAATTCAAGTAGGGCTAGAATATTGACAGCCTTTTCAGTTCCCTTGCAGGGTGTGTGGCCCAGTCCCCCCTGTAACCCCTTCCTGTTGAGTGACCTCTGACCTGTGGAGCCGGAGAGAGGAAGGGAGACCAGTCTCGCGCTTCTGAGGGAGCCGCTGGTTGAGTGACCTCCGACCTGTGGAGCCGGAGAGAGGAAGGGAGACCAGCCTCGCGCTTCTGAGGGAGCCGCTGGTTGAGTGTTGGTGCCAAGGACACCAACGGACCTGTAAACGTTTGGGTGGAGAACGTTTGGGGAGGAGGTGCAACCAAGTTTGTGACCTCGGTGGAGAAGACGGTGCTTCGCGGAGACAGATAAGTTTTTTTAGTTGGTGGTGTCACGAGGAACGGTGTGTTTGTAAAAATTATCCTGTCAGTGCCTGTCCCAAGACGAACATTTTTTTACTCATACAAAGGGACCAAAGTTGTTCTTGTTTAGCTTAAGAATAAAGGGGTGATAATCGGAAAGTTGTGTTAGTGTGTTAAAGTCCAAGTTAAACTCTGGTTAAGAACGCGCGTGGATGAGAGAGAGACAAAGTGTGTGAGAGTTTGTTTCAGTTTCTTTACATCACACTCCTTCCTTCCCGCACAACCCACACTGAAATCTTATACATTCTTTTATTCGGACCCCTTTTATTGCCTTCGCCTCCGCTCCGTCGTCACGGATGCGTTCTTCTCCGCAAATCGCAGCAGCACCATAGAAACTCAAACTCAAACTCAAACTCAAACTCAAACTTTTATTTGTCGTAAAACCATCAAAGGAATTATTGACACAGAAGTAGTAAGTACATACCACGGAAGAAAGAAAGAAAATAAATAAAAAAACACAAGGTAGTAAAGTTCGTGACAAAGTAAATGCAGCAGATAAAAAGAATACAACATTTGTATATTCTTGCTAATTATTTACTGCGGACAGCAAAGCATTCATAAATGTATCTTGCTATTTCAGGTTGAAAGGAATTTGATTTCAGTATGAGACTTGGAGACTGAAAATCTGTTAACAATAAAGAATGCATCTGTCTGTTAATACCATTAATAAGAGCAAGCCGCCATAGCATAGCGTAGTACAGTATTGGCTTTCTTATTGGCTTTTCTTAGCCTTTTCCATGCTATGTACGGGGCTTCTGAAAACGTAGAGATTGTGCGTATTTACGCACTAGAGCTCTCAAATCACCCCCCTAGAATCTCAAACCATGCGTGAGATTTACCCCTTTAATATCTCAAGTTGGGGGTGAGATGACGCATTAAAATGATAATTTGTGCGAACACAGTCGTTACTTTTCAGTAACTTAGTAACTTAGTAAGCTAATGACGTTGCAGGTTGTCACAACAGTATGCAAACTGAAGTTGATAGCCTAGACCTCAAAATGATACAAGATCATGCAAACAGACCTAATCATTGAAATCTCGATGCTCATTGGCAGACCCTTTTCTTAGTTTCCAATGAAATTGCTTCATACACTTGTTATTCCTTTAATCAACACGGCTCTTCAGTCTGGCAAGGGTAAAAGAAAGACAACAAAAGAAGAAGCAGGTTGTTACGTGATCAACAAAATGAAAAGCAGTGATTAAGCTCCAACAAAATGGAGGGATCGCCCATGTTGTTTAGTTCCGAATAATTGGACAAATTCAGCTGGCTGATATCTTGTTTTCTGAACATGAAGCAGAGGTATATGGGATTAGTCTAAGCCTCTCAATAAGTTTGCCCCCCCCCCCCCCCCCCCTCTGTGTGTGTGTGTGTTGTGTGTGTGTGTGTGTGTGTGTGTGTGTGTGGTGTGTGTATGTGTGTGTGTGTTGTGTGTGTGAAGAGAGAGAGAGAGAGAGAAGAGAGAGAGAGAGAGAGAGAGAGAGAGATAGAGAGAGAAGCGAGAGAGAGAGAGAGAGGGGGGGGGGGGGGGTGGATACTCAAGGATGGTTTCTCACTCAAGGGTCAGTTTTGAAGCCTATTGCAACTGGTTTATGTACACACAAAAAACATTCAAAAATTTGGTCACACAATAAGATAGAGAGAGAGAGAGGGGAGAGTAGAGAGTTTTATTTAACAAGGATTGAGAGAGGAGAAACAGAGACATAGGCAGAGAGACACATAAAGACAGAAAGAGAGGTAGAGACAGAAAGAGACAGAGAAAACAACTGAATGATTTTTGAGAAAAACGAGTTGCAAAAAAAAAATAGTAAAAAAAAAGAAAAAAAAAAAAAGTGACATTCAAACATATGAAAAGAGTACCTAAAAACAGGCTGGTAAGAATCCCACTCCAATTATCTCTTGAAATGAAGCGAAGTTCAGTCTCATTTTGCCCATGAGACGAGCGTTAATGTCTAGCATTCGTCGCATGGGCAAATTTGACTGAAGTTTCTTTATTCATGAGATATTGGGGTGGCCTTCTTACCCGCCCACGCTATTTTTACCCCGTCTTCCCCTAGTCTTGTTAGCACTGTACCTAATAATTTCTCTATTTCTCTATAAGATAAAGAACGTCGTTATGACTTCTGATTTCAAACAATAGGGGGAAAATAAACCAAAAGTATGTTAAAGAAATCAGGGGGAGAGGGTCGCACATTATTTATTTGATCTGATTATTATCTGATATATTATATTTTTTGGTATTGGTTGACACTTAGAGACCATATTGAATGACTACTAGAGAACGAAATTGGTGACACGTAGATGAAATTGGTGACACGTATAGAACGAAATTGGTGCACATACAGACGACATTGGTGACACGTACAGACGTAGAGACGAAATTGGTGACACATAGAGACTAAATTGGTGACACGTAGAGACGAAATTGGTGACACATAGAGAGACGAAATTGGTGACACGTAGAGACAAAATTTGGTGTACCACATCCATACGAAATTTTTAGTGACACATAAGACCAAATTGATGACACGTAGAGACTAAATTGAGTGACACATAGAGACGAGGACACAATGATGGTGACACGATGGATACGAAATTGGTGACACATAGAGAGACGAAATTGGTGACACGTAGAGACGAAATTGGTGACACGTAGAGACGTAGAGACGAAATTGGTGACACGTAGAGACGAAATTGGTGATACGTAGAGACGAAATTGGTGACACGTAGACGAAATTGGTGACACGTAGAGGACGAAAGGGTGACACGCTGATACAAAATTGATGGACACGTAGAGACAAAAAATTGATGACACGT
>CM065691.1:10119387-10139387 GCA_017654935.2 Phymorhynchus buccinoides
TTTGGAATGTTTTTTGTGTGTACATAAAACCAGTTGCAATAGCATGCAAAAACTGCCCCTGAGTGAGAACACATCTTGAGTATCCACACCCCCCCTCTCTCTCTCCTGCTCTCTCTCTCTCTCTATCCGCTCTCTCTCTCTCTCTTCCTCTCCTCTCTCTCTCTCTCTCTCTCTCTCCTCTCTCTCACAACACAAACACACACAACATACAAACACCACACACACACACACACACACACACCACACACACACACACACACACACACAGAGGGGGGGGGGGGGGGGGAAAACTCTATTGAGAGGCTTAGGACTAATCCCTATACCTCTGCTCATGTTAAGAAAACAGATTATTCAGCAGCGAATTTGGTACAAATTATTCGGAAACTAAACAACATGGCGATCCCTCATTTTGTTGGAGCTGTACATCACTGCTTTTCATTGTTGATCACGTAACAACTGCGTCGTCTTTTGTTGTCTTTCTTTACCCTTGCCAGACTGAAGAGCCGTGTGATTAAAGGAATTAACATAGTGTAAGGAAGCAATTTCATTGGAAACTAAGAAAAGGGTTCGCCACATGAGCATCGAGATTTCAATGATTAGGTCTGTTTGCATGATCTTGCATATCATTTGAGGTCCTAGGCTATCAACTTCAGTTTGCATTACTGTATTTGACAACCTGCAACGTAAAGCTTACTAAGTTACTAAGTTTACTGAAAAGTAACGACTGTGTTCGCACAATTATCATTTTAATGCGTCATCTCACCCCCAACTTGAGATATTAAAGGGGTAAATCTCACGCATGTTTGAGATTCTAGGGGGATTGAGAGCTCTAGTGCGTACAATATGCCACAATCTCTACGTTTCAGAAAGCCCCGTTACATAGCATGGAAAAGCCTAAGAAAAGCCAATGAAAGAAAGCCAATACTTACTACGCTTGCTATGGCGGCTTGATCTTATTAATGGTAAACAGACAGATGCATTCTTTATTGTTAACAGATTTTCAGTCTCAAGTCTCATACTGAAAATCAAATTCCTTTCAACCTTGAATACCCAAGAAATTTATGAATGCTTTTGCTGTCCGCAGTAAAATAATTAGCAAGCATATACAAATGTTGTCTTCTTTTTATCTGCTGCATTACTTTGTCACGAAACTTTATACCTTGTGTTTTTTTGTTTATTTTCTTTCTTTATTCCGTGGTATTGTACTACTACTTCTGTGTCAATAATCCTTTGATGGTTTTACGACAAATAAAGAGTTTGAGTTTGAGTTTGAGTTTGAGTTTTCTATGGTAGGGTGCTTGATGCGATTTAGCGGAGAAGAACGCATCCGTAGACGACGGAGCGGAGCGGCGAAGGCAATAAAAGGGGTCGAATAAAAGAATGATAAGATTTCAGTGTGGGTGGTGCGGGAAGAAGGAGTTGTGATGTAAAGAAACTGAAACAAAACTCTCACACACTTTGTCTCTCTTCTTCAGCACGCGCGCGTTCTTAACCAGAGTTTAACTTTGGACTTTAACAGCACATAACACAAAACTTTCGATTATCACCCCTTTATTCTTAAGGCTTAAACAAGAAACAACTTTGGTCCCTTTGTATGAGTAAAAAAATGTTCGTATTGCGACAGGCACTGACAGGATAATTTTTACAAAACACACCGTTCCCGTGACACCACAACTATAAAAAAATTATACTGTCTCCGCGAAGCACTGTCTTCTCCCACCGAGGTCCAAAACTTGGTTGCACCTCCTCCCCAAACGTCTACACCCAAAACGTTACAGGTCCGTTGGGTCCCTTGCACCAAACACTCAACCAGCGGGCTCCCTCAGAAGCGCGACGGCTGGTCTCCTTCCTCCTCTCCGGCTCCACAGGGTCGGAGGTCACTCAACCAGCGGCTCCCTCAGAGAAAGCGCGAGGACCTGGTCTCCGTCCTCTATCGGATCACAAGTCAGAGGTCACTCAACAGGAAGGGGTTAAGGGGGGACTGGCCCCACACCCTGCCCAGGGAACTGAAAAGGCTGTCAATATTCTAGCCCTACTTGAAATAGCTTCGCGGACAGAATTGTCCGTGATTAGTTTCGTGTGAGTGTGTTTAACCATGTACTGGCCTTTACCAAAACTTAGAACTTTAGAGCAAAAACACACCAGCACGAAAAACTGTAAACTTTCTCTCAAAAAGAGTATACAATTTTAAGACACCATAATGTCTTCGCAAAATGTAAATAAAGAAAACCTACAAATTGTGAAAAACCCTGCAAAATTTAGAAAACCAATTTAAACTTAGAATGAAGATACAACCTTGAATAAGACCTTCTTTAAATCCTAGCAATTTAGGAAACAACAACCCAAAATTTTACTTTACCCGGACTTCCGAAAAAACCGGTTAAAAAAAACCGACCTGAATAAAGGGTGCAGCCTCCATAGCTTAACATCGCGCCAGATACAGTGCCGTGAACAACCAGAAGTGTCCATTTGGCCGCTGGCTGTGTCGAGCAGTCGAGCTGGTTACCCAATAAGTTTACGAAAAATTCACGTGCTACACGGTATAAAGAAACAGCTCTACAAAAACTTGGTTTTGACCAAGGGTAAAGTATATCTTCCGACAAGGAGTTACTTTTTAAAATTTGGAACTTGCATTTAGTTTTTTACAACATAATATATTTACCCAAAGTTTATACATTAATGTAAATTGCATTATATACATGTCAATTTTTGGAATATGCCTTTCCTGACAGTGATTGCTTGTTGATCTTAATAACACATCTGCAGGACAAAATGTACATACACAAAAAAACCCACATTAAGTAAGAACTGTATTAATAATTGTGTACTAATTCTTTTCAGCTAAGAGAGAACGCTTGGATGAAAGCGGAGCGGAGACGAAAGGGCCATAAAAGAATTTGAAAGATTTCAATGCGGGTTGTCAGGGTGGAGTCTGTTTCTTTGAGCATGACACTGGATGTGAGCAGTTCGGTTGAACGCATCGCTGGAAGTTTGGTTTTCTCGTCTCTTTCCCACTCAGAAAAGAACAACCCGAGTGTTTTGTTAGGCTCGGTGTACATCTTGTGTTCTGGCTAATACAAAGCAACTGTTTTGTTTCACACCTGCTGCCATGTCATTCACACCGACTGCCGTGCGTTGTGTACTGCATTTGATCCGCTGTCGCCCATGTTGTTTGGGTCTTGGAGAGAGAGACCAAAAGAAGCAGACCTGCGTGTGTGTATATCCTGTCAGCAAGTCAAAAGCAACAAGGCGTGTGCTACCTTTCACACGATTGTCAAACATGCTGGGTCCTCGGTAGAACACAGATGTACACCGAGCATTAGGCTGAAAGGTAAAGGTAAACCCTAGGTACACACTGCATACCTATTCGTCCTCTTGTATTGCGGACTTCTAATATAAATTGGTCGCCATGTTGAACCCCACTGTCTTCTCCAGGTCGGTGCGGCTGCCCCAAAGATATTTGTCCTTCTGTCTGTCTGTCTGTCTCTCTCTCTCTCTCTCTCTCTCTCTCTCTCTCTCTCTCTCTCTGTGTGTCTGTCTGTCTCTCTCTCTCTCTGTTTGTATTGTTGCCATGGGGAAATAGAACTATCTCGTGAATAATGTTTAACGTGTACACAGACCTTTGCGTCTATCCAACTGTGACGACGTCTGTGAGGCATGATTCTGATGGAATGCCACTGTCTACGTGAGTGTGATGAAATTATTCTAGCTTCGTTCACAGTAATTCACGCGGAACCCCCGGAAAATAATCGCAGACATTTCATCAGATTTATGTAAAAATAATTGCAGACATTTCATCAGATTTATGTAAAAATAATTGCAGACATTTCATCAGATTCATGTAAAAATAATTGCAGACATTTCATCAGATTCATGTAAAAATAATTGCAGACATTTCATCAGATTCATGTAAAAATAATTGCAGACATTTCATCAGATTCGTGTAAACATAATTGCAGACATTTCATCAGATTCGTGTAAACATAATTGCAGACATTTCATCAGATTCATGTACAAATAATTGCAGACATTTCATCAGATTCATGTAAAAATAATTGCAGACATTTCATCAGATTCATGTAAACATAATTGCAGACATTTCATCAGATTCATGTAAAAAATAATTGCAGACATTTCATCAGATTCATGTAAAAATTATTTAAGACATTTAATCAGATTCGTGTAAAAATAATTTCAGACATTTCATCAGATTCATGTAAAAATAATTGAAGACATTTTTATTAGATTCATGTAAAAATAATTGCAGACATTTCATCAGATTCATGTAAGCATAATTGAAGACATTTCATTAGATTCATGTAAAAACTAATTGCAGACATTTAATCAGATTCATGTAAAAATTATTTAAAACATTTAATCAGATTCGTGTAAAAATAATTGCAGACATTTCATCAGATTCATGTAAAAATAATTGAAGACATTTTTATTAGATTCATGTAAAAATAATTGCAGACATTTCATCAGATTCGTGCAGGGGGTTTCTACATTGCGTGTCATCTTTAGATTCCAAAATTCTCTGTGTTCCTAGTACACGAACAAAAAATGTTTTGTGATCGCACCTTTTCGTTTTTCGGCTCCCATCTAGCTTGGAACTCCTTACCACACGAAATTCGCCATATCCAATCCTAACCATCTTTCAAATCAGCTCTCATGACCCACCTATTCAAGCTACATCACAGCCACATTACTTCTCACCACAAACCCTACCCTCCCCCGAGCCGTAGAACCTGAAGCTGGGGGTGTCAGGCACTGCCTTTATAAGGACTGCATATCTCTGGACCAAGACTGTTATGAATCCGCAGTGATACATTTACTGCATCTGGTACAAAAATTCGGGCCTTTCCTGGTGTTGCACTGCCTCCGGCAATTGCCTCCAGTATCGTTCCCACCACTCTTTATTATCTACTAATCTCCTATATGTGTCTTGTCCCAGACTGGAGGACGCTAAGCAGATTTTCATTCGACCAAGACTGTTAAAAAAAAAGTGTAGGCGCTGCGCGTTTGGCGACGCGCTCTCCGGGTGAGAGCAGCCCGAATTTCACAGAGATAAGTGTCTTGAGTAGAATATACCAAATACCAACTAGTTTGCACCTTCGCTTCTTCGGTGCGGGGAAGGGTAGACCATGTTATATTGCATTAATATTTAGGGCGTTTATTAGTCCCCGAGCCGAAGGTTCGGGCAGCTATTGTTTTTGGTCTGGTCCGTCCGTCCGTGCGTCCGTCCGTCCGGCTATTCGTCCGTTTTTCTCAAAAACTATTCAGTCTATCATCATCAAATTTGGTATACTAGTTTGCCAAGAGCAAGCTATCCACTGATGTATTTAGTTTTACATGACCCGCTATGCCCTAGGACCTTTGTGTCACAGGCCCGCTATGTCCCACTTCAGTCTTTCCGGCCGTCCATCCGTCCGTGCGTGCGTCCTGTTTTCAGTTCTCAATGGTCTCCCCGCTGTGTGTACAAGCCGACACATTCAGCTCGGCGATGCTGCGATGGGACTTTGCAGCCGCTCGGCGATGCACTTGTTTTATTATTACAGTGGAACCTCCTTTATAAGACCTCCCATTATAAGACTCCCTTCCACATAAGACCTACTTCTCTGAGTCATTGCCTTTCTTTGTAAGTATTAAATTTACCTCCCCCTTATAAGACCCCTCCCTGATAAGACCTCATAACACATCGATCTTGTTCTGCCAACTATAACCAATATAATGAACGAGTCACTCTCTTCTGGTATCTTTCCCTCGGAATTCAAGACTGCTATCGTAAAACCTCTGCTAAAAAAACCCCACCTTGACCCCAACGAACTGAAAAACTATCGACCCATCTCAAATCTCCCTTATCTTTCTAAACTTCTTGAAAGGCTTGTGCTTCATCAACTTTTCTCCCATCTGACCACCCACAATCTTCTCAGTCCTCATCAATCAGCCTATAGGCCGGGGCACAGCACAGAGACAGTCCTGTTGCGAATTCTGAACGATTTACTTCTCTCTCTAGACGAAGACAAAGTTTCGGTTCTCCTACTCCTTGATCTTTCGGCTGCCTTCGATACAATCGATCATAACATGCTTATTTCTCGTCTCGAACAAAATTTTGGAATCACTGGAAATGCCCTCAAATGGTTTTGTTCCTATCTTCATGAAAGAAAACAAATAGTTGTAGTAAATGAAAACAAATCTTCTGAGTCAGTTCTTGATTTTGGCGTCCCACAAGGCTCCGTGTTAGGACCAATTTTGTTCATTCTTTATACCACCCCATTGACCCCCCTCATAGCGAAACACTCTGTCCGTCATGAAATGTATGCCGATGATACTCAACTCAATCATCATGCTTCACCGCTAGCTCACGACCAGCTTATTCACACTCTTCAAGACTGTGTCACTGAAGTGAAAACAAGGATGTCAAACAATAAGCTTAAACTAAACGATGACAAGACTGAAGCACTTAGAGTACTTCCCCCATCTGTTGACTCTAGCTCTCTGCCCTCCACCATTGCCCTTGGAGATTCCAACATCCATTTTTTTGAACATATTCGCAACCTTGGTGCTTTCGTGGATGAAGACCTTTCCATGCAACATCATATCACTAAGATCTGCCAGGCTGCATACATCGAACTCAGGCGAATCAGCTCTATACGCTCCTTTCTCACGACCGAGGCAACCAAAACGCTAGTCAGTTCATACATTTTGTCTAGATTAGATTACTGCAACTCCCTTCTACTTGGTTGCCCACAGGCGCTTCTCAAACCCTTACAACAACTTCAAAACTCTGCTGCTAGAATGGTTTTCAAAGCCAAGCGTCTTCAACACCCATCACCTCTACTTAAAGAGTTACATTGGCTACCCGTTCAACAAAGAATAAACTACAAAGCTGCCTGTCTCTGCTATCGGATCATATCGGGAACAGCACCGCAATACCTCTCTGAGCTTCTTGAAATTTACGTTCCATCTAGATCTCTCCGCTCAGCAAATGACAATAGGATCTTTCGAATACAAAAATGTAAACGTGATAGGCACGGCGGTAGAGCTTTTACATCTTCAGCAGTCAAACTCTGGAATTCATTGCCTTCTGCTGTCAGACATAGTCAATCTTTAGCATCGTTCAAAACAAACCTGAAAACCCATCTGTTCCGGCAAGTCTTTCCAATAACACCCCCATCTCCATGTGCACGTGTGCGTGTGTGTCCTATATGTGTGTGTGTGATGCGTGCGTTGTGTGTGTGTGTGTGTGTGGTGTGTGTGTGTGTGTGTGTGTGTGTGTGTGTGTGTGTGTGTGTGTGTGTGTGTGATTGTGCGATGTGTGTGTGTGTGTTGTGTGTTGTGTGTGTGTGTGTGTGTGTGTGTTGTGTGTGTGTGGTGTGTGTGTGTGTGTGTGTGTGTGTGTGTGTGTGTGTGTGTGTGTGTGTCAGTGTGTGTGTGTGGATTGTGCGCATGTATGTCCGTATGTTTGTATGTATGTAATTTATGTGTGTGTATGTGTATGTATGTAATTTGTGAGCGTGTGCGCGAATGTGGAGTGTGCGTGCGCCCACGGCCGCGCTTCCAGCAGCCGTGTGTGTGTGTGTGAGTGTGTTGTGTGTGTTGTGTGTGTGGGTATATCTGCTTGCATGTGTATGAGTGTATGCGTGCGCAGGAGAGATTGTGTTCGCTAGAGTGGGGGGGGGGGGGGGGGGGGGAGGAGTGTGTGTGAGTATGTGTCTGTGAGTGTGAGTACACGTGAGTGCTTTTGTGTATGTGAGTGCGCGCGTGTGTGTGTGTATGTGCGTGCGTGCGCGTGCGCGTTTTGTACAAGTGTATGCCTGAGTAAGTTTGTGTGCGTTTCAGTGAGAATGTGTTTTCTGTGTGTTTGATGAAATGTGTGTGGGTATGTGTGTGTATGTTTGTGTGCAAGAACGCGTTCACGCTCGTACGTGCACGTACGTGCGTGTGTGTCTGTTTTGCGTGTGTGTCTGTGTGTGTGTGTGTGTGTGTGCGTGTGTGTGCGTGTGTGTGCGTGTGTGAGTGTTTCAATACTGATTGTAAAGCGCTTTGTGCTCGATAACAAGCGCTATATAAATATCCGTTTATTATTATCATTATTATTATTATTATTTTTGGATTCTTTTTGAAGGTCTTATAAGAGGGAGGTTCCACTGTATTATTATTCAGGGCGTTGGTTGAAAACGAGATGACACTCGACTTGCCCCCCGCTGTTGCAGGCTCCATTATGTGAGTGACTTAGCTGGCTCTTTTGCCCGCCAGGTGGCATAACGCTCGAGTGGGGCTAATCCTCTCTATATTCTTAGTTGGGGATAAGGAGAGAGAGAGAGAGAGAGAGAGAGAGACGAGAGAGAGAGAGAAGAGAGAGAGAGAGAGAGAGAGAGAGATAGGGAGGAGTCACCCCCCCCCCCCCCCCCCTCTCTCTCTCTCTCTCTCTCTCTCTCTCTCTCTCTCTCTCTCTCTCTCTCTCTCCTCTCTCTCTCTCTCACTACGCCCAACTAAGAATATAGCGTGATAAGCCCCTAGTGGTTTGACTGCCCCCTGGCGGTCAAATAATCGCCATAAGTCAACCAGAGGACGGGTCCTGGACCGAAACCATAAAGAAGCCTAGCCACCCGTGAAGAAGCTTCTCCCCAAGACGGTTTATAGTAGGCCTACAACCTAACATTTTACTTATTTTCAGAATTTGTTTATCGTGAAAATGCGTTCCCCAGGGGAGGTTCGTGTTCATCGTGTGCACAGAAACGTGGCGGCCCGCAGGTAAAGTCATACTTTTATTTGACTAAAACAGTAATGTTGCACTTGTGGTCACCAAATATGTAGCCTAGTTTTTAATCATATACTTTCTCCTCGTAAAAATAGTTCCCCCACCTTCTGGAAGTTCTGTGCCTGTAACTTCCTCTATTCTGCCACTCTCTTTGACTCTACCTTTTCCTTTGCTTTCTGTCATCTTACTATCTTTCTGACTTATTGGCCCATTCTCCTGCCTTTTTTTTCAAAAAAATCTTCTAAATAATGTTTCTCCTTTGAGCTCCTCCGAAATCGGAATGTGTCGGCTGTGCGCAGCGGGGAAACCAGTGAAAACTGAAAACCGGACACATACGTTCCTTACCCATTATGGCCATATGGCATGGGAACGCAGAAGAAGAAGAAGAAAACGAACATATACTTTTTGCACGGGTTTTGTTTTTGTTTTGTATGCTGGTGGTGGTTTGGGGGAGTTGGTGGTGGTTTGCAATATGGTTTCGTGTGCTAATCTTTTTGTGTGATACTTTTCTATTCGCTTTGCAATATGGTTTCGTGTACTAATCTTTTTTTGTGATACTTTCCTATTCGTTTTTCAATACGGTTTCGTGTGCTAATCTTTTTTGGGTGGAACTTTTCTTTTCGTTAAAAAATAGGTCAGCTTGAGGTCTATGAAGGGGGATGGTGAATGCGGGGGCAGGCCGATGGTGGGGGGTGGGGGGGGGGGGAGGGGGGGGGGTGTGTGGTAATGTGGCAAAATGCCTTTTGCGTGGAAAACGCTATTTGTAATGGTTTGGATTCTAGGGGAGTGTGAAAGGGGGGGGGGGGGGGGGGGGGACGTAAATGTAGTTATTGTGATTTCGTTTCGGGTTGTTCCTTATGATAAGTGCGTTGTTTTGTTGTTTTTTGCTCAGATTTTTTACTTCTTTGTGAAGCGCTTAGAGCCCCCCCGTAAGGAGAATAAGCGCTATATAAATTGTCATTATTATTATTATTATACTTTTCTATTCGTTTCGCAATATGGTTTCGTGTGCTAATCTTTTTTGTGATACTTTTCTATTCGTTTTGCAATATGGTTTCGTGTGTTCGTCTTTTCTTTTCTTGTCTGCCTGGTCTTTATCGTCGTATTTGTTTATTTATGTTTTTTGTAATTTTTTATTTTATTTTTTTATTACACATTTTTTTCCATTTTACAATTTTTTAGGAAACATACATGCACATATCATACAAAATAGTAATCATTTTGATAACATGACAAAAGTGACACACAACATTAAATGTAACGAGGACAAAAACAACAACTATGGTAGTAATAGTAACTATGATAGTGGTGATTGATGACAACAGCAACAATGATAGCAATGACAATGAAGATGGCAACAACAGGATGAACAACAATGAAGACAATAGCATGATGAACAACAATAGTATTAATAAGTAAATAGTAGCAAATAATGGTAATAAGCACAACTTCAGCATAGGCAAAATAATTAACAGGAGTAATTATATTCCTGATGACAAATAATTACAGACAATACTATTACTACCACTATTCTCATCATATCCACCACCACAATCACCACCAGCCACCGTCATCAACAACACTATTAGTGAAAATAACATCAACCATTCTCAAATATATACTATAGGCTAACACACACATACACACACACACACACACACGCACTACATGAATGAGTATACACATACCCCACCCCCACCCATCCCTACATCATGGGGTACCCCTACTGTTTATATACCCAGGACTGAATTGTACATGACAACCGTTACCGAAAAGAACATTTGGAGTTATACAATCTGGTGTCATGCTGAAAATAACAAAGTAAATAGATAAAATAAAAAATACAAGAACACTGAATTATGAGTGACATATGGGGTAAACATTTGATAGATGTGATATTTAATATAATTTGTACTAAGCTCTGTAAATGTATAATCATACACCAGGGAAAAGGCGAGAAAAGGGTGGAGAGGGGGGGGGGAGGGGGGGGAGGAGAGAAGAAAAAAAAAAAAAAAAAAAAAGAAAAAAAGATGGTGGAGTGGGTTGGAAAGAAGTTAAGATATAATTGGGAAATACGGGAACCAATTTTCTTCAAATTTTGTTGCTGTATAGTTTAAAACAGACAAATACTTTTCAATGCAAAACCTATTTTTCAATACAGCAACAAAAGCCTGTAGATTAGGGTGGACATCTTGAAGTTTACATTTATAAATGTAGAATTTAGCCAACAAAAGCAAAAGGTCCATTACCTTGTCAGTTCTTGTATTTAGTCTAACCCCAAACAAAATTAATTCCTTGCTAAACCCCATGTTATAACAGTGTTGACATTTATCTTTTAACATATTTTCAAGGTCAGTCCAAAACTTTTGTATAACAACACAATCATGCAGCATGTGAGGAATTGTCTGTTCCTCTTGGTTGCAAAAATTGCACAAAGGAGAATCAACAATTTTCTGTAGAAACAAATATCTTTGAGTTGGGAGCAATCTAAGCTATCCACAAAAAGTTAAGGATCACTTGCAAACTAATTCATAACTTTCCAAATAAGAAAGCCAATGCGTTGAATTTTGGCCAACATTTAATTCAATGCTTTAGTGATAACGATGCACAATTGCCTTCAATTTCGAGCAATCGTTTGGTCTGTACATTTGATCAAAGTGGGTACGTATCGAAATTTGATTTCCCAAAGTCATTGAAATCACAAGACAGGGCATTCTGATGCTCCCAAAAGTTCAGTAATGCGTGTATCCGCCATGGCTGTTCTGGCACTCGACGCAGCGAGTCCTCATGGAGTTGACCAGGGTGGTGAAGATCCTCTGTGGAAGCGCCTGCCACTCAGCCTGCAGCATCTGGTAGAGGTGCTGGGCATCCCTGGGAGGGGGGTGGTTGCTCCTCACTTTGCGATCCAGCTCATCCCAGAGGTTCTCAATCGGGTTGAGGTCGGGACTGCATGCTGGCCACTCCATTCTGTTGACTCCAGACTGCTGCAGGAAGTCGTTGACCACCCTTGCCCTGTGGGGGCGAGCGTTGTCATCCTGGTAGACAGCCGGCGGTCCCATCTGCTGCAGTGTAGGCACAGCCAGCGGTCGAAGGATCTCATCCCGGTATCGGAGGCCAGTCAGGTTACCCTGTACATGATACAAGGGTGTTCTGTGGTGAAGGCTGAAGGCCCCCCAGACCATTACAGAACCTCCACCAAAGGCCACCTTTTCTTGGACAGTGGCGTCAATAAAGCGTTCCCCTGGGCGCCTCCAGACCCTCAGTCGGCCGTCGTTGTGGTTCAGGGTGAAGCGTGATTCATCACTGAACAGGACCTGGGACCATTGCTGACGTGTCCACCTCACGTGACGTCTGCAGAAGGCGCGGCGTGCTGCCCTATGGGCTGGAGTTAAGCGTGGCCGTACAGCTGGGCGACGAGAACGGAGGTTAAACCCATGAAGGCGGTTCCGTATGGTCTGCTGGCTGATGTTGATGTTAGTAGCCACCCTCAGCTGCCTTCGAATGATGCTGGAAGAGGCTGTTCTTGTCTGCAGGGCTTGTCGTTCAATGAGACGATCTTCACGTGGAGTTGTCTTCTTCGGTCGACCAGATCTGCGTCTTTCATGGACCCTCCCAGTGGCTGTGAAGCGTTGAATCAGTCTGACAATGACCGAGATGGACACCTGAAGTCGCCTGGCCACTTCTCGCTTGGGAACACCATCTTGGAACCATGCAACAGCTCGTCCCCTATCCAACTCGCTCAATTTTCGTCGTGGAGGCATTGTCAAATCAGGCCTAATACTGGTGGTATGTCTTCTTATAAAGCCAAGCAAGAGACAGCATCTCACACATAAACAGCAGTGCTTGCACGTGCATAATGGTTTTTCCATCTGGCTTGTGCAATGTGTTCATGCAGAACGATCCAAAACAAGGTCCTTTTTCGAAAGTTTCCGCTTTTTCTTTTGCTGCCAAGCTCAGTAATAGAGAATCACGTGCAATGTTTCCACTAACACAACATCGCCCACTTACAGCTGAACAAGAATTCATAACAATTTGGCTTGACTGAGAAAAAAATAACAGGAGCGAACGGAGTTTATTGCGCACCTGTTTTCTCATAGTGATCCTTAACTTTTTGTGAGTAGTGTATGTAACAACCTGGTCTGGAACCACCGCAGCTGGACATCAGCAGTAGTCTTAAAGCAGTGAGAAAAGATTAATTTCCAATTAAGATTATCAAAAAGATGATTCCATTTAGTGATAGCAGCAGGGATGGCCTTGTTATTATTGAAAACAGTTTGTATATACTTGCTGCCCTTAATTGAAAACCACATGTGTTGATCCAACAGTTTGTATATACTTGCTGCCCTTAATTGAAAACCACATGTGTTGATCCAACAGTTTGTATATACTTGCTGCCCTTAATTGAAAACCACATGTTGATCCAACAGTTTGTATATACTTGCTGCCCTTAATTGAAAACCACATGTGTTGATCCATCAGTTTGTATATACTTGCTGACCTTAATTGAAAACCACATTTGTTGATCCAACAGTTTGTATATACTTGCTGACCTTCTTAATTGAAAACCACATTTGTTGATCCAACAGTTTGTATATACTTGCTGACCTTCTTAATTGAAAACCACATGTGTTGATCCAACAGTTTGTATATACTTGCTGCCCTTCTTAATTGAAAACCACATGTGTTGATCCAACAGTTTGTATATACTTGCTGACCTTCTTAATTGAAAACCACATGTGTTGATCCAACAGTTTGTATATACTTGCTGCCCTTAATTGAAAACCACATGTGTTGATCCAACAGTTTGTATCTGTTAGTAACAATAATATTTAACTTTTGACTGTAAGAACGAATAGCATTCAGAATACGTATATATAAAACAAAATTAGTTCTTACACCAGGAAACTGTGTCAAAAATTCTTGGAATGACATAAAATTGCCCTCACCATTTATTAGTTGTTTAACAAAAAGAATGTCATGAGCGATCCACTCTCGCACAAAAATAACTTTTTTATTTCTTACAATATTTGCATTGTAGTGTATACACTCAGACATAAATTCATGAACTGAAGTAGGTTGACATTTCAAATATAGTTTTTTATAATGTCTAATAACATCCTTCCAAAAAGGATTGTGTACAGTCTGCATAATAATATTTCCATATTCTGCTCCAAATTTCTCAACATTATCTAACATAGGAAACATATTGATAGTAAAGAATTTCCAGTCTGAATCGTCTCTTGTAAGTCTACATAACCAACTGATTTTCATCGCCGATATAAAATTCCTCACGTTAAGCATTTTTAAACCACCTGCACTGTATTCTTTGTCAATGACAGATTTTTTAATTTTACCTTTTTTCCCATTCCATAAAAATATGTATAACTCTTTATCTAAAGCAGTGATAAAGTCGTCAGAGGGGTCAGGCAGGCTGATCAGGAGATGAACTATTTTTGAAAACACCAGAGTTTTAACTACTGTTATTTTTCCAAAAGGGGTTATCTGTCTTTTTTTCCATGATGCCAAAATCCTTCTCATTGCTAATAATTTATCTTCGTAGTTCATTTGTACAATACTATTTACATCAGTAGAAAATTTGACACCTAAAATTTTGAAAGTTCCTGGATCCCACACAAAATTTTTGTCCCTCATATACCGAATGCCACAGTTCTTTCTACTTCCAATCCATACGATTTGGGTTTTATCAAAATTTATTTTTAGGCCTGAAATCTGTGAAAATTTAGTTAGAACATTAATGGTTTCAAGAAATGATCTTTCAGATCCATCAAGATATAAAGTAGTGTCATCGGCAAACTGAGATAGCAAATTTTCCTTATCTTTTATTTTAATACCTTTAATATTTACATTTCTTCGGATCATGAGAGAAACAATTTCTGCACATATTAAATACAAATATGGTGATGATGGATCCCCCTGTCTGACACCCCTTTCGATTGAAAACCAAGATGAATATTGACCATTGACAGTAACACATGTAGAAATTTGAAAATAAAAAGTTTTGATCCATTGGATTATATATGGCCCAAAGTTAAAAAATCGTAAACATTTCAATAGGAAAGACCAGGAGACGCTATCAAACGCCTTTTCAAAATCAATGGATAATAACATTCCTGGGATGTTCTCCTTTTCAACATAAAACAATGTATCATAGAGCAAGCGAATATTTTCCCCAATGAAACGACCTTTCAAAAAACCCTTTTGAGACTCATGAATAATGTTCGGTAAGACATCTTTAAGCCGGTTGGCAATACAAGCTGAAATCATTTTATATGCAGTGCTTAAAAGAGAGATAGGCCGCCAGTTTTTGATGAATCGCTTTGGCTTTCCTTCTTTAGGAATGCATGTAATAGAGCCTTGTCTTTGTGTTACAGACAGTTGTCCCTTGGAAAAACCCTCATTGACAGACCGTACCAAAAACATGCCAATATCAATAAAGAAAAATTTAAAAAACTCCACAGTGAATCCATCCGGACCCGGACTTTTATCATTTTTCATCTTTTTTAATGCAGTGGCAGCTTCTTCAAAACTAATTAGACCTTCTATTGCTTCACTATCTTCATTTGATAAAGCAACTGCATCTGGAAGTTCTTCAGGAATGTTGATATCAGTTACATCCTGAAATGCATATAAATCTGTATAAAATTGTTTAACCTCTTTCAGTATACTCTCTTGATCTGAAATAACACCTTTATCGTCCGTTTCAAGGAATGGTATTAATTTGTCTAAAAAATGTCTATTTTCCATATTACAAAAGTATTTATTAACTTTTTCTCCTTGATCTATCCAACGTGCTCGTGAGCGCACAGCTATTCCTTGAATTTTATGTTCTCTAATTTCCTGTAATTGGACTTTTAAATTTTCTAAATATGGAACATCATTTTCTTGTAAGTTATGTTCAAGATTTTGTATCCTTTTTTCCAGATCAGATTCTTGTTCATTTTTTTTTCTTTTCTTATATGTGGCATAAGAGATTGTTTTTCCTCTAATTTCAAGCAATACTGTTTCAAAAAATAATTGATCATCTATTTGAAAAAATAGGCTATGATTTGATATATTATTTAAATTGTCCATATTATAAACAGGTACTGCATATTGTTTTTTTTACATCATAAATAAGTGTTTTTATTTCAGAAACATATTGTTTATCTTTAAGTAAGCTGTTATTAAACTTCCAAAAGGGCCTGTCTCTTTTGAATTGATCTTTTTTTAAGGCTAATGTAATTATAGAGTGATCTGATCTATAGCCTGGGCTGAAATATACATCATTAACCATAGCTAACAATTCTTCATTAATTAAGAAATAGTCTAACCTTGCCTGTTTAATTGAATTGAATTTCCTCCAGGTGTATTTTCTTTTGTCAGGATAAATTTCTCTAAAAACATCAAAAAGGTTATAATCAGTCATGATGTTAAGAATTTTTTTCCGGGTCCTGGGACGATTCACAGTGCTGGAATAATTTCGGATATCTAAAGTGGTATCCATGGGACAGTTCCAATCACCGGTAATAATAACATGTTCATTACCAATATTTTGTAAGTGTTCACAAACACTGTCAAAAAATTCTGGTTTATCACCACTGCTTGTCACACATTGACTAAAGTGAATTTCTTTTTCAAAAATTCAACATTCATTACAATAAAACAACCATGTTGGTCCCTGACAACATTGTGTATTTTATACTCAAAATTGTTGTTAAATAAAATAGCCACACCATTTTTGTTTGTGTCACAACCACTAAGCCAAACTTTAAAGCCCCAACTGGCTTGTATATAGTTTTCAAGGTCTGCCTTTAAGTGAGTTTCCTGGAGACAAAAAATATTAGCTTCGGTCTTTCGTAAGAAATCAAAAACATCCTTTCTTTTGTTAGAATTGTTTAGCCCATTACAATTGAACGAGCAAACTTTAAATGCTTTGTTTGACGCCATTGTGTACATAAACATGGTAACAATTCATGTACAAGAAAATGAGAGTATGGGATAAAAGGAAGAAAATGCACATTATGTAACATTCAAGAGAATTCAAGATCATCCCTAAGAAGGTTTGCTTCAAAGCTAGCCAAAGGCACCATATATACAAACTTTGCAGACTTTGAAAGACCAACCAAATAGGTTGCTCAGCATTGAAACATGAGACATAAAAAATAATAAATAACCACACTGTATACTGTTTGAGAAACAGACTGATATAAAGACACAAATCTGTAGGCCTACCATAACAGCCCTGACCAAAAGAGACATAAAAATGAATACTCAGAGGTAATTCATCCAAAAAGCAATATAACTTTACACATAATACAAAACTGTTAAACATTTTTTCCTTCAACTGCAACACTTTCCGCCTCTCTTCAACTGTCAACAACTTATTGAAAGTGAAACAGTATAACAGATCATTGCATCTCTTATTAACCACATTCACCCATACTGGTAAAATATACTTGTTTGTGTTAGTTCCTTGTTTGAAACATGCACCTGGCCTGGCTATTATCATTCTATGACCCAAGCAAAACATACGTTGCAGTGACCCAGTTTCTATATCATTGTCAGAAAATCTACCCCCACACCTTTCACTCCCACACCTTTCACTCCTACACACGCATACAACGCTCACAAACAATACACAAACGAGAATACAGCGAAAAGACAAACAGCACTTACGCATATGGTTCATTTACGGGTGTACCGCCAGTACTCCAAACCGAGCACCACACATAATTAATCCATAAGAAAACAGCAACACAAGTTCACAACTTCCAGCATGACCGCTCTCGGAAAGCGGCCATTTAAAAAATAAATCACGTGATGAAAACAACTAGTCACGTGATCAAAACAAACAACAAGCACTCGAAAGAAGGAAAAGAAAAATCGGATTTGTACAGAAGCTAATCACGCAGGGAAAGGCAATTCAACAATAAACAAAGGATGTCCAAACTAAGAACCCTTTAAATAAATAAATAAATAAACAAATGAGAGAAGATACAAGATGAACAAACTATAAGAATCAGCCTACACTGAAGCAGACGACACTCGCAAGCTCTCACTTCGAACGGGACTGTGCCTGACTGGAATGTTGTCTGAAATCAGCGAGTGACCTCACAGACACGACTCTCCCGTTGGTCATCTTCATCCAGACAGACCCATTCTTGGTCCATGCCTGCTGGCAGACCGAGGTGTCACTCTTGACAGAGCACAGCAGAGAATAGGCTCGAGGAGTCAGATCCTCCACAATAACAGTCCCACTCCCCTTCAGCTTCTTCCTAGCATACAGCACTGCATCGCGAACACGCCGGGACACAAAACGCATAATGATGGCCCTACCTGTGTTCCTAGCACCACTAGAAGTACCTCCAGGACGTTGCTCGCGGGCACCCACTCGATGCACGACCTCGATGTCCTCGGGTTTCACCATCACTTTCAGCTTGTTGGTGATAAGAGAAAGAGCCTTCTCCTCACACTGTTGGGCCGTCTCACCTTGCTCCTCCTTCACTCCGTAGATGCGTAGATTGTTTCTACGGACGTACGCCGATACTTCTTCTGATCTACGATTGGCTACATCAGCAAGGTGACGGGCTTCACTGAGCTGGTCTCTCAAGGCTTCTTCTCTCTGCTTGGCTTCCCCCACTTCCTTCTTCAGCTTGTCGTTGTCATTCTGCACCAGCAGAAGAGCAGCCCTCAGTTCCTCTACCGTAGCAGACAGCTTGGTGATAGCAGAACCATTTGCACATAATTTTCTCATCAAGTCCTCGTTGCTAACACCCTGAACTGGATTCGCACTGGCTTCAGGGGAGAAAACTGCGTTCATATCCTCGGATGTTGACAGTAAGAGGTCGTTTCCCTTTTCCGCCATCTTGTCTTCTTCGACAGATTTCGAAACGAAGGCAAATTTCGACAGACTTTCTCTCACGGACGTGGGCGTGCTTGTCACAACTTTCTGTTTCTTTGGAGTGTTCTTTGAATTCTTAGAATCACTAGTCTTTCCCTCAGATACACCAGATGAGTTCGATCCCGAGGTTGAGTCTGTTCCTGCCCTGTGTTTACGTTTGCGATGTCGGGACATCTTGACTTGGATCGGCAAATTCTTTCATTTTTTGCTCGGAAATCGCGTTTACTGTGTTGAAAAAATACCTGACAGCTCTGGTGGAGGTCGGCGGTAGCTGCACTGTTAAATTAGCTGCATTGTTTCGCTTTCTTTCTTGACTAATTAACAAAAAAACTCAATTGATCACACAGCTTTCGAAAATGCGTCCGACATTGTTGACGAACAGCGCTCACCCCCCGTTTTTTGTAATTTTTACTCGTTTTTGTTCTGTTGTGTTTATGCGTGCCTCGATCCTGTCTGCGTTTTGCTTTATTCGTTTCAATTTGATTGATATTGTCTTCTTATATACTTATTTAGCCTAACTTATAAAGTTATTAATGTTTCTATTGTATTTATTCACTTCCATATTTTTTACATCCGCTTGGTAGGCTGCACCTCCCCCCCCCCTCCGCTGACTGTCTATTAACAAGAACGTGATTTAATAATAAAGTGGAATGTTTATCTTTTAAATTGTGGTCCTGAAAGTTTTAATTAAAAGATGCTTAGGAGTCAAGCTTGCAGTTAATTTTTTTAACGATGACAAAAATACATTTATGATATACATACACATCTGTATTGTTAAAAATTCGGGACTTTCCTGGTGTTGCACTGCCTCCGGGCATTGCCTCCAGGATCGTTCCCACCATCTTTATATCTATACTAATGTTCCATATGTGTCTGTTCCAGACCAGAGGACGTTAAGCAGAATTGTTTCTTCTTTTAACTATGACTTTATCCAATTGTAGTTTGTATCAAAGAATACAAACACACTGTGATTGATTCCACTATCAAATCTACATTTCAGAAAAATACCTCTTAATTCTTTCTGCTCTTCATTTTTTTTTACCTTTCACTTGCCACTGTTTAGCAGTTTCATTGACAAAAAAAGAAGCCCTGATTACCCCCAAGGCATGTTTCTCTTAGCGTTTACATGAAATTTACTTTTCCAGTGGGAGGCAATTGGAACATCCGCCGTCACAACACGTATGGAGCACGGGTTTAGCTAGTCATACTTATATTTCACGTTTACGATTTACTTCCCGCTGTAAAGAAACTGAAACAAACTCTCACACACTTTGTCTCTCTCTCATCCACGCGCGTTCTTAACCAGAGTTTAACTTGGACTTTAACACACTAACA
>CM065691.1:10146887-10159387 GCA_017654935.2 Phymorhynchus buccinoides
CTCTCTATCCTCCTAACTATCTAGACTCTGTCTATCCTCTCTCTCTCTCTCTCTCTCTCTCATCTCTCTCTCTCTCTGTCTCTCTGTGTCTGTCTGTCTCTCATTTCTATCTCGTCTGTCTGTCTCTCTCCTCTTCTCTGTGTCTCTCTACTCGTCTGTGTTCTGTCTCTCTTCTACTCTCTCTAACCTATCTCTACTCTCGTATCTACTCTGTATTGTCTGTCTGTCTCTCTCTCTCTCTCTACTCTCATCTCTCTCTCTCTCTCTCTTCTTCTCCCTCTCTATCTCTATCTCTCTCTTCTCTCTCTCTACTATCTCTCTCCCTCTCCTCTCTCTTGGGTAATCAACTTTTGATTCTAATATTATAATAAATTAAATGAGTTAGG
Source organism: Phymorhynchus buccinoides (assembly GCA_017654935.2). Lineage (NCBI taxonomy): Eukaryota > Metazoa > Mollusca > Gastropoda > Neogastropoda > Raphitomidae > Phymorhynchus > Phymorhynchus buccinoides. The sequence goes on from CM065691.1 coordinate 10,147,274, forward strand.
GGATTTTTATTAGTTACGTTGTGTGTGTGTGTGTGTCGTGGTGTGTGATGTGTGTGGGTTGGTGTGTGTGTGTGTCTGCGGTGCGTGTGCGTGGCGACGCGAGGAATACAGTGCGTGCGCGTGCAGGGGCGGTGAGTGAGGTGTAAGCGTACGCGCGGCAGTGCGCGGTGCGTGCGCTATGTGCATGGTGTGTGCTGGTGTGCGTTGTGCGTGGATGTGGTTAGTTGTTAAAACCAGACAGCGTCCATTGATGTGACACAAAGTTGTTTTTGCACGCCTTTCGAAAAATGCCCAACGCAAATATTATCGATATGTTGTAAGTATCATTTTGGACTCACTCGTTTTAAACGAAGTAACAACGCACTCCAAGGAGTCATTAGTATGATAGCTCTTTTCGGTAGAGGGTGTGTGTGTGTGTGTGTGTGTGTGTGTGGGTGTGTTGTGTGTCGTGTGTGGTGTTGCCGTGCGTGGTCTAATCTAAACTTTAAAGTTGGCGTTTTATCGGGAAATATAAAAGGATACATGTTCACACTTGCACACCTCATTTAAAGATAAGATGTTATGCAAGCCTTCTCAAAGACAATAATGATATTGAATACTTAAAGTACTTAAAACATATATAATGTAGACCAGATAACAAACATAAAAATATTTCAAGATTAAGTGGGGTTAGAGAGTATTCAAAGGAACTGATTTAGAAAACTCATCAGCAACTGAAAGCCTCGATAGCTCTTTGGGTAGAGGTGTCTGTCTGATCAGTGCCAATGTTCCTGGTCCGATTCTCGGCACGGACATTTATATATAGTTCTTCAATTTTGATCGTTAATCTATCTATACAGAAGAGGAAGCGCCATCAGTTACCGATCCAAGCACAACCTCTCTACATTCCGTCCTCACCGGATTTCTGTTGATGTTAACTACGATCTGTGACTCCCTTTTTGAAACCTTCATTGGATTCACCACAGGGGATTCCATCTCTTCTGTCTCTTCGAGGGATTGTAATTTAGAACATACTCTATGTGTTATTTTTACATAAGAGTTTAGCCATTCTTGGAATTACAGTGCTGGTTGCAATTTTATTGAGGACTTTCAATCCTGGGCAAAGAGGGACAACTACTTCTCTTGTAGAAGCCTTCTAACTCAGCTATGAAAACAATTCACTGTCGCAAACATTCTTTGAAGGCCGACATGCAGGATGAAGAGTCTTTCACGGAAGACGACGAAACAGCTGTCTATGCAGATAGGCATTGTCTATCTCCCCCCATGTGGGAGAAAAAGTAAATCCGCCATTATTTCTTTCTTCTTTAAGAACACAAAACAAATCGCTTAAAGTTTAACGTTAAAAGTAATATGAGTTTGTTTCTTAGGTTCACAGAAACATACATTGGATACCAACAACAGTTTATTAAAGCAAATTATATAATACATAAGAGGAAAGTTTAATGGTGTGTTTGTTTTTTCTTCTTCAATTTTGTTGTTTATATTAATATAATATATATTTATAGTTGGTGTCCATTAACGATAGTTTCATTTGTACTTTTAAAAGTCATTGGCAATCGCTGTACTTTAGACCCCCCCCTCCTCAATCTTGTGTTTGTTGTTGTCCCACATCGTTCTTGCCTACGTGTGAGCTTTGAAGGCGTTGCCGCGTGTATGTTCTTTAATCAAAGGTTAAAAACGAAAGAACTGAAATCCTCCCTTCCAACCGAGGAGGTTTAACTTTTTCATATTTGTCTGTAATAACTCGTGTTGGTCTACTAATCAACAATTTGTGCATGCAAAGCATTGGTATTACGCAGGGGCGGACCAATGATTCGTAGGGGGGGGGGGGGGAGTATCGCCTTGGGTTAAAGGCACGGCCGGACTAATCAAAAGAGGGGAGGGCGAGATAACTAAGTAATTAAAAATAACCTGACGCTTCCGGCCTTTTGAGCAAGAAGTGATTCAGGAACATAAATTTTGTTTACTACCACCTGGTTGGCGTGTCAGCCCGTCGTACATGTCGAAAGTCGAAACGCGACGTTAAACGAACTTCAATCCCAAACTAAAGTAACTGCAGATGGAAATCAAACTTTTGGCAATCAAATCATCTACAAAAGGAACCCAGACCTTGAACACTCATGTTGCTCCACCTCCCACTCGGAATATAAGGTTACGACTTAGCAGACAGAGCTGCAAAGTGGGCCACACAGATCGAAAGAGCCTTTCGATCTGAAGCTCTCCCAAACCGAAGTCGGAAACAAGGTACGCACCTATGAGCACACAAATCCCGAATTGACTTACATGAAGGTATTACTGCCAGTCTCGCAGGCTATCCTCCACCGCCCAGACATAGCGTGAACCAAGCATACCGAATCTGCCCGAAGAACCTATGGTGACTGAGGCGACTCAGAAACCAACTGCCGAACGGCGCCCTCCTCAGCAAGAACATGTGAATGTGAGCTGACCACCTCATGGACCACCCCCCTGACAGAGGGCCCACACTGGCGACACTATGGGCAACCCTCTGGGGGTACAGGCACACCCACGGCCTTATAAAGCTTACGACCTTCGTTGGCCCTAAAAGATTGTGAGATATCGATTCAATGGGCGCAGACCCTAGGGCCTACATACACTCAAGCACACAACTGTACGGTACTGTACTGGTACCTTTCGCAAGAGTGAATGCCCATTGTCAGTCTGACAGCAAGGGCGATCACTCCTCACTGTCACGCGGCGGTAAGTAACCCTTAGATTGCAGAGAGCCCAATAAGGTAACATGTTGGGCTACAGGGGGGGGGCGCTGGGTACCTCCTTTTTCTTTGTGTGTGGTGTGTGTGGTGTGTGAGTGTGGTGGTAACCGCTCAGACCGCCCTGTTATGTCATGTTTTTGGTGCTATGTTGATTTGCTAAGATTGTTTACCCATGCACTCTATCAAAGAGGACGATAACTCTCTACACATAGGATATTAGTAAATCTGGAGAAAATGTGGGAAACGCAAAGTAGGCTACAATAACTCTGCAAGAAAATATCTAGGGAAATGCAAAGAACAATAACGCGGGGAAAACTCAGGGGTGAAACGCATAAAGAACAATAACTTAGGGAAAACGCAAAAGAACCAATAACTTAGGGAAACAAAAAGAACAATAACTCGGAGAGGAAGGGAAAACTCGATTGAAAACGCAAAGACCACGTGAAATATGGAGAACACCAGGGAAACGCAAAGAACAACAATCTTTTAGATACACGTCCATTCGTATCCCGAATAGAGTAGTTCACACACAATAAACAGCAGACAGACAGACACACACCACACACACCACACACAACACACACACACACAAATACCAACACACCACACACAAACACACATTACGCGCACACGCACACCACGCACACACACACACCACACACACACACACGCGCGCCACGCACGCACGCACGCATGCACGCACGCCACGCACGCACGCACAGCACGCAACGCACACGCACACGCACACGCAACACCGCATACGCACACACACACACACCACACAACACACACAAAACACAAACACACACACAAGTTTGTTAGCTTATTCCTGTATCGCATAAGATCAATTTCTGACTGACTTGACCGCTTGACTTGACACACACCACACAGCACACACACACACACGCACACGCACACACACACACACCACACACACACAAAAATTCCTTCGTTTAATTGAGTGTTTATAGATAGACTTGATGTAAAAAAGCACACATTGATTGCTTATTCATTGCATTATCCTGAAAATAAAAAAACAACTGACTTTGACGACATACGGTGCAGATTCTGTGTCGTGTTCTAGGAGATGGGACAGCCCTTCGTGAGCACGCGAATCCAAAAGGGACCTGGTACGGGCAACGAAAACTGACCGAGACCCGCTATCCTCCACAGTGACTACCTTGCGCTCCCTCAACCCAAAACCAGCAAAGATCATCACACTGCTTAGAAACCACTAACCCCAAGGTCTGTACCATACTTATGGTGGCGCCTCTCTGTCATACTTAGCAGTTCTTTTGCGAGCATGGCATTCTAAAACTAGGTCTTACCTATTATTCAAAGACAAAAGCCATACTATTAAATAATCAATATTTAATCAAATAATTTTCATTGAAAGGAAAAACCCTTTATCTTTGACTGTCGCTTCCCCATTTCCCTTAATCAATATTAAACACGTATTGTTTAAAAACAAAAACGGGACTTTCCTGGTGTTGACACTGCCTTAGGGCATTGCCTCAGGACTCGTTCCACAGCTTATCTCTATAAATCGTCCACCTATGTGTCTTTCAGCCGGACGGACGGTTTAAAGTAATTCATCCCATTTCCACATCTAGCAGATCACAGTAATGTTCCCATATGGGTTCGGACCGAGAGGACGTAAAACTTAAACTCTCGACGTCTGTCGTTTCCTGACAAATGACTGCCAGATAGCAGACGGAGCGGAGCAAGCTGCTATTCCGGCGGGCTGGGGCTTACACTTGTTTATAGCGGAGGAGCCTTCCTTGCCCAGGGTAAACATGATACATCCCCACTCTAGCGGCTCAAAGGGAATGTGAGCGGACAAGAGTGGCGGTTGGGGGAAGGTCCCCAAAGGACCCGACCAATCCCACTGGCGCAGCACCGAGGGCCCGTGAGCAATGTTTAGTACTATGAATAGTGTGTGTGCGTGGGTGCGTGTGGTGTGTGTGTGTGTGTGGTGTGTGGAGTGTGTGTGTGTGATGTGCCTTGTGTGCAGTGGCGAGGAATGGGGGGGGCAAGGGAAGCGCGGGCCTGACCCCCCCCCCCCCTACGGTTCAGAGGAGGGGGAGGGGGGGGGCAGACCTGTCTTTCTGTCCCCCAAAAAAAAATTCGAGCAATCTAGCAAGTGGAAAAGGAGAGAGGAAAAACGGAAAAACAAAACAACAAAAACGAATTTTTATTAACCAGGGGAATATGAGAAAGCAATGATAAGCTTTCCCACCCCAGCCCTGAGAGAGAGAGGATGAACGAAAAGAGAGAGACGGAGAGGACGGAGGAGGAGAGCGATGCCGAGAGGAGACGACCCCGAGAGAGCGATGGAGAGAAGAGAGAGAGAGGAACGACACGAACGAACGAACGGGGTTTTTTTATTGAGGGAAAGCGGAATAAGTCACAATAACGGCTTCTTCATCGGCCCCTCTGAAAAAAAAGAAAAAAATTTAAAAAATACAAATTAGAAAAAAAAAGACATCGCAAAATACAAGAAAAAACAACCACATTAAGTCAATGTCGTTGAAACGGACGCACAGTGCAAGGCACATATAAATAAGATAAATTACATAAATTAAAAGAGAGAGATGAGGAAAAGGAAAAAAGGACAGACATACAGACAGACAGACAGACCGACGCCGACAGAGAGAGGGAAGGTCAAAAGAAAAGATGGAAGAAATGAAAAACGTAAGTAATGCAGTAGGAAAACAAGCAGCGACACGCAATTACTAGGTTGTGGCACGCGGTACTATTTTTACCACTCCAAAATCATGAGTCACCTCCCCTGCATTTTCAATAATTGTAATCTGTAAAAACCAGAATGTTATCTCTGCACCCATTTCTAACTTATATATTTGAAAAACATTAAAAACTTGTAACCTACTTAACTCATCGAAAGAACCACCGAACATAACTCGTCGGTACTTTGTGTCTGTAATTACGTATGTTCTATTATGTTTGCACGCTTTAAAATACATCTTTTAAAGAGCGGCCTCATTGAATTTGAAAGTGTAGCTCGTTAGGAAGTGCGACATTTTGTCAATATGGCGACAATTTTAGGACGAACAGACAGACCACGACGACAAACAAAGTGAGTTTGAGGTTGTGGACTTGAGCCACAAAATCTAAAAAGGCATAGTAAATCCCTCCCCCCCCCCCCAGTACATATAGAAGGGGGGGGGGAATTAACACATAGCATGTATTATAACAAATGGGGAGGTGCGAAAAGGAGACAAAGTAGACATTCTGCGATATTATGAGAGCAGAGAGAGAGAGACGGAGAGAGGAGAGAGACTCTTCCCCCCCACCAATAGTCCTCACGTTAGGAAAGTGAAACCCTCACCCACCATGGGGATTTCAGCAGGACAGTGTTTTTTGGAGCTTGGGTCCTAATGAAAAGAAACTCAATGAAGGATGTTTGCATCCTGGAATTGATCCGGTGGCAATGGTGCACTGACAAAGTTACGATTCACCGAACCCTTGTGACGTGTCACTGCTGCAGACAGGAGGGTACCCTATATTGTTGGATTTGATCAGGCTTAGGAAAGACATAGTTTTGACAGTCTGACCATTTAGATATTTGCAAACATAGTATCAGGCATCCCTACTAGTTTTGGACAAAGTTGACCCATTTACATATGCAAAACATACTATCAGGCATCCTACTATGGTTTTTTGACAAGTCCGGACCATTTTATAGATATTGCAAACTACTGCTATCAGGCATACCTACTATGTTTTTGACAGTCGACCATTCAGATATTGACAAACATGCTATTCAGGCATCCTATATGTTTTGACAGTATGACAATTCAGATATTGCAAGCAGCTATCTAGGCATCCATACTATGTCTTTGACAGTCTGACAATTTAGATATTTGCAAACATGCATCAGGCATCCCCTACTATGTTTTGACAGTTGACCATTTAGATATTGCAAACAGGCTATCAGGCAATCCCATACTATGTTTTGACAGCGATGACCATTTTAGATATTGCAAACATTGCTATCAGGCATCCCTACTATGTTTGGACAGTCTGACCATTTTTAGATATTTGCAAAAAACATGCTATCAGCATCCCTACTATTTTGGGGCGATAGTGCTCCACTGCCGGCCATTTTGCTATGATTATAAATGCAATTTGTAGTGCACCTATGTATACAGAAAGGAGTGGCGGTCAACTTGCTTGAGTTGCAGCGAGCTACCAAAACTTAATGATCCTTCCCATCCATTGGCAAGCCTCCAGAACATGGTGACAGCTGTTCTTTCTAGCTTATGATCATCCCAAGTTAGCACGGTACATGCGTGTGTACCTGCAACGCGATGCTCAAATCGTCTCTTCAACACATCCTGGTTGCAGAAAAAACTTTTGCAAGAGAAAGGATTCAGTGTTCAACCAGTGTCATCTGTACCTGGGTCTAGTAACTGCAGTTGACATCACAAATGAACAAACAATAAACACAAGCATGCAAACAGCAAGAGTGCCCTCGTTGGATTTAGTCAGGAACCAGTCAGAATATCACAGGGGGTCACGACAAGAGTTTCCAGAAGTCAGTAAACATGAAGCCAAACCTGGAAACAGCTGACCATGGACAGTCAAGATTGCTGCTGCGCCACAAGGATACTCTCAGACCATCACCTCAAATCAGCTCAGGCGTGAGGTCGATACTCTGAATGTTGATGCAGGCAGTGCAGAACATTTGTGAACCACTTAGATCGAAGACACGGACGAGCTGTACTGCCTGTCTTCTGGGGAACCATATAGCACCAAGAAGAGAAGTTGAGAATGATCTAGCAAGCTGACAGAGTTGGAGAGGAAGCATACAGGCAGATCTGGTAATGACAGGACTGATGAGAGAACAGTCAGTTTCAAACGACCCTGTCAAGAAGGCCAATTTGACCGGACTTTGCAAAGCCGGCCACACGTCCGTGGAACAGGACAGGAAATCAAAGAAGAGTAGAACAATCACAGCTAGAAAGGCCAAGTCTTTTCCCAACTGGTTTTCTAGCATGTCATAACACAAGATCAGCTTGGAACCGCTGTACTTCAGTTTCCACTGGGGACCTGCGTTCCCATGGTCCCTTGCCATGTCTGATGGAACGCCAGCAAAAACTAACAAGCAAAACTTTGCACTTCTTGGAACAAGTGAATCCCAAATCGCAGAAAAGCCTGCCAGCAACAATGCTGTACATCATAGATGCAATGCTATGTTCAGAGCAGCAAGTTGCCACTACCTCTAAGTTTGGAGAACTAGCTGAAGATAGATCTTTGACCAGTCTGCCGCAGGGTCCAGAGTTGACTCTTTGGATGGAACATACTGACCACAAAACTTCAATCAAATGCACCCCGAGAGGAAGCGGAAGAGGAACATCAAAGAAACATCTGATCCAAAGAACAGCAACATAGTACCAGAGATCTGGAAAGCCTTTCTATCCACCTGATGACAACAAGACTATCAGTTTGACCAGATTTCCCTCCGGAGGAATGAGAAAAAACGAACCAAATATGCACTCAAACATTGAAGGGGAAGACCGATCTCTGTTGTTACCAGTCGTGTGAGGAGAAGTGCATCAGCTGAGAAGTGCCAACTGGGATCGACATTCTCAGAAGAAGTGCAAGAATCAAGAATTGTGTTCAAAGTTCCAAGAAGAGAGAAGAGAACAAAACGCAAGATCACTTGCACTGTCCACCAAATCGCAGCCAGCTATTCTGAAGATACAAAACAATATCTGTTCGATCACCAGACACAGAGTGTTTGTGCTGCTTCTCAAGTTTCATAGAACATCAAAACCCCCAAAAAAAACAGTTCTGTTTGACAACTGGCAGGAGATAAGAGACGAGGGACTTCTGGATGTCCAAATGTTGACTGGACAACTGAGAGGAACTCTTGAAGGTACGAGAGTAAAAATCCCTGAATCTCGACGCGATTGCATACTCAGAGGCTGTGATTTGGTAATAGGCATTTGTGAGTAGGGGACAAGGGCTGCTGTCTCAAGCTTTTACAAACAGCGATGAACACCAGTGTTTTTCGGAAGCGTTCTTGCAGCATGTGGAAAATCTAAACACCATGCCCAGAATTATCTTTTGAACAAAGCTAGAGGATCAACATGCCAAATATAGGGGTCTTCTGCACTGAAAGACATCACGTATGCTGCATCACCAGAAGTTCATTCAGTGCTTTGCCCGCGTGACACAGCGGACCTATGAACAGCTATCCAGGGGGGGTATAGATATTGCGCTTGCTTCCCCAATGCAGAGCCCTCTCGAAAATCGGCCACGGGAGAGGGGTGCACAATACCAAACACACTATCTGCTGACATCACAGCATCACGCAAAGTCCCACTGTTCCGAACCCCAACAGAAAAATGCTGGGAGCTGTAGGCGACAGGCTGAGGAGATCCAGTGGAATAAAACGAACGGGCCTACTTTGGCCGCAGGAACTTGGAAAATTCGTGTGGAGCAGCACAACAAGGATTTAGAGCAACAGGAAGAAGGAGCCCGAAGATAGAAACAGGCCTTTGAACAGACTTGACGACGTTGAGAGTCACTGTACTATTGATGAAGAATTCTGACTGAAAGTTGGAATATGACAGTGACTATCACAGTTTTATTCAGTTTTCTGCCAAATATGCTTGATGCTGTTGAACGGGAGTATCTGGTCTGAGATAAGACTGGTAGTACATTATAGCACGCACAATACTCCCCTCTCCCCAGACTAAAATAATAGGACAAAGAAGTGGACAACTGAAGTGTTGATATACAATTTCTCATTGATAAACGTATCAAAACTCTTGTCGAGGGGCACACAGTTAAGTGAAAACTTTTCCAGGACTCCAATGCTGCTCCCCATCACCAACAAAGCAAAGGTTACAGAAGCCTGACTTAGAGCCACGTTGCAAATACTAATGGCAGAATGTCAAAACTATGCATCGAAGCATTACAATTCAAACAGTTCTAGGTAAACCTTCTCTCGGCATGACACCGCGTCACATTTCCGGACAATCGTAACTTTTGTAAGCCTCACCCTTGCTACCGGAATCAAATGCCAGGATGCAAACAAACTGCATTGAGTTTTCCCTAAGGACCCAAGGTATCCAGAAAACAGGTCTGCAAAAATCCCAGGGGGTGGGATGGGGGGTTATTGGGCCAGTAACGGACTACAAGTTTGTATTATAGGGACATAGTTTTAGTTTTCAGATTGCCTTATAGCCTTACTTCATTCCAGACTACGGTTGAGGGTTTTGTGAGTTCTGTACCCGAACTGTACCTTAACTCTTCGCTGTTGTTTTTCCCTCACAAATTATCACGAGAACCTATGCAGAAAATCGCTTCAAAGCGTTGTGCACGGCAAAATGTTGCATCGTCGCACAAAATGTCGTAACGACAATTGCAAGCAGGGCTAACCGCGTAATGACAGTTGCGTCATAATGACAATTTTGATCCAGGATAGCCACGCAAAAGGTCGCAAATCCAATACTGATGACTTTTATACCAGTTTTGTCTCTCTCTTGTCTGTCTTCTCTCTCTCTTCTCTCTCGCTCTCTCTCTCTCACTCTCTCTACCTCTCCTCTCTCTCTCTCTTCATTCTACTCTCGCTGTCTGTCTCCTCTCTGTACTCTCTCCTCGATGTTCAAGTAATAGTGCCAAAAACATTAAAGCCATTAATCATGTTCATAAGCGAGCCCTTTAAAGCACCCCTCCTAAAATCGGTCTTCTCTCAACTTGCAAGATTATCATCGCAATAAAAATGTTACCTCTTTACAAGCAAACTTCAAGACAACAGAGCTGTCATGATGTTTTGAATAATCAATGGTTTTGCACCTCCAACATTAATTAAAAAGTTTCCAATCAACCTATCTAGATATACTAACAATATTGTTATTCCAAAACCTAGAACTGATATTTTCAAAACAAGCTTAACATACTCATGTGGTACTCTTTGGAATTCCTTAACAATTAATCTTAAGCAGAAAAGCAGCATTACTTCTTTCAAAAAACGAGTATCAAAATATTCTATTTCAGAGATTGAAAGAAAACATGTGAATGATGATATTTATTATTGCTGATTTTGTTATAATATGTGATAACATATATGTGTTTGATACTTTTGTATGATATAACTTGATTGGTTTATTGCTATCATACTATTTACTGATAATGATGAGGAGTGTTATTCTTTGCTGTTTTTATGTTTGCATGATGTGACTTTTTTTCTCTTTTTGTTGCCTGTACTTTAAATTCCAAAATGTCCCCATCCTTATCCCCCTCTGTGCCTCTTCCCCCCATCCTCCCTCCCTTTTATTCTCATTTCTGCATGTACATATATTATTTAGCTTTCTTGTTTGATTTACTTTCATTTTTCCCCAGGGCTGGGTGGAAAAGAGCATTGTAACTTGCTTATCTCATGTTTCCCTGGTTAAATAAAATTTCGTTTTCGTTTTCGTTTTCGTTTTCGTTTTCTCTCTCTCTGTCTCCCTGTCTCTCTGTCTGTCTCTCTCTCTGTCTCTCTCTCTGTGTCTCTCTCTGTCTCTCTCTCTCTCTCTCTCTCCTCTCTCTCTCTCTCTGTCTCTCTCTCTCTGTCTCCCTGTCTCTCTGTCTGTCTCTCTCTCTGTCTCTCTCTCTGTCTCTCTCTCTGTGTCTCTCTCTCTGTCTCCCTGTCTCTCTGTCTCTCTCTCTGTCTCTCTGTCTCTTGGCTCTTCCTCTCTCTCTCTCTCTCTCTCTCCTCTCTCTCTCTCTCTCTCCTCTCTCTGTCTCTCCCTGTCTCTCTGTCTGTCTATCTGTCTCTCCTGTCTGTCTCTCTCTCTCTCTGTCTGTCTCTCTATGAAATTATACGTGGCTTTTTGTCGATTTTCGAAAAGCCTTCGACTCAGTAAATAGAAACGCTTTGTGGCATGTATTACGTAACTCTAGTGTAAATGGGAAAATGTATAAGGCTCTAAGAGGTGTTTACAGTTCAGTTCTTGCTTGTGTGCGTGCGAATGGGAGCATTCAGATTATTTTGAGTGTTTTAATGGTGTCAAGCAAGGTTGTTTTTTAAGCCCACAATTGTTTTCGTTCTTTATTAATGAACTAGCTGTTGAAATGTCCAAAAAGGGAAAACACAGTATATAAATTATTCCAGGAGCAATAGAGATATTCTTAATGCTTTTTGCAGACGACATTGTACTTCTGTCTAATACTGTTTTAGGTCTGCAAAACCAACATAATGTTTTAAAAGAAGAAGCTGACCGTCTAGGTTTAAAAGTTAATTTACAAAAGACGAATATAATAGTATTTAGAAAAGGTGGGCCTTTATCTAGACACGAAAAATGGTTTTATGGACATGAGGAAGTTGCAGTAATTAATACATATAAATATCTAGGAATTATATTCT
>CM065691.1:10164387-10165756 GCA_017654935.2 Phymorhynchus buccinoides
TGTGGATGGTCGCGAGCTAATTTATTTTATGTCATTATATGTTTTGTTTAATTATAATATGATTCCCCTTTTCTTTTTCTTTTTCTTTTGCTCAAGGATCTAATGGCAAACGGATGATTTTTATTTGAATGTATTGCTTTGTTGTTGTTGTTTTCCTTATGTTTTTGATATGATTTATTGTTCTGCTTAATGAAACACTGTTACCATCCCCCCTTGTCAATAGACCCCTCCCGGTGGTAATGACAACAAGAAATTCAGTTGATCAAAGGATCAACAGGAGGCTAAACAGTGTTGTATTGCACTTCAAAAGTGTAAAATAATAATGAACATGTCTTTTCAAAATATCTTCAACGTGATGTAGTTGGTTACCTTAGGAAAGAAGAAGAGAAAAAGTGACATAACATATGAACGTGTCATAAAAGACGTTTGTCATCGATCGCTCAGACAGGAAGAAAAAGAAGTACAACGCAATAAAGCGAGATCATATTATATTGCTGAAAATGTAGGTTTAGTTCTGTAAGCAGATGAGATTCATCTTCCAAAGTATTTGTGATCCTAAGTTGTTTAAAAAATATACTTATGGAGAGTTCACGTTTCCAAGATTTTGTTTCACAATGTCAGAAAAGGCTTTTAAATAACAAAATGCTGTTTTCGTTAACACATAATGAGAGTGACATCAAAAATAAGAAGCACCAATTGAAACAAATGTACACTTTACACATTTTCATGAAACCAGACAAAGATGATAGGGTTAGGATCAGCCTAGAGTTGTTGTCATGAAACTGAAAGAAACCAGACTTTGAGATCAAGAGTCATAAACATGAAGAGAATAGGATTAGAATCAGCCTAGGGTTGTTGTGAGTAAACTGAAAACAAACCCCAGACTTTTAGATCGAGACTAATCAACACGAAAAGGATAGGGCTAGGATCAGCTTAGGGTTGTTGTCATGAAACAGAAAGAAACCAGACTTTGAGATCGAAAGTTGTGAACACGAAGAGCATAGGATTAGGATCAGGCCAAGATTGTTGTCATGAAACTGATGAAAACCAGACTTTGAGATTGACAATCATAAACACGAAGCGAATAGGGTTAGGATCAGCCTAGGAGTGTTGTCATAAAACTGAAATAAACCAGACTTTGTAATTGAGAGTCGTAAACGCAAAGAATATAGGGTTAAGATGAGCCTAGGGTTGTCAGTAAACCGAAAAGAAGCAGACTTTGAGATCGAGAATCATAAACATGAAGAAGATAAGGTTAGGATCAGTCTAGGGTTGTGGTCATTAAACTGACAAAAAGCAGACTTTGAGATAGAGAATCATAAACACAAAGAGGAGAGGGGTAGGATCAGCCTAGCGTTGTCATGAAACT
>CM065691.1:10166256-10181256 GCA_017654935.2 Phymorhynchus buccinoides
TCCGGGTGGGTAATGTCGCTTGGGAAAGTCCGGACACCCCGGGTTAGCCAATGGTCATAATGTGCCCAACTAGGCCGACTCTTTAACAGTTCACATTACCGACCGTGACTTCTTGTACTATAACTAGACTGGTCTCCATTGGTTTGATTGCAGCGTTATTTTGAGGTTGATGCTAGTTTTCTGTTTGTTTTGTCCTTGACTCAATGTTTCACAGTAAACAGGTTATGTTTAGGTTGATAGGCGATTTTCTGTGCGTTTTATCTTCAATTCTGCTTCCAATTCAACAAAGGTTATTTTTCATGCTGGTTTCCATGTCAAAGTGCTTCTTTTTTTGTTTTAAAAGTGAGATATTCTGAATCGAGACTAATTTCCCCATTATGCGTTTGATCCATAAATACGAAGCGTTGGAATAGAATACACGATTGCCTTGCACAAATCAATATGCAAATTGGCGATTATCTGAATCAAGGAAATTTTTTAGAATATTTTCTAGCATTTAAAAAAAAAGGTAGGAGAATGTGCGACTAAGGCAGAAAAAAAGTTGTAAATAACCATAGAAAAGGAAAAAGCAGAGTCCAAATGTTAATGATTTATTATTTTATTCAGTAAGGTACGTTTTTCCAACAAAACGTTGTCCCAAAAGGCCCCCTCTCACGAAGATTTCCCAGGAGAAAAAGTGGTCCACTTTGCCCTTTTACGCAACGGTCACGGTTTTGGTGTGTCTGCTTTAGTACCTAGCCTAAAGTCTGGTGTCGCTCTCAACTGACCACGACACCATGTCCAACAGCCACTGTAAAACACCACGCCCACCCCCTCCCCCCTCCCTTCCCTCCCTCTCTCTCCCTCTCTCTCCTCTCTCGCTCTCTCTCTCTATCTCTCTCTGTATGTCAGTTCACAACACCCCAAAAGTCAATGTTTTCAGAGGTAGGTCCCGATCGGTTCCTTTCTTGGAAACCCAAATTCTCTTGGGGGATGTTTTCTCTGATGGAGGCAATATTTTAACATCATCACACCCGCACGCGCCCTTTCCAACAGTTTAGTCCTGAGAACCAACATTGTCCCGGGGTAGTTTTTGATGAAGGAGCTAAATCTTTTGACGTCGCCTGTTAAAGGCTGTCTTTTTTAACAATTGGCCCATTTCAAAGGGACTTTACTCAACACTTCTAATCGTTTGTAAACCTGGTTACCGCTTGTTTAGACATGCCTAATGGGGATGTTCTTGTGTGGGAGCTTTTCAGTTAAAGCACCGGGGACCTGTAGACATTCACAGGGATGAGAATAGAAGCCTTCAGAATAGATTATAAATTCAGTAGGGGAAGACGGGGTAAAAAAAAAAAAAGCGCATGGGCGGGTAAGAAGCCCACCCCAATTATCTCATGAAATAAAGAAAATGTCAGTCAAATTTGCCCATGAGACGAATGCTAGAAACATTAACGCTCGTCTCATGGGCAAAATGAGACTGAAATTTGCTTCATTTCATGAGATAATTGGGGTGGGCTTCTTACCCGCCCATGCACTTTTTACCCCGTCTTCCCCTATAGCAATTTGGCATACCCACCCCTCCCCTGCCTCTCTTTTTCTCGTCCCTTATTAACGCATCGTATTTTCCCTTTGTTCAACAGTTGTCCTGTTGTCTCCATTCCTCAAAGTATATTTCTAGTTTGAAACCGTTCTGTACTTTATTATAATTATGACCAATATGCGTCTTTTTGCTCACAAGGTGTTGTTTGTTTTGCAAAGAAAACTAGGTTTGCAGTTTATACATTTTTATACAGCTTTCTTTGCAAACGCATGAGGTAGGCCTAATCTAAGCATCATTAAGCATCTCTCTCTCTCTCTCCTCCTCTATCTCTCTCTCTACCTCTCTCTCTTGTCTCTCTGTTTCTCTCTCTCTCTCTCTCTCTCTCTCTCTCTCTCTCTCTGTCACTCTCTCTGGCTCTCTCTCTCTCTCTCTCTCTCTCTCTCTCTCTCTCTCTCTATCTCTCTCTCTCTCTCTCTCTCTCTCTCTCTCTCCTGGTTAATTTTAGTTACTAACCCTTTGACTGCCAGAGACAAATTGTAGAAAAAAAAACCATTGTACAAATCATGCCGTGAAAAAGACAACTGATAAACTAACAGTCGATAGACTAGCCAATCTGGCAAAATGGTCTGGGATATAACTGGTCTGACTGTGTTAGAAAAACAACCAGCATATCAGAGTTATTCCTCTTCATCTGATGACGTCATCACTGATGTCATCAAGTCAGTATGTGAGTAATACGGCAGTCAAGGGGTTAAACTGGTCCACCCCCCACCCCCCCCCCCCCCAATAATTTTTTTTCATAAACCACCACACCCATCACTGGGGAATTTGCCAGACAAGTTCAGTGAACAGTCCTTGGGGAGCATCGAAGAAACGGACCTTTACCATATCATATCATGCGAGCTCCCCTCCCCTCCCCTTCCCCTCCCCTCCCCTCCCCTCCCCCCCCTCCCCTCCCCTCCCCTCCCCTCCCCTTCCCCTCCCCTCCCCTCCCAACAGTAAACATTTACTATCCCAGCGACAACAGTTTTAGGGGCAGGGAGTCTTTGAAAGGTGTCCCGTCACAGTAGCAGGGTTTCAGGCAAAATGACTTCGGACAGTTGCCCAAAACAACACGTCAGACACTGAAAATGGTGAGACACAATGGATGGAGGGAGGGAGGAGAGAAAAAGAGGGGAGGAGGGGGGGTAGACACACAGAGAGAATTAGTGACTGGGAAAAAACAGACCTGTGAAAATTTGCAAGTTGAAATTTGTGGGAACGAAGACAGAAGGGACCGTTTTACAACCACTCTATCTCGACCGTGGGTACAATTGAAATGGCTTTTATAACTGGTTGAACATTTAAGTCTGAAGTTGGGCACACAGTAACATGAGAGCTGTACAATAAAATGGGTTTCTACAGTGATGGAAATAAAATGGTTTTCGATCTACAGTAATTGAAAACCGTGATACTGGTTAGTCTTCTGTGAAAGACTATGGGTTTTGTTTGTTGTTGGGTTTTGTTTGTTTTTTTTTTTTATGGGCGTTTGTTTGTTGTTGCCCAGGTTCGTGGTAGGTAGCGTTTGTGGCGGTGAGTTTGTGGTTGGGGGTTGTCCTTGTGGGGTTCAAAGCCGGTATGTCGTGTTACGTTGTTGGGTTTTTCCCAAATTCCCCATCTTTATGGTGGTGTTTTTGTTTTTGTTTGTTGTTGGGTTTTGTTCTCCGTTGTTTTTTTCCTTTTATACTTAGAAATGAATGAACAAATTGGCCCTTTTTTTAATTTTAATGGTTGGTGTTTGTTGTTGGTTTTAATTTTTATTGTGGGCTGTTTATTTTTTTTTTTGGGAAAGTTTTTTAAAACCCATTAAAATCCAGAAAAAAAAAAATAGAGGCATATATTGTTGACCATTTGAAAAGGTTGCGTCTGGGGTGGGGTCCTCTAGGCCGAAAGAGTTGTGATGTCACGTAGGTACGGCTTCTCCGCCATTCCTAATTTTTTTTCGGTGGTTCCACATTTGTTTTTGAATTGATTTAAAGAAGCTTTGGCCAGTTTTGGGTTGCGTGTTATATTTTCCTTGGGTGACGTGTTAAATTTTGGTTACATTTTCTTAATGGTGGGGGTTGGAAACTCTTTATATCAGCAAAGATATCTGATTGGGGGGGGGGCGGGTGTAAACATACATATTACCTCTGTGAGTTTTGTGGTGACATGTCCCTCCCCCTTTACCTCGTTTGCTTGAGGGGTGGTGTGGATGTGGGTCATCTTTACCTCTGGGTGAGGTTTTGTGGTGGAAAATGTAATCCAAATACTCTTGGTGGAGTGTTGTGTTGAGGCCGATCTGTATTCCTTTCTTACCTCTGGTGGAAGTTGGTGGGGGTTGAATGTCATTCTTAAACCTCATGTTGGGAGGTTTTGGTGGTGATGTTCCAGCAAGATCTGTAACCTGTCTGTGGAAGTTGGGTGATGTTCCCCCCAATTCTTACCTTCTTGTGAGGTTTTTGTTGTGATGTCTTCTTACCTCCCCTGTGGAGTTTGTGTGAGTGTCCCCACCTTCTACCTCTGTGAGTTTTTGTGGTGATGTATTTAAAACAATGGTTTTTGAATTTTGATTATTTTCTGCCTTTGGAAACGATTTTTACTTTTTTAAAATTTAGAAGTTTTTTAAAATGTTTATCTGGAAAGACAATTTAATTATCTAATTTGTATTTTTTTAAATGTCAGCACAACGATATTTAACTCAAATTATACCTTTTCTGTTTTTTATGCTGCCAAAAAAAAATATTGCCTATACAATGGAACGGTCCCTATAATTTGACCCCCCTCCCATTACATCAGACTCCCCCCTCCCCACATAAAACCTACTTTTCCTCAACCTCCTGATACAATTTAACCCCCTGTCCTTTTGGTGATGGTAAATTAAAAGTCCCTCCCTTTTAAGACCCCCCTCCCCTTTTATTAATGAAACACCCTACAATGCATTGGGTTTTTTGATTTTTTTGAAGGTCTTTTAAAGAGGTTTTCCACTATCCACATAAATAAAAGTGTGGTGTACCAATAAAAAACATTTACTCCAATCTATTTTGTCCCGTTTTACATTTTTTAACAAACAGTTTTTTTTTATTCCACCCTTGAAATAAGAGAATTTAAATCGTCACAGTTGGGGTGTGTGGTTGGTGCATCGTACGCCAATTGGCCCGGAATGTTAAGGATGGGGTGGGGTTTTTGATCAATTGACCCCTCCCTTTTCACGACATGGGGTCATTGTTTTCAATTTTGGAACAGACGGAGTAATTTTTTGTATTTAAACCAGGTTTTAACAAATATGGAAAATTTGCAAATTTAAATGTGGGGCTGTTTCTTGTTTTTTTAGGTCAAAAGTAACATCTCAACATTACCAAGTCCACCACAAATTTTTGGTTTCCTGGAACCCATTCAAAGCCTCATCTTGGAATGTGTATCAATTGAAATTCTTGATATAACTCAATATATTTATATTGCAATTTTTAAAAGTGTATTAACTTTAATATGATTTTCACCAACGCCCCCAGATTTTAACAAAAAATGTTTCCCCCCACATATGCAATCCGGGGGGGGGGGGGGGGGGGAGAGCTAAAACCTGTATCAATTCTAAATTAAAGTATAGGTTTCCGCCTAAATAATGAAACCAGGAGAGTATCAACTCCTTAATGATATGGGTCTATGCCTAGTGAAAATTTCCCCACGTTTTTCAAGTCGGGGGTTTTCCAAGCAGGGGGAAAGGTTTTTTACCTCTACGTGTATCAGGTAGAAATCTGATACAGGTCAATGGGAAAATTATTGAACCATTCTGGGTGGTGTGGTCAAAACTGGGGGGGGTGGGGGAATCACTTATTGGAACAAAATGTGTTTTTGGACAATCTGGTAGAGGTCCAGGCCCCCTTATTCCAAAAATGCCATGTATCAAGCCAATTCTGAAAGTGGGGGGGGTAAAAACCTATTCTGTTTTGTCGTTTAACACCATGTTGGATTTTATAATGGGTAAACCCCACACTTAATTTGTGAAGCATTTTGCAGTTGGTAAGGGGGAACCCCTACAGATTATCTGGATACGTAGAATGGAATAGCAATTTGCCATACCTGTCTTCCCCTTGTTACTTTGAAACACAGTGTAAGCCTAAATGTGAAAAAACTGGGGGGTTTGATTAATGGTCCATATTTGTCCGATGTTTTTTGTTTTTTTTTTTTTTTTGGACAATGACCAAAGGTCCCCCCCCAAGAAAGAAAAAGAAAAAGGATATCCATTAAAATAAACCAGTATTATTATTAGTTTTTAAATTAGTATTTATTTCGTATATCTGCATCACCGTACACCATGGTCCCCAATCGAAAAAAATCTGTTTTTTTGGTGGTTTGGGAATAGGAAAATATGTAGCAAGCCTTTGGTGGTAAGAGTACGGGTGGTCCCCCCCCGGTTTTTCTCAAATAAACAAAGAAACAAGTGGAAATGTGGGATTGCATGGTCACTTTTTGCACAGACCTTTTCATTCTCCAGCCCCCCATACATGAATAAACAATCGATCTTTAAAACTAAAGATTGAAAAGTATGGGTTGTTTATCCGACATGTTAGCAGATCGAGATTCCACCCCCGCGGGAGTGGTACGCATCCCCCCAAACAAACACCCTGACCCTCTAGGGGAGGAATGAAACCTGTGGATTTTTATCGTGTGGCTTGCCTTGGGCCTGCAATAAAACTGTCCACCTAATCCTTACTGGTTTTTCTTTTCTGCCCTGCTTTGACTGTCCCCCCTATCCTTTGCTGAGTAGATTTTTCCCCATAAAAAGCATTCCGAGAAATCACCCGCGTTTTGGCCCGAAGTTTTTTGTAAGGTTCCACAAACGATCACGAGGTCCATGACCTTTGAAACTTTGAAACCACCCAATAGGGCCACCCATTTTTTACATACCCAGCCACCATTCCCCCCACCTGGATTTCCATCTTGGACGGGAAAAAACTCTATTTTTTTTTCCAGGCCCCCCCGATTTTTCCAAGTGGTGCCCCCCCCAGCGGGGGGGACGCTCCACTTGTGACCTTCGATTAAGTCCCCGAACAATATTCCGGGAAAGAGGAAGGCAAAATAAGCCCCCTAACCGCACCTTCATGGGGAGAAGTGTTTTCAAACATCCTAAAATGGGTCACCACCCCGACTGTGGGACAGAGGCCTCCAGGAACTGATTATGGCCCTAAAAAAAAAAAAAAAAAAAAGTTGTTTCAAGGTCCAATACGCTAAAACTAGGTCATAACCCTTTGACCTTGAACAACCAAAGAGGCCCAAAAATCCTACACTGTGTTACAGTGTCACAGTCCCCGTACATTTCAACCAGTTTTCATCTTGCCTTGATCCCCTACTATTCCCCTTCATGGTGGATAATGCTGGTTATCTTTGGGAACTCCGTTTTTTTTTTTTTTTTTTCCGACACCGCCCCCCCCACCCCCACCCCGATTCTTTCATGTGCTAGTCCCCCAGCGGATCTCCCTTGTCAAACCACTGACCCTTGAATTTGGTCAGTCACAATATTTCGAAAGGAGCCATAAGCCCCAAAAACGCCCTTTCATATGACCAAGTGTCTCCAACTGTGTCCATGTTGTGTGTCCCCGTGACGATGTCTTTGTCGAAATATGGGGCTGCTTAAAAAATAAGATGTGTTTCAGTTTTTTGAAAGGTTGAAAACTTATCACAAAGGTCCCCCCCCCATGACCTTGACCTTGACACTTCTTTTGCATATTTACAGTACCATAATGCCTACATGCACATCAGGTTTCAGGTCTCCCTATCTTTACTGGTCTTCATGGTGCATTCATGCGAAACATTCCAATTTCGCAAAAACCCCAAGCCTTCCGACATACAACATGGACCAATACATACCCACCACACAACAACCACACCAATAACCCAGTCCACAACAGCCCTTACATGTGACAAAAAGATAACAATAACAACCTTCGCTCCTTGGGTGGGGTAAACTCTGCGAAAGATAATAGCACAGAAGTTAATCAATTTGGAGGAACAAATCCAACACCAAAGAAAAAAAGAAACACACCACACCCGGCACACATTAACCACCCCAACATCCAGTTCGCCGCCCGTGCCGCACCGCGCATCCACGCCACTACAGCCACAAACGCAACACTTACCTAAACGTCAAAACAGTTTTACAATGTTCCACCACGGTGAGCTGCGCTCTTGAACTCTGGAATCTAACGACCTAACCGATGATTAAGTCCCTTTGCAGAAACCTAGTAACAGGTTAGGCCATTGAAGCCCGTGCTAGGTTGTGGAAGAAGAGAGGAGGGGGGATAAACAGTACGGAGAGGAGAAGTGACATGGGGCAAGTGGGAGAGCGAAAGATCCCACAGCTGACCGCTTGCTTTAGTCCTTCCAAAGACTGTTTTACCTTGGTCATTTACGCCGCAAGAGAGACACCAGAATAGAGAAAAACAATATTTTCTGAAACTCCCTGAAACCACCGTAGGAAAAACCTTTTTGAAGTTCGTCCAACTGAACAAAGTCCATTGGTGTTAAATTTTTGTATTGTTTTTGTGCCTGTAGCACGGTTTTGGGACTGGTCCTTTTTTGCAAAACACGTGTGCTTTTCCCCCGTAAAATTTTACCGGATCTTCTGAAGAGTCGGCCAACCCGCAATAGGGGTTTTTGTTTTTTGACAAGTTTCAGTTCGAAAATGAATAGTTTCGAGCGGACTAACCAGGAGAATGCTAGTGGGCCTACCGTAGGACTAAGATGAACACAATAAGGCTGTTGAAGACCCAGAGTTTTGGACTGTAGTTGAACGATAGTAGGGTCCCTAGCGAGGACCCCGACCAATACTTAGATGAGAAAGGGGAGAGAGCCGGTTTCCCGTTTGGGCCGGACAAAGTACGGTAGAAAGATTCCCTAACCTGTGGTGGGCCCTTCTCTGTCAATAAACATAATTATGCAAAGAGAAGAAACGGTGTTCATTGACAGGACTGCCAGGCAGACTTTTATTAAGAGAGAGAGAGAGAGGAGAGAGAGAGAGAGAGATTTCAGAGAGAGAGAGAGAGAGAGAGAGAGAGAGAGAGAAGATGGAGAGAGGAAAAGGCGAGAGAGAGAGAGATGAGAGAGAGAGAGACGCTTCAACGCTTCAAAATTGTTTTATTGACATTGACATTAATACAGAGAGAGAGAGAGAGAGAGGATGATGGAGAGAGAGAGAGAGATAAGAGAGATGAGAGACGAGAGGGAAGAGAGAAGAGAGAGAAGAGATTCACCCGCCGTGTTAATTGCTTTTCCTCGTGCCAATTAAAACACCAACCTTGAACAGAAAGGTGTGGGATGTCAAAGAAGGAATCTTCACCTTGAAGACAAAGAGGGCGGGTGGAGTGGATGGGTTAGCAGTGCTGGGCAAAATAATGTTAGATGTGATTATATGTGTCTGAAAATAAAATTAACAGGAGAACAAGGCCGTCCTCGTTTTTGATACGGCCACATTGAATTTGCCCACCACCACCACCACAGCCCTCCCCCCCATTCTCTCTCTCTCTCTCTCTCTCTCTCTCTCTCTCTCTCTCTCTCTCATCTCTCTCTCTCTCTCTCTCTCTCAAATAGTAACGTTTTCGAATATTCTTCTTCTTCTTTTTAGAGAGAGATTTAAAGTTCAGGCATCAGAATTGTTAGAGGATCTGCTAATTTCAGAATTTCTGACAGAGGATTGGCTTCTCTTGTCAGAGGTTTTGGCTTTTTATTCAGTGTTATCTTTTCTGTTAAATAGCATTCTCACTATATTAAGCCATTTTGGTCAGATTGGGAACTCGTTTCAGTGTTGTCCCTCTTTAGTTTAGGGCCTTGATGGCCTTTTTATCGCGGTTTTCAGAGGATTGGACTTCAGACTATTCTGATACCCTGAAAGTTAGAAGGGGGCGGGGTATGATTCGTGAAGGCCTGTTCATTAGTGAAAATCTGAGGAAAACAGTTTTAAAAACGACAGAATTATCAGAAGAATCGTTAACTAGTAATATGTATGCATGTATGTATGTATGTATGTATGTATGTATGTATGTATGTATGTATGTATGTATGTATGCATGCATGCATGTATGTATGTATGTATGTATGTAATGTGTGTGTATGTATGTATGTATGTATGTATGTATGTATGTATGTATGTATGTAAGTATGAAGGTATGGGTGTATGTAATGCATGTATGTATGTATGTATGTATGTATTAGTTTGCTTTATCAACACTTTTTTGTGTCCAATGTCAGAAGCAAACTCAGTTAGCTTTGTATGTATGTATGTATGTATGTATGTATGTATGTATGTATGTATGTATGTATGTATGTATGTATGTATGTATGCATGTATGTATGTAGTTGCTTTAATAAAAAAGTTTTTTGTGCCCAATGTCAGAAACAAACTCAGTTTACTTTTACTTTACGATTTGTTCTGTGTTCTGAAGCGAAGAAAATAAGTAGAAAATAATTTGCTGATTTTCTTTTTCTCCTAATGGGGGAGATGGACAGTGCCGAAGTATGTATGTATGTATGTATGTAGTATGTATGTATGTATGGTGTGTGTGTGTGTGTGTGTGTGTGTATGTATGGATGATGATGTCTGTAGTATGCATAAATAATAATAATTACCAGAGTATATATATAGACTAATATATATTATATATCTATATAATATATATATAAATATATATCATATATATATAAAAACTATATCTATATATATACTATATAGGCTGTGCTTCTCCAGTGCTGTGACTGGGGAATCCTTCCATATCCGGCACCATATGACATGCACAACGTCTAACGTTGTGTATTTGTTGTATTGCCGGAAATGCCCCAGGTCACAATACATTGGGGAGACGGGCAACAGCCTGAAGACTCGCTTTGCTCTACACAGGAGCCACATCAGGCAAAACCAGGGAACCCTGGTGACTCGGCACTTTAATCAGCCGGACCACTGCCTGCAGGACATGAGGTGTCTGCCCATTGAAAAGCAGTTCCTGGATGACAGGAAGCGTAGGGAGGAGCGGGAGAAGTTCTGGATGCATAAACTAAGATCAGAACATCCAACTGGACTGAACGACAAGACAAAGTGAAATCAACAACAAAATCAAACGAAAAAGAAAACGTGATGGCCAAAAAAGGCCGAACACGGAAACATAAGGGGGTTGTGTGTGTGTGTTTCTTTCTCTCACCCGTGTGTGGGGGGGGGGGGGGGCAGGATAGGGGGAGGGGAGGGTTGAGAGAAGGTTGGGGGAACACAAAAAAGTGTGCCGCCTATTTCGTCATATCATCACGTCATTCAAAAACTTGCGTCATCCATTTTCATTGCTTTTTCTACGTCACTCCATTCACTAGAGTCATAGACTTTTTGCTCAGGCCTAATAATACCTTTTGTTTATAAACAAATCGTGTCTTTAGTTTTATCATAATTATTGGTTTTAATTTAGAAGAAACATTTCTTCATTAAATAGGGTTTAATTGTCACTTCATTTTTCATAATTGTATTGACTTATCCTACATTTTCACTTTTTATAGAGAGAGGAGAGAGGGTAGGGAGAGGGTGATATGTGTGTTGGGGGTGGGGGGTGGGGGTGGGGGGGGGTGTGTTGACAAGGCAATGATAAAGTTTAAGGATACGTCATTATAGTTGGCTTAGTTTCTATGTAATGTCATCGTTCTACGTCATAAGTCTTTTTTACGTGGTGTTTCTACCTTTGTCAGTTCTGTACCTTGAAAAAGAGGGGGTACCCCCTCGAAAGCTTGGATAAAAATTAGAACTTACAAAGGATTTGTTGTGTTTTTTTCTTCAGATATTATATATATATATATGGTGTGTGTGGTGTGTGTGTGTGTGTGTATGTGTGTGGTGTGTGTTGTGTGTGTGTGTGTGTGTGTGTGTGTGTGTGTGTGTGTGTGTGTGTGTGTGTGTGTGTGTGTGTATCTGTGTGTGCTGTGCGTGTGTGTGGTGTGTGTGCGTGCATGTGTGTGCGTGCGCGCGCGCGCGCGCGCGCGCGCGCGTGCGTGTGTGTGTGTGTGCGTGCGTGCGTGCGTGCGCGTGCGTGCGTGTGCGCGCGCGCGCGCGCGCGCGTGTGTGTGTGTGTGTGGTGTGTGTGTGTGTGTGTGTGTGTTGGTGTGTGCCTTACCCAGGTAAATTTAATGGAATTTGTTGCTGAATGTGGGCTGGCGGTGAAAGGGTTGAAGACTCCATCGGATCATCCAACGAGCCTAGGGATGAGAACATGGTACGTGTGTGACCGTTTTTGATTACACCCCGCCACCGTGGGAATCTGTTTTGGATATTCCGGGATTGGCATAACACGTAGTAAACGTGTGTGTGTGTGTGCGTGTGCGTGCGTGCGTGTGCGTGTGTGTGTGTGTGTGTGTGGTACGTGTGTGTATATGTGTGTGTGTGTGTATGTGTTTTGTTGTGTGTGTGGGTGTGTGTGTGTGTGTGTGTGTATGTGTGTGTGTAAGGTATGTGTGTGTGTGTATGTGTGTTGTGTATGTGTGTGTGTGTGTGGTCTTGTCTCGTGATGTGCGCGTGTGTCTGTGTCTGTGTGTGTGTGTGTGTGTGGGGGGGGGGGGGGTAGAATCAAAGCGGTGTTGACAAAGAATCGCCCCTACGTATTTTCCCCGATGAAAAATCCCCGTGCTCTCTAAGCTCAGCCAAAATGGTTAGTCATATAAAGACTGGAACAGCGCGAGGCCGGTGGGTGGGGGGGGGGGGGGGGGGGGGGGGGGGGGAGGGAGAGATGGTGAAATGGATGCTGGGAAAGAAACTCTCAGTTAATGAACTCCCTCCACCACCAAAGTACATTTTCGGCACCCGATCGCCCTAGCAAAGCATATCGATGGCTTGGAGTCAAAACGGACTATCTTTAGATAGTCCATTGACATATTATTCCAACTTATTACGAAAACTAATAACTTGCATTAAAAAAAGACTGCTGAAATATAGAAAGCAAAACCCCTTTTTATATTTCTGCAGTCATTGTTTGACACAAGTTATTAGTTTTTGTAATAAATCCAATAATACGTCAATGGACTATCTAAAGATAGTCCGTTTTGACTCCAAGCCATCGATATGCTATGCTACGCGTAATAATCTGTGTACTTGCGCAGTTCACACATTACTGTGCATAGGTTGAGGTTTTCAATCTATCCCAGCAGAGACACAGAGATCGAGAGAGAGAGAAGCGGAAGCGGAAGCTTAATCAGATAGGCCACAGCCCCTTCTGATGGGGTTACAAAACATCATGAATACAAAAGACAATAAACAATAGATACAAAATTAATGCAATATTCAATAGCATTACACTGATGATAAGGAGTAAACACAGCGAATTTAGCTAAGTAATATACTACGCAGCTTGAAGGCTTTATAAACGTATAAACAAATTTTCTTAAGCAACATTTCATTCTGATTCGCTAATAACAATGTAACATTAAACAAACATGGGTTTCTAGAATATTTTCTTAGTAACCAAATTATCTCGCAGATCTCTATAAGCTGGACAACAAAGCAAGAAGTGTTTTTCATCCTCTTTAGCAGATTTACATAATGGACACATCATAGACTCTTCGTCAACATTTCTATAACGAAGTTTATGAGAGAGAGAGAGAGAGAGAGAGAGAGAGAAAGAGAGAGAGAGAGAGAGAGAGAGAGCAGAGAGTGAGAGAGAGAGAGAGAGAACAGAACAAGAACAAGAACAACGTTTTATTGAACCGGGCCATCTGCCCATGTCAAAGGGAACAGTGGGAAGGGGAAATTGTTAAATCAAAAAAAACCACAAAATGGGGAAAATCCATAACACAAAATATTAAGCAAGATATCTTCATAAATAATTACACCAAGCCTCGCTTATCTGCGCAGATCATTAAAGCGTTGAGGAGAGAGAAGGAGATGAGAGAGAGAGAGGAGAGAGAGACGAGAGAGAGAGAGTGGAGAGCGGAGAGTATAGAGATGAGATGGGAGAGAGAGGGAGCGAGAGCAGGGGGGAGAGAGAGAGGGAGAGTGAGAGAGAGACGGAGAGAGAGGGAGGGAGAGAGAGAGAGAGAGGAGGGATGAGAGAGAGAGAGGAGAGAGAGAGAGAGAGAGGAGAGAAGTCAAAGTCAAAATATTATAAAAATTGTTTAGGACCTCTGGCCCATTAAACAATATGACAATGGTTGGGGGGAGGGGGGGAGGGGCCCAAAAAAAAAATCGATTTCGAGTTTCCCACATTATGCAGCCGTTACCGATTGTCGTCATAACCATGGGAATCCATCTTGAACGGGAAAAACGCGACAACAGCAAGCTTGCTGTTGGAGAAAGAGGGAGAGAGAGAGGAGAAGCGATGAGGAGAGAGATGAAGAGAGAGAGACGACGAGAGAGCATGAAGGAGGGCCGCCTGATGATGATGAGAGTGAGGATGAGAGAAGATGAGAGAGAGCGAGAGAGAGAAGAATGAGAGAGAGATCCCTATTTGTTTGCAGCCACCCCGCAGTGACAGGGGGGTTCAATAGCATAGTCAATAAAATATGTTTAGCTGTGTTGACGTACCCTGGTCTAAAAGACTACAGGGATCATCACAACATCCGAAGGCACTTGAACATTACACTATTGTACGAAATGCACCAGCTAGGGGGGATAAGAACAGTACGCGTGTGACCGATTTGATTACCCCGCCATGTTGGCAACCACACTCCGTCTTCGGGGGAAAATTGATTAGTGTTCTCTCTCTATCTCTCGTACCCTACTGTCTTCTTTTTGACATATTTTACTCTTCCAGTTTTCTATGTCTCTGTTTATCTGTCTGTCTCCTATTTGTCTGTCTGTCTGTGTCTCTGTCTGTCTGTCTCTCTGGTCTCTCTCTGTCTCTCGGTTTCCTGTCTGTCTCTCTCTCTGTCCTAAATCTGTCTGTCTGTCTCTCTGTCCTTTATGTCCTGTCTGTCTCTCTGTCCTCTCTGTCTTTCTTTGCCCCCTAAACCTGTTGCGGATAGGATCATAATCTGTTTCAACAGTCAAGGAATGAACACTTTACAAAATCAGCTGTTCTCTCTCTCTCTGTGTGTCTCTCTCTCTCTCTTTCTCTCTCTCTCTCTATCTCTGTCTCTCTCTCTCTCTCTCTCGCTCTCTCTCTCTCTTCTCTCTCTCTCTCTCTCTCTCTCTCTCTATCTCTCTCTATCTATCTCTCATCAGTTGTTCAGGTTGTGTCTAGAACCCCAAAATAAAGCGATGAGCCTTTTTTGGTGCTTTTTCTTTTTATGATTTGTGCCTGCGCTCGTGTGTGTCCATGTGTGCGTGCGTGCGTGTGTCACAGTGTGTGCGTTCAGTGTGTGTATGTGTGTGTGCATTTCATGTGTGTGTGCGTTCAGTGTGTGTGCGTGCGTGCGTGTGTGTGTGCGTGTGTGTAGTGTGCGTGCGTGCGTGTGTGCATGCGTTCAGTTTGTGTATGTGTGTGTGCGTGCGTGCGCGCGCGCGT
>CM065691.1:10183756-10194010 GCA_017654935.2 Phymorhynchus buccinoides
CTTTCCCACATTCTGGGGATTCATAGTCAATACCTTCTGCATGATGGCGTTATCGTACTCTGGTTGATAAAGCAGACACAATTAGGGTTAATAAAAGCTAGAAATAGAGAGGCAAGGAGAGAGGATAAAGGTGAAATAAGGGGAAAAATCTCTCCATAGTTAACTCCCTTCACCAAAGTTATTTTCGGCACCAATTCGCCCAGAAAAGAAAAAGCAACAGCCACATTGAGACAGACAGGTTCATCCTATAAAAAAACAAAAGATGACCCAGGCCTGCCTATATGACCATCATGTATACAGTACAACCACAGTGGTGGAGATAAGTGTGCACAAACAAATCAACATTGATTAAAGAATGGCATAGCCTTCTAGTCTTGAATTATGTTACATACGACACAGAACAAACTGGCATGCCTCGATAGAAGCAGACAAAATTAGTTTGAAATTTGAAAAAAGCCAAGGACAGTTTCTGATAGGCTACTAATAGTCGACAGCAGTCCTTTTT
Source organism: Phymorhynchus buccinoides (assembly GCA_017654935.2). Classification (NCBI taxonomy): domain Eukaryota; kingdom Metazoa; phylum Mollusca; class Gastropoda; order Neogastropoda; family Raphitomidae; genus Phymorhynchus; species Phymorhynchus buccinoides. The sequence continues at coordinate 10,184,262 of CM065691.1, forward strand.
GTAAAAACAATTACCCAAACCTTTTTATCCGAGCTTTCAAAAATAGCCTGGTCAAAATGTGCTAAGGATAAACTTTTATAACATTGATTGCTAAAACTAGGGGGTGTAATTGTAAGGGATACACAATTATATGACCGGAAAGAGCACTGAAACATCCGTGGACAACAGCTCACTCAAACTTGTTTTATCCAACTTCATGTTCACGTGCATCACGTGATTTTCGCATGCCACCCCCAAAAAGTGTCATTTCGCTGAAATGGAGTGAAAACGTAAAAGTGAGTAAAATTGTCAGAATCAACATTTCTTGCTCACATCGTCAACGTCGTACAAGAGACAAAGTTTCATGGCTGGTGTGAGATAATGACGTCATTTGACACGCAAAGAGTTGTCTTTCTGTGTTGGGATGCTGGAGAACAGCTGTTCACAGACTCGTTGTGTCATTCATGTTTGGAATATCACAATGCGTCGCTTCCAGAGCTTGGATTCACTGCCGTTAGGTTGGTACTGTTGATAGACGTCGTGAAGGTGGCAGAATTTGGGAGACTTGTAATACAGATGGACGTTTTCTGCTTTTTTCAGGCCTGCCCAAATCGTTTCACACACGCTCTCTGGCAGCATTTTGATTTGCTGAATGCCTCAGTGCGGAACATTTCCATCCAAATTGCGAGGAACAGACTCCATGATGCTGCCTTTACTCCCCCTAGCTGGGCATGTTTGGGCATTCTGCTCATCCCAGCTCATGAGCAGTGCTGTCTTTTGAGAGCCCAGAACCACACCATCTGGACATTATGAAACTGGACACGAATTCTCTTCACCAATGAGTTCAGGATCAGTCTTAATTTCATGGATGGTTTTGCTAGGGTGTGGAGATTCTCAGGAGAGCATTACCAGGAAATGTGAGTCAGAGAGCATGGCAAATCTCGAGGTGGGTCTTTGACGGTTTGGGCCTGTATCAGCATGGTCAGGAAAATAGTGTCACAGACTCCTCAAAAGGAATCCCTGATAGCTGTTCATTACAGGTATGAGTGTATCGATGTCCACGTCAAATCTTCTCCTGGCATGATCCGAGATTGCGTCATCTTCATGGATGATAATGCACCTTTTCATCGAGCATGGGTTGTTGACTCGCACCTGCAGCAGGAGATCATCGTCCATATAAGGTAGGTTTCCCAATCCAGAGACCTCAGTCTGATAGAAAAATGTTGAAACATGCTCCAGGCAGCCGTTTGAAGCCGTTCACATCAGCTCAGACGTCTAAATGACCTGGAACAGTGCCTGTTAGAAGAGTGGACCACCCTGGATCAGCAGGAGTTTCACAATCTCATCCAGAACACAAAATGGCGTTTCCAAGCTGGAATTTTAGTGAGGGGGTCTCGCACATGCTTATCCATCATTTGTCTTGCCACAAAAATCAAAAAATCTGAAAATGAAAAATTCGCTCCATTCGGTTGTTTTATGCATTTTGAAGGGGTATCACAAACGTTCCTTGAGGTAAACAAATAAAATCATTCTCAGACCTTGTTTTCTATCAAAATGTGAAGACGACATGTTAATTAAACTGAACAAGAAAAGAAAGTAATAGCTTTATGTTTATCTTTGATAATTTTGTATGCTTAAGATAATACCCTTAGCAAATTGTGAGCAGTATAATATTGGACAGCGTTGATGCTCCCAGGGTCAAGGAGTTTGAAACATTTTGAATCAAACTAAGATGTTAGAAAAAGATACTTCTACCGGGTGTTCAAAACGTTTTGAGCCTAACTATGATGTGGTTAAGCCACACTAACACAATTTGGCACACGTATGCCACTGCCCTTTGAATGATAACAGACAAGTTTTGGAAGATGACGTCGTCAGGGTTATGACGTCACTGCACTTCATAGTGTCTTACCCTTCACAACTGAGGAAAATGAATAATTTCTTGTATCATATCTTTATGATTTTCCTGCACAATAAAGGCTTGAATATCCTCATACATGCATGAGGATTTGGTGGATAGCTATGATGTATAATTATGATCTTGCATAGCCCAGAGATAAAAAGTGGTGAGCTGAGATAAAGCTTAAAGTTGACCACCAAAATGGAGACAAAAAGTACCTCTACCAATGAAAGAATTGCCATGGTTCAAGACATGGTCATGGCAGGCAAAAGAATATAATTGCAAAACTGTCAAATTATCGGTCGAGTGGGTAAATCATCAATCCATAAAATTGTTGCTTTGTTAAGTTCCTACGCCCATATGTTCCTTAAATTGTTTCAATGCAAGTTAACATTTTTCACTCTTTCCCCATAGCAACACAGTGGAAGGCCAGTCATAATATTACTTACATGCATATGTCTGTCTGTGGCAGTTTAGTTAGGTGACAAATGGATAAGGCGACAGTTTACGGTTTAGTCAGAAGACAATTTCATCCGGCGACAATTTGGTCAGGTGATTATTTGATTAAGTGCATTGAGCTTTAAGGTAATGCGCTATAAAGTCTCCTAGATAAATAAATAAATAAATAAGGCGACAGTTTAGTTAGGTGACTTTTTGCTGAGCAGATAGCTTAATCAGGTCACGATTGGGTAATTTAGTAAGAAAACAATTTACTGAGGTGACAACTGACCGAGGCCACAATTTAGTAAGGAAAACATTCATTGATAAGATAGCAATTCAACGACATCACAGTTTGTTTGCTTAAGGTCTCTGTGCACGTGAACATTTGTCACTCTTTCCCCATGGCAACACAGACCCTGATTAAATGCGCTTTAGTGACAGGGGTGTTAAATCAGTGTGGTGCCGAGCGGTTGCACTGGCGATGAAAGGGTTTTTAGTAAGGATGTTCCACTGTAAAATACAGCACACACAAAAAACACACAAAAAGAAAGAAAAGACCTTACCCAACCCAAGGAACTGAAAGACGGTTGGCATGACGTGTTCAGCCTGGTAGTCCTCTAAGCGAAGAAACAGTATTTGTTTGCGCGAAAAACGTAACAAGAAGTCCTCCACGAAGACGCTGTATAGCCCAATATGAAGTCGTACCTGTCACCCAGACAATTACTAATTGAATTATTGACCACCACAGTTTTGTTAGTTTTGTTTCCTAAGCATGGCGCTCTGCTTGTTACCAGCCACGAACGAAGAGAGCGAAACTGGAAATGTTTTCAGTGGATTCTGTTCCTGACGGACTATCTGACTATCTATGTTAACACGATAACGTTTGCACGGAGGGACCTAGGACGCTCAAATGTTGCGTGCGAATAGGTACTAAAAATATCTAGGGCAAGTTCGAAAATGAATGTCATAGGTCAAAGGTGAAGGTCACTGGAGCCGAAAATGTTGTCGAACACCAGGCACGATAACGAAGGGACCTAGGACGCTCACATTTCGCACGGGGATGGGTACTAACGATATCTAGGCCAAGTTAAAAAATGAAGGTCATAGATCAAAGGTCACGGTCACTGGCGCCGAAAATGCTGCCAAGCACCTGGCACGATAACGATTGAACAGAAGGACCTAGGACGCTCAAATTTTGCATGCAGATAGGTACCAAGAATATCTCAGCCAAATTCAAAATTGAAGGTCATAGGTCAAAGGTCAACGTCACTTGAGCCGAAAATGCTACCGAACACATCACACGATAACGGAGGGACCTAGGACGCTCACAATTTGCATGCGGATAGGTACTAATGATATCCAGGCCAGTTTCGAAAATGAAGGTCATAGGTCAAAGATCACGGTCACTGGCGCCGAAAATGCTGCCGAGCACCTGGCACGATAACGATTGAACGGAGGAACCGAGGCCGCTCAAATTTTGCATGCTGCTAGGTGCTAAGAATATATCGGCCAAATTAAACAATGAAGGTCATAGGTCAAAGGTCAAGGTCACTGGACCCAAAAATGCTGCCGAGCACCTGGCACAATAACGTTTGAACGCAGGGACCTAGGACACTCAAGTTTTGCTTGCGGATGGGTACTAAGGATATCTAGACCAAGATCGAAAATCAAGGTCATAGATCAAAGGTCAAGGTCACTGGAACCGAAAATGCTGCAGCACGGCTGGTCGTCTAGCGTCCTAAGGCTCTAGTTCTTTGCTATCCTTGTTGCCGTGGCTGCTTACCATCTTCTTCTTCTTCTGCTTCTTCTTCTTCTTCTTCTTCTTCTTCTTCTTCTTCTTCTGCTTCTTCTTCTTCTTCTTCTTCTTCTTCTTCTTCTTCTTCTTCTTCTTCTTCTTCTTCTTCTTCTTCTTCTTCTTCTCTTCTTCTTCTCCTCTTCTTCTTCTTCTTCTTCATCATCATCATCATCATCATCATCATCATCATCATCATCATCATCATCATCATCCATATAATCATCCACATCCACATCCTCTTCTTCTTCTTCCTCGTCATCCTTATAATAATCCTGATCCTCCTCATCCTCATCCTCTTCTTCTTCCCCTCCTCCTCCTTCTTCTTCTTCTTCTTCTTCTTCTTCTTCTTCTTCTTCTTCTTCTTCTTCTTCTTCTCCATCCTTGAAGAATGAATATAAAGCTGTACGTCCTCTCGGTCCAGCGGACACATGTGGGACATTTATTCCAATGTCTCCATCCTTCCTCCTCCTCCTCCTCCTCCTCCTCCTCCTCCTCCTCCTCCTTTTATCTGCTCCTTCTTCTCCTCAGTTCAGAGCCTCCACAATTTAGCATGAGTGTCATATTCATCCCAAAACGTTCAGAACGATGACATGACATTCAGCTTTTGCATTGGCTGTAAAAAAAATAATTAAAAAGTCTATGTACACTCAGCTTTCACTCTCATTCTATTAAACCTTTCGCCGCCAGCCAATTTTCAGCCAAAAAATACCATTAAACTTAACTAGGTAGAGAAAATAAATCTGCATTATTGCGAATTCCTCGGTAACATATGTATCATTAGGCCTATCCTTACCTCCCAAAATTACGAAATTAGGGTTTTGGGATAACAGGCCCTGATTTGATGCCTTTTAGTGACATGGGTGTTTAACCATTGTGGTGCTAAAATGCGACATTCGCGGTGAACGGGTTAATGGTCCAAAGCCAATGCTCACTTTGTATAGTGATTCGTTGTAAGCGCAGCGTCGAAGACTGTGTATCTTCCTGCAAGCGTTGAAGGCAGCGATAGACTGTTGCACAAACCTATGGAATCGCTCCTGACTGGGGTGCGCTTCCATGCCCTTGTGGTAAGTGTAGTCTGAATACAGCCTGAAACAGCAGCAAACACACATATTCATGTACCTAGGCGCGCGCACGCACGCACGCACGCACGCACGCGCACGCACGCGCTAAGGTCGTATGCACACACAAGTAAACACAAACACGCACAGGCATGCACTACGTACCCACGCGCGTGCACGCACACACACGTGCGTACGCATGCGCGCGCCCAAACATGCATACATGTACACACGTGCTCGTAGCACACAAATGAAAACACTCGCGCGCGCACGCACACACACACACACACATACTACTTACAACACACACAGTGGCGTATGAACATGTTGAAGCGGGGGGGGGGGGGGGCAGGATTGCCAGCAAAACCGTGGGGGAGGGAGGGGGGGGCACGGGGCAAGTCGGATCAGTGGATTTGTTAAGTTATGCGTCTTAGTAAATGCTACAAAAACACTTTATAACTGATATTTTTTAACCACAGTCAACAATAAAATGTATGAATGAAAGAAAATATTCTGCACATTAAAAGATATTCTCAGAAGCAACATAACAGTGTGCAACGCTGAGCGGCTGTCAAAGTCCCCTCGCAGCATCGCCGAGGTACTCCGAAATCGGAATGTATCTCTGTACACACTAATCAAGAAAAACGCATCATTTCAGCACGTAACTACATAAAACGGCATCAAAACTCTCTGAATAGTTTTTTTTTTTATATATAGCCTTGGGGTTCGGACCCGTGATTTGAGCGCGCGCGATCATGCGCACACGAGCGCACAGAAAAATTCATGACAACTGTGTTTGGTCTAGACCATTCATCAAGAAATGGGATGTGTATTGTTGTACAGCCGACGCATTCGCCTCCCGATTTCGGAGAGTATGAGTACCTCGGCAATGCTGCGAGGGGACTTTGCAGCCGTTGTTGCACTTGTTGTGGTGTTTTTTGGGGGGGCGAATCTTTTTTCTGTTCTTTTTTTCATCATTTTATTTATTTATTTTTCCATCTTGCACACTCTCTCTCTACTCTCTCTCTCTCTCTCTCTTCTCCTCATCTCTCTCTCTCTCTCTCTCTCTCTCTCTCTCTCTCTCTCGTATATTCTTCGGTGTCTTTTCGTTTTGTTTTGTATTTGTATGTTGTTTGTTCTCGTCAAAGGTTTTTCGGTCTTTGATTTCCGTTTATTGTTTGTTCTATTTTTACTTTTTCTTTTTTTCATTGTTTGTAATAAATTTTTTGTTTTTGTTTTATGTTTTTTGTTTTTGTTTTTCGCATGTAGCGTCCCCCAAGGGGCTTTTTTGGAAATCTTCCTCTCGTCTCTTGAACCTTGAACCTCTCTCTCTCTCTCTCTCTTTCTCTCTCTACTCTCTCTCTCTACTCTCTCTCTCTCTCTCACTCACTTCTCTCCTCTCTCTCTCTCGCTCCTCTCAATCTCCATCCGTTGTTGTTGTTGTTGTTGCTGCCGCTGCCGTCGTTTTCCGTCCTCCGTCGCCGCTGTTGTTCTCTCCTCCAGCTTCTTTTGTTTCTTCTTCATCTTCACCTTGTCAGTCTTCTCTTCTTTCTTTTTTTCGTCCCTGGTTTTCTGCCTTTTACTCCCATCCTCATTCTGCCCCTCCCACCTCCTCTCCTCATCCCACCCTTTTTTTCCACTTCTTTAATTTTCATTTCTCACTTTCTTTCTTTCCTGTCCTTTTTTTCTCTTTTTCTTTTTCCTTTCGCTTATTTATTTTTATTTTTCTTTCCTTCTTCTCTTTTTTTTTCCTTCTGTATTCTTGTTTGTAGTTGTTTTTTTTTCTTAGTCTCTTTTTATTTATTTCTTCTTCATTTCGTCTTTTTCTGTTCTTTATTGTTTCTGGTTCTTTGTTGTATTGTTTCTCAGCAGGTGGACTCTTTCTTCTTCTTCTTCTTTTTTTTTCCGTTTTCATTTTCCTTCTTTGTTTCGATGATTTGATGATAATGATAATAATGAGTCCTGATGAAGATGATGCTGTGGTGTCCATTAAGGCTTTGACAACACCTGTGACTAATAGAAACTAGATCAAGGGGCTGTCCTCTCCACGCTCCCTATCAAATTGATCCTGGCGTCAACCAGGCCCGGGAGGAACAGACACCTGCAGTGTTGGTCAGGAGATTAGAGCAACGCTCTCAAATAAACATCCGTACAGTGGATAGTACTTGTACATTTAAGAACGGACATCATTTTATCATCAGAATTTTAAAGAAATCGATGTTAATATAAAGAAAATGGAGCCTTTGAATCTCTCTCTCTCTCTCTCTCTCTTTCTCTCTCTCTCTACTCTCTCTCTCTCTCTCATCTCTCTACTCTCTCTCTCTCCCTCTCTCTCTCCCTCTTCTACTCTCTCTCCCTCCCTCTCTCTCTCTCCTTCTACTCTATACACCTCTCTCTTCTCTTCGCTCTCCTCTCTCTCTCTCCCCTCTCTCTCTCTCTCCCCCCCCTCTCTCTCTCTCTATTCTCTCCCTCTCTCTCTCTTCCTCTCCCTCTCTCTCTCTCTCTCCCTCTCTCTCCTCTCTCTCTCCTCTCTCTCTCTCTCATTTTAGGGGGAGCATGTGATGTCTGCCCCCCTCCCCTCCTCTGAGCCAGGGGAAGGGGGGCAGCTGCCACTGATATACTACCTACAACGTTTGTGCACGCGCAAAATGTCGCATCGTCGCAAAATGTCGTAATTGCGACGTTTTGCAGCATTTGCGACATTGTGCGCGGCCATCCCCGATGCAAAAGATCGTTACGACATTTTGCGTGGCAAGTGTCCACGGCTGTGGGAGTCATCGCCTCCACTCTTGAACAGAAAAATAAAGCTGACCATCCCGAGGGATCGCGGGATGGTGTGAACGACGTGCCCACATGACTCATTTTCCCATCCCTGCATGGAAGATGCGCTTTATCTATGTTTTGCTTCATTATTTCGGTGACTGGAAATCGACATTATGAAATAGTATATTCTCTGTCTGTCTGTCTACCTGTGTATGTGTGTCTGTCTGTCCTGTCTCTCTGTCTGTCTGTATGTCTCTCTCCTCTCTTCTCTCTCTCATCTCTCTCATCTCTCTCTATCGCATCTACTCTCTCTCTCTCGCTCTCTCTCTCTAGCGATCTTTGTCTAAAATCTTTATCCTTGTCAATAAAGTTTTCCAGTGTCCAGTGTCAAGTCTCTCTCTCTCTCTCGCTCTCCATTTTCCTTTTTTTTCCTTGCAAAAGAGAGAGGGGGTGGTTCTAAAATCAAAGTAAACCCCCCATCCATGCCTTACCTGGCACTGGTATGTAGGAAAGATATCATATTTTTGTTTTACTTATATTCTAGAAGAAAAAGGCTTCTGTGTAGGCTTACTTAGTAGTCGTGTGTGTACACCGAAAAACAGCTTCCTCTATCATTATTATTTATATCAACTGTGCTGAGTGTTGATGTTGATGTTGTTTTCGTCTTTTGCCCAGTTTACACTTATGGGGCAAAAGAGTCTGCGATCGTCGTTGGTGGGTGGGGTTTTTTTTTTTGGGGGGGCTTTTTGGGGTTTTTTTTCGGGGTTTTTTTTTTAGGTCTGTCCCAAGGATATCTCCCGAACAACTTGACAGAATTCGCTTCACATTTTGTGTTGTGGTGTACCATGGTGCAAAGGCAGTGCTCGGAACATGAAATGGTCAAGGTCAATATCTTGACGTTGGTGTATGACCTTGAAAACCGAAATTCTGGTTTTGGTTATATCTCATGTTCTATTCGACATAGGATTGAAATTTGGATACGGATGTAGTTTGGCTTATTGCGTTCTGATTATTGCATACTGATCAAGGTCAAGGTCAAGGTCATCGAGATCGCTAGACCCCGATAATCGGAAGGTCACGGAAATGGAAAATTGGTCCTTTGAGCTATATCTCGGGATTCAAAAGGCCGATTGCTATCAAATTTTGTGTGGTGATGTGCCTTGGATATAGGAAGACCACTAACAGGAATGGTCAAGTTCAAGGTCATAACCTGGCGTATGACCTTGAAAACCAAATTCTGTCTTTGGCTATTCTCGGGTTCTCTTTGACATAGGATGTTGAAACTTAGTATGGATTGTGGTTTTGGCGAATGGTGGTTCAAATTATTGCAGAGCCATCAAGGACAAGGTCAAGTTCATCAACACTGCTGGAACCCTGAAAATCAGAGGGTCTCGATGGAAATTGATTCTTTGCGCTATATCTCCGGATCGGAAAGGTCGCTTTTCATCAATCTTGTTTAAGATCAGTACATAAAGTACAATACATTGCGCAAAAAATTATATCACGGAATCAAAAGGTCGCCGAGGCGGCAGACCGTTCCGTTTTTCTTTCCTAAAGGCTCCATTCTCTCTCTCGTGAAATACTCATGGAATCCATTCCCGAACTTTCTACAGAGATGTAATACTGAATATTCTAGACATTCAGCTCAATTTCTACTAAATTGTATCCGCAGCATGTACGTGAGCGGGCAGGCACGGGGCGTAACGGGAAAAGGCATATCTGGCCCGCTCGGCGATGCTCTTGTTGTTCTTGTTGTTGTTTTTTCCATGGTGCCACTGTATGGAATTGGTCAAGTATCGATTAGACGCTGCTT
>CM065691.1:10194510-10199510 GCA_017654935.2 Phymorhynchus buccinoides
AACAGCGTGATTCCTCTTTGGCAGAGATACTGGAGAAAAGCCATTTTGGATGGGGTGGGTGAAGTTCACTTATTGTGGTTGAAGCGTTTTCTTTTTTTGTAGTGCAGTAACAAACAAAATGGATCTGGTTCTTTTGTTGTGAGTAAAACTCCTTTAGATAAACGGGTAAAGGTAAAGATGTGCCCCCCCCCCTGCATTTCTCGGTTAATTTGCAATTTTCCGTTTTTGCCTTTCTTACCAAACATAAAGCTGTATTTTATTAACCTTTTTAGCTAATAACCTTTTTGGAATACTAACCCTAGCCCTAACCCTATCCCTAAGCTTAACCTTACCACCCACCCAACCCTACAAGACGGAAAAACGCAATCAACCACGACTGTGACAAATGGCGCCGTACACTGCAGTACATGGGGGGGGGGGGAAGGTCCTATTAGATAATGGCCTAGGGTTATGGGATAGGGTTAGTATTCCAAAAAGGTTATTAGCTAAAAAAAAAGGTTAATGAAATACAGCTTTATGCTTAGTAAGAAAGGCAAAAACAGCAAAATGGAATTAACCGAGAAATGCAGGGGGGTGGCACATCTTGACCTTAATTTTTTTTTTTTTTAATGCTTGTATTGCAAAACTTTCGTGTAAACGATTTAGCAGCCATCAGAAAAGAGACAGCGCTCGCCTTCTCTTTGAGTGAAAGCATTTGACTTCCTGCTCCTCCGCCAAAGAGGAATCGCCGATTTGACTTATAGAAAACCAGAGCAAAGTAAGTGTTGCAATCTCTGTAAAGGGTGTTTTCCTGGTGATCTCGACGTGTTTCTTACAAAAACTCATCCGTCAGAGTGCCCCTTTAACGGTGTGCCATTTGAGGCCCTGAAAAGGTTTTTCCCGCCTAAAAGGCGAGGAGTAAAAATGTTGTGTGCAGTCCTTTTATTATTTTTGTTGTCATTTTTATGATGAATGCAGCTTTTATTTATTTTTAACAATGCACTTGCTGTGATTTTGCAAAAATTTAGCAATGCACTTCTGTGATTTTGCAAAGGTTTAGTAATGGTGGTTGTACACTTTTAAAAAAATGCCAAAATGAGGATGAGGCCCTGTCAAGGGTATTATCATCATACAAATCACGCCTCGTTCTTACAACACAAAATTTGTTTTCTTCATAATTCTCTTTGCGGAAGCGTAATAATACACAACTTTAATGTAAAATCGTTTGGCTTTCAAAATTCTGCAATTTTTTTGCATGCTATTCGTATGCTATGCATAATATTTTTTTGGACATGCAAGTTTAAGCAGACGACACAAACTCCAGTGAAAGCAAGACTGCTTACGCACAGAGAGAGAGAGAGAGAGAATAATGAAGTTTAGCAGACGACAGCAACTCCAGTGAAGAAAGTGTGGTGGAAGCACGCACGCACTAGACCGTCGCACACACCTAGTTAAGAGAGAGAGAGAGAGAGAGAGAGAGAGAGAGAGAGAGAGAGAGAGAGAGAGAGAGAGAGAGAATTGAATTGAATTGAATGAATTTTATTTATAGAGGGTAATAGAGTAAGCAATAACATGCTTTTGTTTTGCTTGTGTGTGTGTGTGTGTGTGTGTGTGTGTGTGTGTGTGTGTGTGTGTGTGTGTGTGAGTGAGAGAGAGAGAGAGAGAGAGAGAGAGAGAGAGAGAAAATCAGACAGACAGAGGCAGGCAGACAGACAGACAGAGACAGAGAGCAGGGAGAGAGGCAGGAAAAGGCAGGGCAAAAGACAGAGACAAAAAGAGATAGTATGTGGAAGCAAAATTGGAAGCCGTGCAAGGCAGAGAAAAAGAAACAGAGAGAGAGAGAGAGAGAGAGAGAGAGAGAGAGAGAGAGAGAGAGAGAGAGAGAGATTGACGCAGTCACAGCCTAACTCTGTAGGTTAACATGTTCTGGTCATCAGTCTGTTAGGCTGATGCATAATCATGAGGTTCTCAATGATCCACCAGCGCGTCGCACCCACGGACTTACATTACATATAGAGTCGCACGCTCAATTAAAAAGGGCAGACAACTTCAATGACAAAGGGAAGACAACTCTGATGCGCCCAGCAGGTCACGTGCTCCTCCACATACTATAGAACTGGCCAAAAGATCACGTGATCATCCAGAGTAAAAAGTCACGTGATGCCTTCCCCGACGCTCCAATAAACCAGTGTCAGTGTCAGTGTCTGTCTGTCTGTCTCTCAGTCTCTCTCTCTGTCTGTTTCTCTCTGTGTCTGTCTCTCTGTCTGTCTGTCTCTCTCTCTGTCTCTCTGTCTCTCTCTGTCTGTCTGTCTCTCTGTCTGTCTCTTTGTCTGTCTCTCTCTCTGTGTCTCTCTCTGTGTCTCTCTCTCTGTCACTCTCTCTCTCTGTGTCTGTCTCTCTCTCTGTCTCCCCCTCTCTGTCTCTCTCTCTGTCTCGCTGTCTCTCTCTCTGTCTCTCTGTCTGTCTCTCTGTCTCTGTCTCTCTCCCTCTGTCTCTCTCTCTGTCTCTCTCTATGTCTCTCTCTCTCTCTCTCTCTCTCTGATTATCTCTCTCTCTCTCTGCTGCTTATCTACTTACTACTACTACTACTACTACTACTACTACTACTACTACTACTACTACTACTACTACTACTACTACTACTACTACTACTACTACTACTACTTTACTACTTCCACAACTACTACTTTACTACTTCCACAACTACGTCCACTACTACTTCCACAACTACGTCCACTACTACTACTACTACTACTACTACTACTACTACTACTACTACTACTACTACTACTACTACTACTACTACTACTACTACTACTACTACTACCACCACCTCTAGTACTAGTCCTACCACTTGAAAGGAAAAACAAGGAGGGATGTTACAAGTTAACCACATGCATATCATATGACCGAAGTGAGCCCTGGTATTAAAAGCCAGTACATTAAATTTAACAAAACAACAACAGCAGCATTAACAACAAGAACGACAACAACAGCAGCAGTAACTACAAGAACGACGACAACAACAACAACAAGAAAAACAACAACAAGAACAACAAGCGCATCGCCGAGCGGCAGATATGCCTTTTGCCCGTTACGCCCCGTGCCTGCCCGCTCCGTCACATGCTGACCTTGACCTACCAATTTAGTAGAAATTGAGCTGGAATGTCTAGAATATTCAGTATTACATCTCTGTAGAAAGTTAGGACTGATTCCATTGAGTATTTCACGAGAGAATGGAGGACAAAGAAAAACGGAGACGTGTCTGCCGCTCGGCGACCTTTTGATTCCGTGATATAATTTTTGCAGCAATGTATTGTACTTTATGTACTGCATCTTCAAACAAGATTTGATGAAAATCGACCTTTTCGATCCCGATATATAGCGCAAAGAATCAATTTTCCATTTCCGAGACCCTCTGATTTTCAGGGTCCAGCAGTGTTGATGAACTTGACCTTGTCCTTGATGGCTCTGCAATAATTTGAACCACCATTCGCCAAACCACATCCATACTAAGTTTCAACATCCTATGTCAAAGAGAACCCGAGATATAGCCAAAGACAGAATTTTGGTTTTCAAGGTCATACGCCAGGTCATGACCTTGAACTTGACCATTCCTGTTTAGGTGTCTTCCTATATCCAAGGCACATCACCACACAAAATTTGATAGCAATCGGCCTTTTGAATCCCGAGATATAGCTCAAAGGACCAATTTTCCATTTCCGTGACCTTCCGATTATCGGGGTCTAGCGATCTCGATGACCTTGACCTTGACCTTGATCGCTCTGCAATAATCAGAACCGCAATAAGCCAAACTACATCCGTACCAAATTTCAACATCCTATGTCGAATAGAACATGAGATATAACCAAAACCAGAATTTCGGTTTTCAAGGTCGTACGCCAAGGTCATGATATTGACCTTGACCATTCATGTTCCGATCCCTTCCTATGACCAAGGCACATCACCACACAAAATTCGAATCGATTCTGCCCAGTCGTTCGGAAGATATCCTTGGGACAGACCGAAAAAGAAAAAACCCGAAAAAAAACCCCAAAAGCCCCCCCCAAAAAAAAAACAACCCCACCCACCAACGACGATCGCAGACTCTTTTGCCCCATAAGTGTAAACTGGGCAAAAGACGAAAACAACAGCAACATCAACACTCAGCACAGTTGATATAAATAATAATGATAGAGGAAGCTGTTTTTCGGTGTACACACACGACTACTAAGTAAGCCTACACAGAAGCCTTTTTCTTCTAGAATATAAGTAAAACAAAAATATGATATCTTTCCTACATACCAGTGCCAGGTAAGGCATGGATGGGGGGTTTACTTTGATTTTAGAACCGCCTCTCTCTTTCGCAAGGAAAAAAAGGAAAATGGAGAGTGAGAGAGAGAGAGAGACACTGGACACTGGACACTGGAAAACTTTATTTGACAAGGATAAAGATTTTAGACAAAGATCGCTAGAGAGAGAGAGAGAGAGAGAGAGAGAGAGAGAGAGAGAGAGAGAGAGAGAGAGAGAGAGAGAGAGAGAGAGAGAGACAGACAGACAGAGAGACAGACAGACAGACACACATACACAGGTAGACAGACAGACAGAGAATATACTATTTCATAATGTCGATTTCCAGTCACCGAAATAATGAAGCAAAACATAGATAAAGCGCATCTTCCATGCAGGGATGGGAAAATGAGTCATGTGGGCACGTCGTTCACACCATCCCGCGATCCCTCGGGATGGTCAGCTTTATTTCTCTGTTCAAGAGTGGAGGCGATGACTCCCACAGCCGTGGGCACTTGCCACGCAAAATGTCGTAACGATCTTTTGCATCGGGGATGGCCGCGCACAATGTCGCAAATGCTGCAAAACGTCGCAATTACGACATTTTGCGACGATGCGACATTTTGCGCGTGCACAAACGTTGTAGGTAGTATATCAGTGGCAGCTGCCCCCCTTCCCCTGGCTCAGAGGAGGGGAGGGGGGCAGACATCACATGCTCCCCCTAAAATGAG
>CM065691.1:10202010-10209510 GCA_017654935.2 Phymorhynchus buccinoides
ATAGGTTTGTGCAACAGTCTATCGCTGCCTTCAACGCTTGCAGGAAGATACACAGTCTTCGACGCTGCGCTTACAACGAATCACTATACAAAGTGAGCATTGGCTTTGGACCATTAACCCGTTCACCGCGAATGTCGCATTTTAGCACCACAATGGTTAAACACCCATGTCACTAAAAGGCATCAAATCAGGGCCTGTTATCCCAAAACCCTAATTTCGTAATTTTGGGAGGTAAGGATAGGCCTAATGACATATGTTACCGAGGAATTCGCAATAATGCAGATTTATTTTCTCTACCTAGTTACGTTTGATGGTATTTTTTGGCTGAAAAATGGCTGGCGGCGAAAGGTTTAATAGAATGAGAGTGAAAGCTGAGTGTACATAGACTTTAATTATTTTTTTTACAGCCAATGCAAAAGCTGAATGTCATGTCATCGTTCTGAACGTTTTGGGATGAATATGACACTCATGCTAAATTGTGGAGGCTCTGAACTGAGGAGAAGAAGGAGCAGATAAAAGGAGGAGGAGGAGGAGGAGGAGGAGTAGGAGGAGGAGAGAGGAGGAGGAGGAGGATGGAGACATTGGAATAAATGTCCCACATGTGTCCGCTGGACCGAGAGGACGTACAGCTTTATATTCATTCTTCAAGGATGGAGAAGAAGAAGAAGAAGAAGAAGAAGAAGAAGAAGAAGAAGAAGAAGAAGAAGAAGGAGGAGGAGGGGAAGAAGAAGAAGAGGATGAGGATGAGGAGGATCAGGATTATTATAAGGATGACGAGGAAGAAGAAGAAGAGGATGTGGATGTGGATGATTATATGGATGATGATGATGATGATGATAATGATGATGATGATGATGATGATGATGATGATGATGATGATGATGATGATGATGATGATGATGATGATGATGAAGCTGAAGATGATGATGCTGCTGATGAAGAAGAAGAAAAAGAAGAGGAGAAGAAGAAGAAGAGGAAGAAGAAGAAGAAGAAGAAGAAGAAGAAGAAGAAGAAGAAGAAGAAGAAGAAGAAGAAGAAGAAGAAGAAGAAGAAACAGCAGCAGAAGAAGAAGCAGAAGAAGAAGAAGAAGAAGAGGAAGCAGAAGAAGAAGAAGAAGAGGAAGAAGAAGCAGAAGAAGAAGCAGAAGAAGAAGAAGATGGTAAGCAGCCATGGCAACAAGGATAGCAAAGAACTAGAGCCTTAAGACGCTAGACGACCAGCCGTGCTGCAGCATTTTCGGTTCCAGTGACCTTGACCTTTGATCTATGACCTTGATTTTCGATCTTGGTCTAGATATCCTTAGTACCTATCCGCATGCAAAACTGTGAGCGTCCTAGGTCCCTGCGTTCAAACGTTATTGTGCCAGGTGCTCGGCAGCATTTTCGGGTCCAGTGACCTTGACCTTTGACCTATGACCTTCAATTTTGAATTTGGCTGAGATATTCTTGGTACCTATCTGCATGCAAAATTTGAGCGTCCTAGGTCCTTCTGTTCAATCGTTATCGTGCCAGGTGCTTGGCAGCATTTTCGGCGCCAGTGACCGTGACCTTTGACCTATGACCTTCATTTTTTAACTTGGCCTAGATATCGTTAGTACCCATCCCCATGCGAAATGTGAGCGTCCTAGGTCCCTTCGTTATCGTGCCTGGTGTTCGACAACATTTTCGGCTCCAGTGACCTTCACCTTTGACCTATGACATTCATTTTCGAACTTGCCCTAGATATTTTTAGTACCTATTCGCACGCAACATTTGAGCGTCCTAGGTCCCTCCGTGCAAACGTTATCGTGTTAACATAGATAGTCAGATAGTCCGTCAGGAACAGAATCCACTGAAAACATTTCCAGTTTCGCTCTCTTCGTTCGTGGCTGGTAACAAGCAGAGCGCCATGCTTAGGAAACAAAACTAACAAAACTGTGGTGGTCAATAATTCAATTAGTAATTGTCTGGGTGACAGGTACGACTTCATATTGGGCTATACAGCGTATTCGTGGAGGACTTCTTGTTACGTTTTTCGCGCAAACAAATACTGTTTCTTCGCTTAGAGGACTACCAGGCTGAACACGTCATGCCAACCGTCTTTCAGTTCCTTGGGTTGGGTAAGGTCTTTTCTTTCTTTTTGTGTGTTTTTTGTGTGTGCTGTATTTTACAGTGGAACCTCCTTACTAAAAACCCTTTCATCGCCAGTGCAGCCGCTCGGCACCACACTGATTTAACACCCCTGTCACTAAAGCGCATTTAATCAGGGTCTGTGTTGCCATGGGGAAAGAATGACAAATGTTCACGTGCACAGAGACGTTAAGCAAACAAACTGTGATGTCGTTGAATTGCTATCTTATCAATGAATGTTTTCCTTACTAAATTGTGGCCTCGGTCAGTTGTCACCTCAGTAAATTGTTTTCTTACTAAATTACCCAATCGTGACCTGATTAAGCTATCTGCTCAGCAAAAAGTCACCTAACTAAACTGTCGCCTTATTTATTTATTTATTTATCTAGGAGACTTTATAGCGCATTACCTTAAAGCTCAATGCACTTAATCAAATAATCACCTGACCAAATTGTCGCCGGATGAAATTGTCTTCTGACTAAACCGTAAACTGTCGCCTTATCCATTTGTCACCTAACTAAACTGCCACAGACAGACATATGCATGTAAGTAATATTATGACTGGCCTTCCACTGTGTTGCTATGGGGAAAGAGTGAAAAATGTTAACTTGCATTGAAACAATTTAAGGAACATATGGGCGTAGGAACTTAACAAAGCAACAATTTTATGGATTGATGATTTACCCACTCGACCGATAATTTGACAGTTTTGCAATTATATTCTTTTGCCTGCCATGACCATGTCTTGAACCATGGCAATTCTTTCATTGGTAGAGGTACTTTTTGTCTCCGTTTTGGTGGTCAACTTTAAGCTTTATCTCAGCTGACCACTTGTTATCTCTGGGCTATGCAAGATCATAATTATACATCATAGCTATCCACCAAATCCTCATGCATGTATGAGGATATTCAAGCCTTTATTGTGCAGGAAAATCATAAAGATATGATACAAGAAATTATTCATTTTCCTCAGTTGTGAAGGGTAAGACACTATGAAGTGCAGTGACGTCATAACCCTGACGACGTCATCTTCCAAAACTTGTCTGTTATCATTCAAAGGGCAGTGGCATACGTGTGCCAAATTGTGTTAGTGTGGCTTAACCACATCATAGTTAGGCTCAAAACGTTTTGAACACCCGGTAGAAGTATCTTTTTCTAACATCTTAGTTTGATTCAAAATGTTTCAAACTCCTTGACCCTGGGAGCATCAACGCTGTCCAATATTATACTGCTCACAATTTGCTAAGGGTATTATCTTAAGCATACAAAATTATCAAAGATAAACATAAAGCTATTACTTTCTTTTCTTGTTCAGTTTAATTAACATGTCGTCTTCACATTTTGATAGAAAACAAGGTCTGAGAATGATTTTATTTGTTTACCTCAAGGAACGTTTGTGATACCCCTTCAAAATGCATAAAACAACCGAATGGAGCGAATTTTTCATTTTCAGATTTTTTGATTTTTGTGGCAAGACAAATGATGGATAAGCATGTGCGAGACCCCCTCACTAAAATTCCAGCTTGGAAACGCCATTTTGTGTTCTGGATGAGATTGTGACATTCCTGCTGATCCAGGGTGGTCCACTCTTCTAACAGGCACTGTTCCAGGTCATTTAGACGTCTGAGCTGATGTGAACGGCTTCAAACGGCTGCCTGGAGCATGTTTCAACATTTTTCTATCAGACTGAGGTCTCTGGATTGGGAAACCTACCTTATATGGACGATGATCTCCTGCTGCAGGTGCGAGTCAACAACCCATGCTCGATGAAAAGGTGCATTATCATCCAATGAAGATGACGCAATCTCGGATCATGCCAGGAGAAGATTTGACGTGGACATCGATACACTCATACCTGTAATGAACAGCTATCAGGGATTCCTTTTGAGGAGTTTGTGACACTATTTTCCCGACCATGCTGATACAGGCCCAAACCGTCAAAGACCCACCTCGAGATTTGCCATGCTCTGACTCACATTTCCTGGTAATGCTCTCCTCAGAATCTCCACACCCTAGCAAAACCATCCATGAAATTAAGACTGATCCTGAACTCATTGGTGAAGAGAATTCGTGTCCAGTTTCATAATGTCCAGATGGTGTGGTTCTGGGCTCTCAAAAGACAGCACTGCTCATGAGCTGGAATGAGCAGAATGCCCAAACATGCCCAGCTAGGGGGAGTAAAGGCAGCATCATGGAGTCCGTTCCTCACAGTTTGGATGGAAATGTTCCGCAATGAGGCATTCAGCAAATCAAAATGCTGCCAGAGAGCGTGTGTGAAACGATTTTGGCAGGCCTGAAAAAAGCAGAAAACGTCCATTTTTATTACAAGTCTCCCAAATTCTGCCACCTTCACGACGTCTATCAACAGTACCAACCTCATGGCAGTTAATCCAAGCTCTGGAAGCAACACATTGTGATATTCCAAACATGAATGACACAGCGAGTCTGTGAACAGCTGTTCTCCAGCATGCCAACACAGAAAGACAACTCTTTGCGTGTCAAATGACGTCATTATCTCACTTCGGCCATGAAACTTTGTCTCTTGTACGACGTTTACGATGTGAGCAAGAAATGTTTGATTCTGACAATTTTACTCACTTTTACGTTTTCATTCCATTTCAGCGAAATGACACTTTTTGGGGGTGGCATGCGAAAATCACGTGATGCACGTGAACAGGAAGTTGGATAAAACAAGTTTGAGTGAGCTGTTGTCCACGGATGTTTCAGTGCTCTTTCCGGTCATATAATTGTGTATCCCTTACAATTACACCCCCTAGTTTTAGCAATCAATGTTTTAAAAGTTTATCCTTAGCACATTTTGACCAGGCTATTTTTGAAAGCTCGGATAAAAAGGTTTGGGTAATTGTTTTTACAAAAAGGACTGCTGTCGACTATTAGTAGCCTATCAGAAACTGTCCTTGGCTTTTTTTAAATTTCAAACTAATTTTGTCTGCTTCTATCGAGGCATGCCAGTTTGTTCTGTGTCGTATGTAACATAATTCAAGACTAGAAGGCTATGCCATTCTTTAATCAATGTTGATTTGTTTGTGCACACTTCTCTCCACCACTGTGGTTGTGCTGTATAGGTGATGGTCATATAGGCAGGCCTGGGTCATCTTTTGTTTTTTTATAGGATGAACCTGAGTCTGTCTCAATGTGGCTGTTGCTTTTTCTTTTCTGGGCGAATTGGTGCCGAAAATAACTTTGGTGAAGGGAGTTAATTATGGAGAGATATTTTCCCTTATTTCACCTTTATCCTCTCTCCTTGCCTCTCTATTTCTAGCTTTTATTAACCCTAATTTTGTCTGCTTTATCAACCAGAGTACGATAACGCCATCATGCAGAAGGTATTGACTATGAATCCCCAGAATGTGGGAAAGAGTTCCAAAGACCTGGGTCCCATGTGGCCAAAGACTGCACGGCTGTTGGATGACTTCTACCGTCCCTTCAACACACGACTGCAACAGATATTGCAGGACAGGAGGTTTGCCTGGGAGGAGGCATAATGTTGCACGTACACACACACAGAGAGAGAGAGAGAGAGAGAGAGAGAGAGAGAGAGAGAGAGAGAGAGAGAGAGAGAGAGAGAGAGAGAGAGAGAGAGAGAGAGAGAGAGAGAGAGAGAGAGAGAGAGAGAGAGAGAGAGAGAGAGAGAGAGAGAGAGAGAGAGAGAGAGAGAGAGAGAGAGAGAGAGAGAGAGAGAGAGAGAGAGAGAGAGAGAGAGAGAGAGAGAGAGAGAGAGAGAGAGAGAGCACTTCAATACCAGACGGCAACACATCTTTGCTCTGTGCCGCAAGCCTCCTATCGTGATTTCCCTTTGGCGAGGAGTGCCATTTCGCCCTTTCAATAGTTCAATTTTGCCCTTTTCTCACTCAAATTCTTGTCCTTGGATGTATGGAGGGGATAGGGAGAAGCATGTAGGCCCTATTCTATCTTTTGAACTGGTCCAGATAACCCTGACCCTCCCGGACCAACGTGTGACCTTCTTCCTCCTCTACATACCACCACCCAACAAGAAAAACAAACTGACTGTGTGTGTGTGTGTGTGTGTGTGTGTGTGTGTGTGTGTGTGTGTGTGTGTGTGTGTGTGTGTGTGTGTGTGTGTGTGTGTGTGTGTGATTTAACGTCTTTCCTCTACGCATGTGTTTGTCTGTGTGTGTGCGTGCATGCTAGAAATGGAAAGGGAGTGTGATTTTGTGGAGACAGTAAGTGTGTTTGTGTGCGTGCGTGCGTACTGTCATACTCTCTCTCTCTCTTCTCTCTCTCTCTCTCTCTCTCTCCTCTCTCTCTCTCTCTCTCTCTCTCTCTCTCTCTCTCTCTCTCTCTCTCTCTCTCTCTCTCTCTCTCTCTCTGTGTGTGTGTGTGTGTGTGTGTGTGTGTGTGTGTGTGTGTGTGTGTGTGTGTGTGTGTGTGTGTGTGTGTGCCTTTATAACTTCACTAATACGGTATTAATGGCAATAGATAAGTACTTGTATAACCTTAATCTTTTAGTCTTACCTATGCGCGGTTGTTTCCTGCAATTGTTCTTGTCTTTCAGTCATTAGAGAATAGACTGGAGCTTACCCTGATTGTTTTATTATATTATATATATATATATATATATCCAGTGTACTTTATAGTAAACGAAATGAATTTTGTAAATTAAAAAACAATAACTGTTTACTGTTTTAAATAGAATAGCTGCTACTTTCATTGCTGCTGTTGTTGTTGCTACCATTATGGTGGTAGTGGTGATTGCCGAGATGGTGATGACGATGAGGATGGTAATGAGGATGATTACATGTATTATATATAATTGTTGTCAGTTGTCGTCATCGGTACATTAATGTTATTATAAATATAACTGTTATCGATGCTGTTTCTGTTATTGCCATTACTGTTGTTGCTGTCATAATAGTGGTAGGGGAAGACGGGGTAAAAAGCGCATGGGCGGGTAAGAAGCCCACCCCAATTATCTCATGAAATAAAGGAAATTTCAGTCAAATTTGCCCATGAGACGAATGCTAGACATTAACGCTCGTCTCATGGGCAAAATGAGACTGAAATTTGCTTCATTTCATGAGATAATTGGGGTGGGCTTCTTACCCGCCCATGCGCTTTTTACCCCGTCTTCCCCTAGTGGTGATGGCCGATACGAGGGATGAAGATGAGGATGATTACATGTATTATAATTGTTGTTGTCGTCATCGGTACATTAACCCTTTCACCGCCAATGTCACATGTATGCACCACAGTGGTTTAACACCCATGTCACTAAAAGGCATCAAATCAGGGCCTGTTATCCGAAGACCCTATTTTCTTAATTTCGGGAGGTAAGGATAGGCCTAATGTTATACATGTCACAGAGGAATTCCCAATATTGCAGATAATTGTTTTTCTCTTCCCAGTTAAG
>CM065691.1:10214510-10221875 GCA_017654935.2 Phymorhynchus buccinoides
TTTTATTTCCCCCCTCTATTCCTAGTATAAAAGTATAAATCATGCATGGTTTGTCTATTTTACTTGGTGATTTGAATGCTGTGTGCCATATTATATACAGATCAGTGTGGCATAGGCCTAAATATTACCCATGTGCCATTTAAATCAATGATTGTACCTTTTCCCGCCTCCAAGCCCTCTCCCCATCACCTTCTTCCTATATTAGTCTTGTACATTGATGATGTATATAGTATTGTGTTATGTTATTTTTGAATATTTACTTTTCTTGAATGCTTTGTAGTAGTAGTATTTGTTACGCAAGCGCTTCATTTTTTTGTATATTTTTTGTTAACCTTTGTTTTGCCTCAGGGCTGAGTGTAAAAAAGCAATGTTTGCTTATCTTATAACCCTGAATAAACAAAATTTCGTTCGTTCGTTCGTTCTCTCGCTCTGTATTATGCCAATGTCATTTAAACCATTTTGAAGCGTTGAAGTCTCTCTCTCTCTCTCTCTCTCTCTCTCTCTCTCTCTCTCTCTCTCTCTCTCTCTCTCTCTCTCTCTCTCTCTCTCTCTCTCTCTCTCTCTCTCTCTCTCTCTCTCTCTCTCTCTCTCTCTCTCTCTCTCTCTCTCTCTCTCTCTCTCTCTCTCTCTCTTTCCCATTCTCATCTAAGGATTCTTTCTCTTGGGAAGCTCCTATTCTTTTACTAGTTTCTCTCTCTCTCTCTCTCTCTCTCTTCTCTCTCTCTCTCTCTCTCTCTCTCTCTCTCTCTCTCTCTCTCTCTCTCTCTCTCTCTCTCTCTCTCTCTCTCTCTCTCTCTCTCTTCTATTCTCTCTTTCTATTCAGAGTGTTCACACACTTGGCCCACTGGGTAGTCTTCTCCTTCCTGCTAATTATCGCACCGAGACTTCTCCAGCTTCCGTATTTTTATTGCGGGTTGGCCGAAACTTCAGAAGATCCGGTCTGACGCTAAAACAAAAGAGCACAGGTAATAGGCCTGTAAGGAAGATTCTGAACACTATTCCCAAGACACAAAAACAACACCGACATCAAAGAGAAATGGACTTTGTTCAGTTGGATGAACTCGAGACATAGCAGTGGTGGGGTGGAAGGTGGGGGTTTGGGGGGTAGGGGTGGTGGTGGTGGTGAGCTGTAGTGGTGAGTGTGAAGTGTTGTAAATGACCAAGGTCTAACAGTCTTTGGAAGGACTGAATCAAGCGGTTAGCAATGGGATAGGACGCGATCCCCAGAGTTATTGCCCTTTGCGTTTCCCTATTGTTTCTCCGCAGTTATTGTTCTTTGAAGCACTAACACGGGCAACAATGGAGCAAGCGGTTACTAGGAAGACGCAAAGGGACGTAATCATCGGCATGTCGTCAGATTCCATCGTTCAAGTGCGCAGCTCACCGTCATGCAACAATTCAACACTAGCCTGACGTTTGTCACGGGTTTTAACGGCAGTAGGTGGATGGGTGCCTTGTGCCTCCATTCGGGGAGCTGGATGACCCCACCCTCCACGAGTTCCTCCCCGTGGGGATACCGGGGGGTCTTTTGTATAAATAGTTCCCCCACCTTCTAGAAGTTCTATGCTAGTATCTTCCTCTGATCTGTCATTCTCCTTGACTCTGCCTTTTCCTTTTCTTGTGTCACATGATCTGCTATTTTTTCTGACTTATTGGCCTATTCCACTGCCTCCCCCCCCCCCAATCTTGCAAATATGGTTTTCCTTGGAGCTCCTCCTAAATCGGAATGTGTCGGCTGAATGCAGCGGGGAGACCAATGAAAACTGAAAACCGGACACATTATGTACCTTACCCATTATGGGACGGGAACAAAGCAAAAGAAGAATAAGAACAATTTAAGAATACCAAGACGTTAGTCACAAGTGTTCAACCATGCACAGACAGCAACACACCCGAGCATGAAACAGACACAGACACAGACACAGACAAAGACACAAACACAGACACAGACACAGACAAAGCAACACAATCATACCCATCCGCATTTCTGTCCTTCAGTGGTGTTTTTTTACTTTTGACTGATCGTTCAGCAAAAGGTCACGATTGACGTCACAGATCAGTAGACCACTAGTACATGTCAGAGGCGGATTGGGGAGAGGGGGGTGGGGGGTTACAGGGTTTCTGGACCACCCACCCTTCATTTAAAACCAATTAAACAATGCGCAATAATAGTAGAAGAGAAAGGCAAGACGGAAAGAACGCAATGAACCAAGACTGTGACAGGGGGTGTTGATCAGCATTTTCTGTACTATGTAACTCCATGCCATATTTTTAGCTTAATCTTCTAAATGAGGCCTTCATTGCTTCTTTTACATTCAAATTATTGTCAATTTCTGGAGGCCTCCGTCCCCCAGACACCTAACCGAGCAGATGTAGGGCTGAACCCTTCTGCCCATTTCATGACTAACTGATCCGCCCTTGCAGTTCAAGGCGTGTCATGAATGGCACTTAATCGAGTGGAGCGTAAGGCAAGATGTAGGGGACAGGACTTCTTCGGTGCCGCCTCTCCACCCCCATCCTTCCTGTCCCCGTCCCAGCCCTACCCTCTGCTGTCTTATTCCCTACCTACCCAGAGTCCTCACAGGAAAAAGGATCAACAGGCAGCAACACTATATTGTTCGGGACACAATGGTGATCGGGACACAGGTAGGTGTGGAAGCACCCAGGGGTCAAAATGGTGTCGGCACGCGACATGACCCCCGATGATGCGTGAACAAAGTTATGGCGATTGGCACGTGCTGTCTCCCTCCGTAGCTTTCCATATGTTTGTTTTTTTGCAATATGGTATAGGTATATTTGTCTTAGATATCTACTTGTCGTTTTTTCATAGCATAGACATCACTCTGTTTTGATGCTCGATTGTTTAAATATGTGTGTGTGTGTTTTGTTTTATATTTCTGTGCCCCAAGTGGGTATGAAATAAAACATTTGCCTTGCCTTGCATCCACCCCCCCCCCCTACTTTCTCTTATGCAGGCTTGCAACATGTTTTCCTATTCAGTGTTTGCATGAATTCACGTTTTGCCATTGCCTTAGGAACTGATCAATGCAAACCGTCATCATAAACTGATGGGAAAAGGTTATGAAGCGATGAGTGCAAGTGTCCTTAGGGCCCACGTGTAATCATTGACACAGACATATAACTAAAATGGCGCGCGGACAAAAGCCCACCTTGTAATCTGGAAAACGGACAAAGCCCCACTCATGGAAGACAGATCTTCATTCCTTCATTTCTGCGTATCCAGATAACAAGATGGGCTTTTTCCTACAGGCTGCTTCGTTTTGTTTCAATAAGTAGGCCTGGACCTATATCAGATTTGACTTGATACACGTTTTGTTTCAATAAGTAGGCCTGGACCTGTATCATATTTGACTTGATACACGTTTTGTTTCAATAAGTAGGCCTGGACCTATATCAGATTGACTTGATACACGTTTTGTTTCAATAAGTAGGCCTAGACCTATATCAGATTTGACTTGATACACGTTTTGTTTCAATAAGTAGGCCTGGACCTATATCAGATTTGACTTGATACACGTTTTGTTTCAATAAGTAGGCCTAGGACCTATATCATATTTGACTTGATACACTTTTTGTTTCAATAAGTAGGCCTAGACCTATATCAGATTTGACTTGATACACTTTTTGTTTCAATAAGTAGGCCTAGACCTGTATCATATTTGACTTGATACACGTTTTGTTTCAATAAGTAGGCCTGGACCTATATCAGATTTGACTTGATACACGTTTTGTTTCAATAAGTAGGCCTAGACCTGTATCATATTTGACTTGATACACGTTTTGTTTCAATAAGTAGGCCTGGACCTATATCAGATTTGACTTGATACACGTTTTGTTTCAATAAGTAGGCCTGGACCTATATCAGATTTGACTTGATACACGTTTTGTTTCAATAAGTAGGCCTAGACCTATATCATATTTGACTTGATACACTTTTTGTTTCAATAAGTAGGCCTAGACCTATATCATATTTGACTTGATACACTTTTTGTTTCAATAAGTAGGCCTGGACCTATATCAGTTTTGACTTGATACACGTTTTGTTTCAATAAGTAGGCCTAGACCTATATCAGATTTGACTTGATACACTTTTTGTTTCAATAAGTAGGCCTAGACCTATATCATATTTGACTTGATACACTTTTTGTTTCAATAAGTAGGCCTGGACCTATATCAGATTTGACTTGATACACGTTTTGTTTCAATAAGTAGGCCTGGACCTATATCAGTTTTGACTTGATACACGTTTTGTTTCAATAAGTAGGCCTGGACCTATATCAGTTTTGACTTGATACACGTTTTGTTTCAATAAGTAGGCCTGGACCTATATCAGTTTTGACTTGATACACGTTTTGTTTCAATAAGTAGGCCTGGACCTATATCAGTTTTGACTTGATACACTTTTTGTTTCAATAAGTAGGCCTGGACCTATATCAGATTTGACTTGATACACTTTTTGTTTCAATAAGTAGGCCTGGACCTATATCAGTTTTGACTTGATACACTTTTTGTTTCAATAAGTAGGCCTGGACCTACATCAGATTGACTTGATACACGTTTTGTTTCAATAAGTAGGCCTAGACCTATATCAGATTTGACTTGATACACGTTTTGTTTCAATAAGTAGGCCTGGACCTATATCAGATTTGACTTGATACACGTTTTGTTTCAATAAGTAGGCCTAGACCTATATCAGATTTGACTTGATACACGTTTTGTTTCAATAAGTAGGCCTAGACCTATATCAGATTTGACTTGATACACTTTTTGTTTCAATAAGTAGGCCTGGACCTATATCAGATTTGACTTGATACACTTTTTGTTTCAATAAGTAGGCCTGGACCTACATCAGATTGACTTGATACACGTTTTGTTTCAATAAGTAGGCCTAGACCTAGGCCTATATCAGATTGGACTTGATACACGTCTTGTTTCAATAAGAAGGCCTAGACCTATATCAGATTTGATTTGATACACATTCTCCCTTGATGTTATGAATGCTTTGCGGTTTCCATTAATCTGTTTTTCATTATGGTAATGTTAAAATGTTACAGTAGGCCTAAAAGTGTTTGATACAGTCATGATCTCAAACAGTTCAGACGCTTTTCACGTGGCCAAGCCCTACTTGAAATACCTCAGAATGCCACATTACTCCCCATTTTCCGAAAAGAATACAGTGACCCCATGTCGTGAAAAGGGACAGGTCAATTGATCAGTAGCCAGAATCCATCCTTAAGGGTCTGCTACACTGCATACGATTCGCGACCTAATACGATGCGACTGTGACGATGAGAGTCATGATTCACGTGGAATTCACATATTGGGTCTACTTGAGTATACAGAGCGAAAGTAGCGGAATTATTTTTAGACGGAAAGTATTTCACGTGAATCATGACTCGCATCGTCACAATCGCATCGCATTGACAGCGAATCGTATGTAGTGTAGCAGGCCCTTTAGAGAAAATGTGTGCTTACTTTTTGTTGACAGTTATTAGTTTAGGAAAAGGGAAAAACCCACATTGAATTAAACTCTCTCAATGGGTTGAGACATATCAAACTGAAACAGATGACGTCTAACTTTCATAAATCGGTTACCGTCAAAATACATGCTGTTATTTGTCACTCTTTTCCCATGGCAGCACTGAAACGATAGTAATAATATGACTTGCATATAGCTGTGTTGCCATGGGGAAAAAGCAAAAAATATCAGAATGTATTATGACCATTAGCAGATGTTTTATAACAGACTCTGATTATTGATCAATCAATCAACCAATCATAATCATCATCATCATCATCATCATCGTCATCATCAGCAACTGTTATGCTTTGCATATGTTGTAGTTATTAGCTTAAAGACCCACCAGATCCATGAGCGAAAATCACGTGTTTCACGTGTTTCCCTCTCTTATAGCTGGTAACAAATCTTATTTCGACCAGGTTTGACTCCCATACAAATGCCCCCAAATTGAAAACGAGACAGAGACTTTTAAAGAGCAGCCTCAATTTGAAGTTGGGGGCATTTGTATATGGGTCACAGTTACCCAGAAAAACTAAAACAAAGGACAGGTATGACTCACATGCAAATGCCCCCTTAAGCAAACGAGGCTGCTCTTCAAAGCGATGTCTCGTTTTGATGTGTGTGAGAATGTGAATGGGAGTCACACCTGGCCAAAATAAGATTTCTTACCAGCGAGAGAGGGAAAACACCTGAAAAACGTGATTTTGACACGTGACGTGGTGGGTCTTTAAACGCCCCTCTGGGGCCAAAGCTTCCATAAAACTGTTCCAAACTGCCGGTTTTGGAAGGTTGGGTTATAATTTGTTTATGGCGGAGAAGCCGTGACTAAGGTACATCCCAACTCTTTCGGCCTAGAGGATTACAATACAGACGCTGGCGTTGAGGAAGGTCCCCGAATACCAGCTAATCCCTTTGGCTGCAGCACTAAGATTAAGAGCAAGTGACAAAAAACAACAACAAACAAAACCCAACAACAAACAAAACCCAACAAAAAACAAAAACCAAACAAACAAACAAAACCCAACAACCAAACAAAACCCAACAACAAACAAAACCCAGCAACAAACAAAAACCCAACAACAAACAAAACCCAACAACAAACAAAACCCAACAACAAACAAAACCCAACAACACAAACAAAACCCACAACAAACAAAACCCACAACAAACAAAACCCAACAACAAACAAAACCCAACAACAAACAAAACCCAACAACAAACAAAACCCAACAACAAACAAAACCCAACAACAAACAAAACCCAACAACAAACAAAACCCAACAACAAACAAAACCCAACAACAAACGAAAAAAACTTTTGGAGAGTCATAGTCTTTCACAGAAGACTAACCAGTATCATGGTTTTCAATTACTGTAGATCGAAAACCATTTTATTGTACAGCTCTCATGTTACTCTGTGCCCAACTTCAGACTTAAATGTTCAACCAGTTATAAAAGCCATTTCAATTGTACCCACGGTCGAGATAGAGTGGTTGTAAAACGGTCCCTTCTGTCTTCGTTCCCACAAATTTCAACTTGCAAATTTTCACAAGTCTGTTTTTTCCCAGTCACTAATTCTCTCTGTGTGTCCCCCCCCCCTCCCCTCTTTTTCTCTCCTCCCTCCCTCCATCCATTGTGTCTCACCCTTTTCAGTGTCTGACGTGTTGTTTTGGGCAACTGTCAGAAGTCATTTTGCCTGAAACCCTGCTACTGTGACGGGACACCTTTCAAAGACTCCCTGCCCCTAAAACTGTTGTCGCTGGGATAGTAAATGTTTACTGTTGTGAGACCAAAGACTCTATAGTCTATGGTGAACAGGTTGAC
>CM065691.1:10222375-10227375 GCA_017654935.2 Phymorhynchus buccinoides
AGGACTAACATTTAACATTTTTTTACAGGCAAACAATTGGACAGCTTCGATAGTTTTATATTGTGTACTGCCCCATACCTCTGCGGTGTACAATAACATTGGCTTCACCATAGTATCAAACAGTTTAAAGAAGATAGTTTGTGTCCATGTTACCTAAGCTCCACATTGTCTTCATGATTTCTATTGTTTTATATTTGGCTCTCCTTGTGAAATCTTCCAGCGCTGTTACAAAAGATAATTTAGTTGTCAGAGTGAAACCAAGATATTTGTAGCTATTCACTGCTTCAATTTGCTCTCTTTTAAAATACCATATTTCAAATTTAGACAAATGCCCCCCTTTTCTAAAAATCATAACTTTAGTTTTATTTAAATTAACTTTTAGACCCAGTTTATCAGACGCTACTTGCAAATTATTTATTTGGTTTTGTAAACCTGAAGGTGTAGAGGAAATCAAAGCTATATCGTCTGCGAAAAGCAAAA
Organism: Phymorhynchus buccinoides; assembly: GCA_017654935.2. NCBI lineage: Eukaryota > Metazoa > Mollusca > Gastropoda > Neogastropoda > Raphitomidae > Phymorhynchus > Phymorhynchus buccinoides. The sequence goes on from CM065691.1 coordinate 10,222,856, forward strand.
GGAAAATTTCTTTTAAGCCAGGTAGAAATTGAAAACCGTGCTTCCCTTTATCATTTACTTCCTCTGCCACTTCTGTTATGAGTAAAGAAAAGATCAGGGGAGATAACAAGCACCCTTGCCTTAGGCCGCCTGGGCATTCGAAGAACTCCGATATCTCAGAACCCCATTTCACGCATGATTGAACAGACTTGTATATCCCCTGCATCATATTTAACATTTTAGTGGATGTTTTTACTTTTTCTAGCACTTTCCACAGGCTTTCTCGATTAACTGTATCGAACGCTTTCATGTAATCGATGAAAGCTACGTATAATTTTCCATTTTTACGTTTCTCGTTAATGCATGTATTAATCATTGTAACTAAGGAAAAAATATGGTCAATAGTAGAATATGTTTTGCGGAAACCAGCTTGCTCCTCACAAATTTTCTCTTCTTGTTCAGCCCATTTGTAAAGTCGCTTGTTAAGAATAGAAGTAAACACTTTACTAACGCAGCTTAGTAATGAAATCCCTCGGTAGTTTCCTGGATTAGTAGAGTCACCTTTTTTAAATAGAGGAACTAGGACTGAGCGTGACCATTCAACAGGGTAGTAACCGTTATCGTATAGCCTATTAAACAATTTTACTAAGAAGGGGACAATGAAATGAGTAGAACATTTTAAGAACTCACTACTAATATCGTCTAACCCAGACGCTTTCCCTGATTTTAACTTTCTAATTGCGTGCTCAACTTCAGCGTCTGTAATGGGTTGGTCTAAATCTGGAATCAAGACAGGATCTTCGGTTTCTAAAAAGGTGTTCTGGGAATTCCCGTTCTCTTCGTTTGACTCGCCTGCCTGTCCAAAAATATTTTCAAAATGCTCTTGCCATACAGAAATAGGAATGTTGGCTGTTTTGCGTGGTTTATGCCTAACACCGCGAATTGTGGACCAGAACTTGCTACTGTTGTTTCTACTATTTAATAGAGTATCTCTTAGTTCTCTTTTGTATTGCGTTCTCTTGTTTCTAATTGTGTCGTTATAAACGTTTCTCTTTACTCTGAATGCAGCCTTGTCTTTAGCCTTTTTCGTGCGCGTACTGTAAGTCAGCGCTCGTCTAGCTGAACGCTTAAGGTTGCTGCAGGTGGCGTCGTACCATTTGTTATAATTTGATCTTGCACGTGTCTTTTGTTTTGTTGTGCATCGCATGCAGTCTCCAGCTTCGAGCAGGGTGGCTGTAAATAGGTTAAGCGCTCCCTCAATATCGCTGTCAACTAGATTCGCCGCTTCTTCTAAAGCCTGTCTACTTTGGGTGGTTTCCATCTGTGCTAAAAATAGATGCTCTTTACTCTGCTCCCATCTAATTTTAGATGTAGGGGTATCATGTCTTTCTTCTTCATTGCTTTTCTCATCAACAGTACAACAAACAGATAATTCTACAGGCATGTGTTGGGACTCAATGCGCTGTTCTATTATTAGAGATGTTGGTATCCGTGTCAAATCCACAGAGCAAACGAAAAAATCAATAGTGCTGTTTCCTTGTTCAGAAAGAAAGGTAAAACTATCATCAAAGTGTGTGTCAATTAAGCCATTTAGGGGTGACAATTGAAACATAGTACATAATTCCATCAGTTTCTTTCCGAAACCATTGACTACTTTATCTTCAGAAGATCTTTCCATTTCATTTTGACTGTCCAGTACATGATCATCATCAGTTAAGTCCATCATTTCCAGCCCCCATTCCCCGATCCTTGCATTGAAGTCCCCACTAACCAGAAAATAACAATCCCTTTGTCTCGCTTCATAAAATGACAACAAAAAGTGTTCTAATTTGTCCAGAGTACAATCATAATCTTTGTCATTATAGAAAACACTGTTAATAGGATGGTTGTACATACCGACAAATAATACATCTTTATCACATCCAAACAACGCTTTAGAAAGCTGTAAGCAAATAATGTTGTCAACATTTGTTTCAATCTGTTTGACAAAATCCGTCCACTTTCTTTTCACCAAGACAACAACTCCTCCTGATCCACGACCCATCCTAGATAGCTTAATAGCAGGTGAATGAAAAACAAGGAAATCTTTAAAGTAAACGTCGAAATTAAACGAACTAAAGGTAAACGTTTCCTGCAAACAGCAGACATCAAAGGAAGTGATATAATCGACAAAATCAGGATCACATAACTTGGCACTCAGCCCATTAATATTCCAAGAAACAAAAGAAAGAGAACTTAAATTACTCTTTGTAGTGTTTGTTTGCGCGTGTGTGTTTGTACTAGCGTTCTGTTCATCATGAGAAATTTCTTCTCCATTAGTACAGTCATCAGTGTTAGGAGTAGGCCTAGTGCTTGTAACTGTGTGTGTGTTTCTATCCCTTTGCCCACTGCTTACTGTGCTATGTGTGTTAGGAGTAGGCCTAGTGCGTGTAACTGTGGGTGTGTTTCTATCCCTTTGCCCACTGATTACTGTGCTATGTGTGTTAGGAGTAGGCCTAGTGCGTGTAACTGTGGGTGTGTTTCTATCCCTTTGCCCACTGATTACTGTGCTATGTGTGTTAGGAGTAGGCCTAGTGCGTGTAACTGTGGGTGTGTTTCTATCCCTTTGCCCACTGTCTACTGTGCTATGTGTACATGCAGTATCAACTATGCGGCTTCGGCCTGTTTCCTAGGTTTGTGTGTTTGTTTTGCTGTTACTGCACGAGAGTTTCTTTTTCCACGTTTCGTGCAGATCCGCCTGTCTCTCACTGGAAGACACGGTTGACCGAGTTTGGGGTCGACTGCTCGTCTCGCGTTCTTTCTCCGCGTTTTGCACCCGACGAGGGCTGCCTGGGGTCGCGTTCATTGCGTCATCACGTTTTCCGGCGTTGCTGGTTGGCTGGCTGCTACCACTGGCATGCGTGACGTGTGCGTTCTGGCTGGCTGGGTGGTGGGGAGGCCCCACTCGCGTCATGGGGGATTCCGTTCGCCCGCTTTCTGCCTGCCTTCGTTCAGGGATTCCCCGCGGCTGCTGGTCTTCTCGGATTCTTAGCTGACCCCCGACATAGAATCCCACCTTCCCTTGCATTCTAAGGTCTTTTAGTTGCTGTGACTGTCTTTTTGTCAGAGAGAGACAGAGAGAGAGAGAGAGAGAGAGAGAGAGAGAGAGAGAGGAGAGAGAGAGAGAGAGAGAGAGAGAGAGAGAGAGAGAGAGAGACAACAGAGACAGAGAGAGAGAAAAAAAACCATTTGAAACATTTGTTGATTGATGGAAAAGAATAAGCACAGAATGGGCTTGTTTACATCTTGCCCTCGAAACAAAGGGAAAAAAAGCATAATTAAAACTTCAATTAATGAGAGAGAGAGAGAGAGAGAGAGAGAGAGAGAGAGAGAGAGAGAGAGAGAGAGAGAGAGAGAGAGAGAGAGAGAGACGAACTCTAGGTTGTAGAAATAACGAAAACAGCTGATTGAAAGTTGAAACAGTTTACGAACCTAGCCACGACAGTTACCAACAGGTTTAGGGGGACTTTGAAAGGTGACATACAGAAAGAAGGCTTCTATCTAGGTGGCGTAGGTGTTGACAGGTCAATACTGAAACATAGAGAGAGAGAGAGAGAGAGAGAGAGAGAGAGAGAGAGAGAGAGAGAGAGAGAGAGAGAGAGAGAGAGAGAGCGACAGAGAGAGACACAGAGAGACAGAGAGAGAGAGAGAGAGAGAGAGAGACAGAGAGAGAGAGAGAGAGAGAGAGAGAGAGATAGAGAGAGAGAGAGAGAGAGAGAGAGAGAGAGACAGAGAGAGAGAGAGAGAGAGAGAGAGAGAGAGAGAGAGAGAGAGAGAGAGAGAGAGAGAGAGAGAGAGAGAGAGAGAGAGAGAGAGATTCAGACTCATTGAGTTCATAGAGTGATGTGTATTAATAATGAAAGACAGTACACTGTGTTAGTAGTTAAAAAAGAAAGAAAGAAAAAGACGAATTCAGAGACAGTCAGAGACTATAACTTGTAAGAGAGAGACAGACGGCAAATTTTAACCCTTTCACCGCCAAAGTCGCATTTTAGCACCACAGTGATTTAACTCCTATGTCACTAAAAGGCATCAAATTGGGGTCTATTATCCAAAGACCCTATTGTCTTAGTTTTGTGAAATAAGGATAGACCTTATTTTATATATGTTACAGAAGAATCCCCAATACTGCAGATGGATTTTGTTCTCTACCCAGGTCGTCTTAATGGAACATTTTGGCTGAAATATGGCTGGCGGTGAAAGGGTAAAAGTGTGGGAACGACGACATTAGTCATGTGGACTGGACATGTTTACAGCCTACGCTAGCCTAGTATATGGGCTACATATGTCACTTAGTTTCCGGGGGTCACTTTTATAGTGGGGGGTTTGTTGACACCTTTCACTAGTGTTACAAGTTCCCGGTGCTGGGGACCTATCTGTGAGAGAGAACTCTTAAAAAAAAAAAAAATTCCACTTGTCAAATGGATTTGCTGAAGCATTTTTTCTTTCTGCTTCTGAATTCATGTAGAATCCACAATAAACAAATTCTAGCCCAGCCCGCC
>CM065691.1:10229875-10239875 GCA_017654935.2 Phymorhynchus buccinoides
CTCTCTCTCTCTCTCTCTCTTCTATTCTCTCTTTCTATTCAGAGTGTTCACACACTTGGCCCACTGGGTAGTCTTCTCCTTCCTGCTAATTATCGCACCAAGACTTCTCCAGCTTCCGTATTTTTATTGCGGGTTGGCCGAAACTTCAGAAGATCCGGTCTGACGCTAAAACAAAAGAGCACAGGTAATAGGCCTGTAAGGAAGATTCTGAACACTATTCCCAAGACACAAAAACAACACCGACATCAAAGAGAAATGGACTTTGTTCAGTTGGATGAACTCGAGACATAGCAGTGGTGGGGTGGAAGGTGGGGGTTTGGGGGGTAGGGGTGGTGGTGGTGGTGAGCTGTAGTGGTGAGTGTGAAGTGTTGTAAATGACCAAGGTCTAACAGTCTTTGGAAGGACTGAATCAAGCGGTTAGCAATGGGATAGGACGCGATCCCCAGAGTTATTGCCCTTTGCGTTTCCCTATTGTTTCTCCGCAGTTATTGTTCTTTGAAGCACTAACACGGGCAACAATGGAGCAAGCGGTTACTAGGAAGACGCAAAGGGACGTAATCATCGGCATGTCGTCAGATTCCATCGTTCAAGTGCGCAGCTCACCGTCATGCAACAATTCAACACTAGCCTGACGTTTGTCACGGGTTTTAACGGCAGTAGGTGGATGGGTGCCTTGTGCCTCCATTCGGGGAGCTGGATGACCCCGCCCTCCACGAGTCTCTCCCCGTGGGGATACCGGGGGGTCTTTTGTATAAATAGTTCCCCCACCTTCTAGAAGTTCTGTGCTAGTATCTTCCTCTGATCTGTCATTCTCCTTGACTCTGCCTTTTCCTTTTCTTGTGTCACATGATCTGCTATTTTTTCTGACTTATTGGCCTATTCCACTGCCTCCCCCCCCCCCCCCCCCCCCCCCCCAATCTTGCAAATATGGTTTTCCTTGGAGCTCCTCCTAAATCGGAATGTGTCGGCTGAATGCAGCGGGGAGACCAATGAAAACTGAAAACCGGACACATTATGTACCTTACCCATTATGGGACGGGAACAAAGCAAAAGAAGAATAAGAACAATTTAAGAATACCAGACGTTAGTCACAAGTGTTCAACCATGCACAGACAGCAACACACCCGAGCATGAAACAGACACAGACACAGACACAGACACAAGACACACAGACACAGACACAGACACAGACAAAGCAACACAATCATACCCATCCGCATTTCTGTCCTTCAGTGGTGTTTTTTTACTTTTGACTGATCGTTCAGCAAAAGGTCACGATTGACGTCACAGATCAGTAGACCACTAGTACATGTCAGAGGCGGATTGGGGAGAGGGGGGTGGGGGGTTACAGGGTTTCTGGACCACCCACCCTTCATTTAAAACCAATTAAACAATGCGCAATAATAGTAGAAGATAAAGGCAAGACGGAAAGAACGCAATGAACCAAGACTGTGACAGGGACTTGTTGATCTGCATTTTCTGTACTATGTAACTCCATGCCATTTTTTTTAGCTTAATCTTCTAAATGAGGCCTTCATTGCTTCTTTTACATTCAAATTATCGTCAGTTTCTGGAGGCCTCCGTCCCACAGACACCTAACCGAGCACTTGTAGGGCTTAACCCTTCTCCCCATTCAATGATTAACTGATCCGCCCTTGCACTTCAAGGGGTGTCAGTATGGCACTTAATCGAAACACACGAGTGGAGCGTAAGATCAGTTGTAGGGGGCAACACTTCTTCGGTGCCGCCTCTCCACCCCCATCCTTCCTGTCCCCGTCCCAACCTACCCCCCTGCTGCCGTATTCCCTACCTGCCCAGAGTCCTCACAGGAAAAAGGATCAACAGGCAGCAACACTATATTGTTCGGGACACAATGGTGATCGGGACTCAGGTAGGTGGGGAAGCACTCAGGGGTCAAAATGGTGTCGGCACGCGACCTGACCCCCGATGATGCGTGAACAAAGTTATGGCGATTGGCACGTGCCGTCTCCCTCCGTAGCTTTCCATATGTTTTGTTTTTTTGCAATATGGTATAGGTATATTTGTCTTAGATATCTACTTGTCGTTTTTTCATAGCATAGACATCTGTTTTGATGCTCGATTGTTTAAATATGTGTGTGTGTTTTGTTTTATATTTCTGTGCCCCAAGTGGGTATGAAATAAAACATTTGCCTTGCCTTGCATCCACCACTCCCCCTACTTTCACTTATGCAGGCTTGCAACATGTTTTTCTATTCAGTGTTTGCATGAATTCAAGTTTTGCCATTGCTTTAGGAACTGATCAATAAAAACCATCATCATAAACTGATGGGAAAAGGTTATGAAGCGATGAGTGCAAGTGTCCTTAGGGCCCACGTGTAATCATTGACACAGATATATAACTAAAATGGCGCGCGGACAAAAGCCCACGGGTCAAAAGCCCACCTTGTAATCTGACAAACGGACAAAACCCCACTCATGGAAGACAGATCTTCATTCCTTCGTTTCTGCGTATCCAGATAACAAGATGGGCTTTTCCCTACAGGCTGCTTCGTGTTGTTCCAATAAGTAGGCCTGGACCTATATCAGATTTGACTTGATACACGTTTTGTTTCAATAAGTAGGCCTAGACCTATATCATATTTGAATTGATACACTTTTTGTTTCAATAAGTAGGCCTAGACCTATATCATATTTGACTTGATACACTTTTTGTTTCAATAAGTAGGCCTGGACCTATATCAGATTTGACTTGATACACTTTTTGTTTCAATAAGTAGGCCTAGACCTATATCATATTTGACTTGATACACTTTTTGTTTCAATAAGTAGGCCTGGACCTATATCAGATTTGACTTGATACACTTTTTGTTTCAATAAGTAGGCCTGGACCTATATCAGATTTGACTTGATACACGTTTTGTTTCAATAAGTAGGCCTGGACCTATATCAGATTGACTTGATACACGTTTTGTTTCAATAAGTAGGCCTGGACCTATATCATATTTGACTTGATACACTTTTTGTTTCAATAAGTAGGCCTAGACCTATATCATATTTGACTTGATACACGTTTTGTTTCAATAAGTAGGCCTAGACCTATATCATATTTGACTTGATACACTTTTTGTTTCAATAAGTAGGCCTAGACCTATATCATATTTGACTTGATACACTTTTTGTTTCAATAAGTAGGCCTAGACCTATATCATATTTGACTTGATACACTTTTTGTTTCAATAAGTAGGCCTAGACCTATATCATATTTGACTTGATACACTTTTTGTTTCAATAAGTAGGCCTAGACCTATATCAGATTTGACTTGATACACTTTTTGTTTCAATAAGTAGGCCTAGACCTATATCATATTTGTTTCAATAAGTACTTGATACAGACCTAGGCCTATATCAGATTGGACTTTTTGTTTCAATAAGTAGGCCTAGACCTATATCAGATTTGACTTGATACACATTCTCCCTTGATGTTATGAATGCCTTGCGGTTTTCATTAATCTGTTTTTCATATGGTAATGTTAAAATGTTACAGTAGGCCTAAAAGTGTTTGATACAGTCATGATCTCAAACAGTTCAGACGCTTTTCACGTGGCCAAGCCCTACTTGAAATACCTCAGAATGCCCTATTACTCCCCATTTTCCGAAAAGAATACAGTGACCCCATGTCGTGGAAAGGGACAGGTCAATTGATCAGTAGCCAGAATCCATCCTTAAGGGTCTGCTACACTGCATACGATTCGCGACCTAATACGATGCGACTGTGACGATGAGAGTCATGATTCACGTGGAATTCACATATTGGGTCTACTTGAGTATACAGAGCGAAAGTAGCGGATTTATTTTTAGACGGACGGAAGTATTTCACGTGGATCATGACTCGCATCGTCACAATCGCATCGCATTGACAGCGAATCGTATGTAGTGTAGCAGGCCCTTTTAGAGAAAATGTGTGCTTACTTTTTGTTGACAGTTATTAGTTTAGGAAAAGGGAAAAACCCACATTGAATTAAACTCTCTCAATGGGTTGAGACATATCAAACTGAAACAGATGACGTCTAACTTTCATAAATCGGTTACCGTCAAAATACATGCTGTTATTTGTCACTCTTTTCCCATGGCAGCACTGAAACGATAGTAATAATATGACTTGCATATAGCTGTGTTGCCATGGGGAAAAAGCAAAAAATATCAGAATGTATTATGACCATTAGCAGATGTTTTATAACAGACTCTGATTATTGATCAATCAATCAACCAATCATAATCATCATCATCATCATCATCATCATCATCGTCATCATCAGCAACTGTTATGCTTTGCATATGTTGTAGTTATTAGCTTAAAGACCCACCAGATCCATGAGCGAAAATCACGTGTTTCACGTGTTTCCCTCTCTTGCTGGTAACAAATCTTATTTCGACCAGGTTTGACTCCCATACAAATGCCCCCAAATTGAAAACGAGACAGAGACTTTAAAGAGCAGCCTCAATTTGAAGTTGGGGCATTTGTATATGGGTCACAGTTATCCAGAAAAACTAAACAAAGGACAGGTATGACTCACATGCAAATGCCCCCTTAAGCAAACGAGGCTGCTCTTCAAAGCGATGTCTCGTTTTGATGTGTGTGAGAATGTGTATGGGAGTCACACCTGGCCAAAATAAGATTGTTTTTACCAGCGAGAGAGGGAAACACCTGAAAAACGTGATTTTGACACGTGACGTGGTGGGTCTTTAAACGCCCCTCTGGGGCCAAAGCTTCCATAAAACTGTTCCAAACTGCCGGTTTTGGAAGGTTGGGTTATAATTTGTTTATGGCGGAGAAGCCGTGACTAAGGTACATCCCAACTCTTTCGGCCTAGAGGATTACAATACAGACGCTAGCGTTGAGGAAGGTCCCCGAATACCAGCTAATCCCTTTGGCTGCAGCACTAAGATTAAGAGCAAGTGACAAAAAACAACAACAAGCAAAACCCAACAACAAACAAAACCCAACAACAAACAAAACCCAACAACAAACAAACCCAACAAACAAACAAAACCCAACAACAAACAAAACCCAACAACAAACAAAACCCAGCAACAAACAAAACCCAACAACAAACAAAACAACCCAAACAAAACCCAACAACAAACAAACCCAACAACAAACAAAACCCAACAACAAAAAAAAACCAACAACAAACAAAACCCAACAACAAACAAAACCCAACAACAAACAAAACCCAACAACAAACAAAACCCAAACAACAAAAAAAACCCAACAAAAACAAAACCCTTTTTTTTCAACAAACAAAACCCAACAACAAACAAAACCCAACAACAAACGAAAAAAACTTTTTGAGAGTCATAGTCTTTCACAGAAGACTAACCAGTATCACGGTTTTCAATTACTGTAGATCGAAAACCATTTTATTGTACAGCTCTCATGTTACTCTGTGCCCAACTTCAGACTTAAATGTTCAACCAGTTATAAAAGCCATTTCAATTGTACCCACGGTCGAGATAGAGTGGTTGTAAAACGGTCCCTTCTGTCTTCGTTCCCACAAATTTCAACTTGCAAATTTTCACAAGTCTGTTTTTTCCCAGTCACTAATTCTCTCTGTGTGTCCCCCCCCCCTCCCCTCTTTTTCTCTCCTCCCTCCCTCCATCCATTGTGTCTCACCCTTTTCAGTGTCTGACGTGTTGTTTTGGGCAACTGTCAGAAGTCATTTTGCCTGAAACCCTGCTACTGTGACGGGACACCTTTCAAAGACTCCCTGCCCCTAAAACTGTTGTCGCTGGGATAGTAAATGTTTACTGTTGTGAGACCAAAGACTCTATAGTCTAGGGTGAACAGGGAGGGGAGGGGAGGGAGGGGGGGGAGGGGAGGGGAGAGGATAGGGTGAGGGGAGGAGGAGGGAGAAGGGGAGGCTCGCATGATATGATATGGTAAAGGTCCGTTCTTCTTGCTCCCCCAAGGACCGTTCACTGAACGTCTCTGGTAAATTCCCCTGTGATGGGTGTGGTGGTTTATGATTATTGGGGAGGGGGGGGGGGGGGGGAGAGGGAGAGAGAGGGACCAGAGACTGCCGTATAAGAGAGATACTGACTTGATGACATCAGTGATGACGTCATCAGATGAAGAGAGAGAATAACCTCTGAGAGAGAGCTGGTTGTTTTTCTAGACAGTCAGAGCAGAGTTATATCCCCAAATGCCATTTTGCCAGATTGGCTTTCTTCTTTTTTTTTCTCTTTTTCACTTTCATGTTACTTGTACAATTTTATTTTTTTTTAATTTTATAAATTTGTTTTTCTTTTAAAGGGTTAGTAACTAAAATTAATAGGGGGAGAGAGAGAATTGCTTTAGAGAGAGTCAAATAAGAGTTTTCCAGAGAGTGAGAGTCCCCTCTCGCCAGTCAGTCTTCCACGATGTCAAATCCCCGATGGGAGTTCCACAGCTATCCCCCCCCCCCCCCCTACCCATCAAGTGATGAAGAGAGTGCTTCCTGAGAGTTGAGTGCTCTCCACGGGATATCATTCAGAGAAGGGGAGAGGGGGGGAGGGGAGAGAGAGAGGAGAGAGAGACTCGATGAGAGTAGATATGAGAGAAAGAGAGAGAGAGAGAGATCTTGAGAGAGAGAAGAGAGACTGGTAAACCACTGAACGAACGTAACGAACGTGATGGGTTTTTATTTATTGGGGGTTATAAGGGGTGGGGGGGGTGGGGGGGGTGGACCATTGCTTTTTTACTGCCGTATAACTCACATACTGACTTGATGACATCACTGATGACGTCATCATATGAAGAGGAATAACTCTGATATGCTGCTTGTTTTTCTAACAGTCAGTTATATCCCCAGACCATTTTGCCAAGCATTGGCTAGAAATCAGTAAATATCTTTTTTTCATGGCACATGATTTGTACAATGGTTTTTTTACATACATTTTCTCTGGCAGTCAAAGGGTTAGTAACTAAAATTAACGAGGGGGAGAGAGGGAGAGGAGGCGAGAAAAGAGTAGAGAGAGAGAGAGAAAGAGAGAGAGAGAGAGATATTTAGAGAGAGAAAGAAAGGGGGGGGGGGTAGATCTGGGAGAGTTTCAATCTATCAAAACTTATGCTTCTACCTTTATTTGCCTGAGAGAGAGAGAGAGAGGAGAGAGAGAGAGAGAGAGAGAGAGAGAGAGAGAGAGAGAGAGAGAGAGAGAGAGAGAGAGAGAGAGAGAGAGAGAGAGAGAGAGAGAGAGAGAGAGAGATGCTTAATGATGCTTTAGATTAGGCCTACCTCATACGTTTGCAAAGAAAGCTGTATAAAAATGTATAAACTGCAAACCTAGTTTTCTTTGCAAAACAAACAACACCTTGTGAGCAAAAAGACGCATATTGGTCATAATTATAATAAAGTACAGAACGGTTTCAAACTAGAAATATACTTTGAGGAATGGAGACAACAGGACAACTGTTGAACAAAGGGAAAATACGATGCGTTAATAAGGGAAGAGAAAAAGAGAGGCAGGGGAGGGGTGGGTATGCCAAATTGCTATACTGAATTTATAATCTATTTTGAAGGCTTCTATTCTCATCCCTGTGAATGTCTACAGGTCCCCGGAGCTTTAACTGAAAAGCTTCTACACAAGAACATCCCCATTAGGCATGTCTAAACAAGCGGTAACCAGGTTTACAAACGATTAGAACTGTTGAGTAAAGTCCCTTTGAAATGGGCCAATTGTTCAAAAAGACAGCCTTTAACAGGCGACGTCAAAACATTTAGCTCCTTCATCAAAAACTACCCCGGGACAATGTTGGTTCTCAGGACTAAACTGTTGGAAAGGGCGCGTGCGGGTGTGATGATGTTAAAATATTGCCTCCATCAGAGAAAACATCCCCCAAGACAATTTGGGTTTCCAAGAAAGGAACCGATCGGGACCTACCTCTGAAAACATTGACGTTTTGGGGTGTGGTGACTACAGAGAGAGATATACAGAGAGAGAGAGAGAAGAGAGAGAGAGAGAGAGAGGGAGAGAGGGGGGGGGGGTGTTTTCAGAGAGAGAGAGAGATAAAGAGAGAGAGAGAGAGGAGAGAGAGGAGAGAGAGAGAGAGAGAGAGGGAGTGGGGGGGGAGTGGGGGGGGGGTGTTGTTTTCAGTGGCTGTTGACATGGTGTCGTGGTCAGTGAGAGCGACACCAGACTTAGGCTAGGTACTAAAGCGGACACACCAAACGGTGACCGTTGGTAAAGGGCAAAGTGGACCCACCTTTTTCCTCCTGGGAGTCTTCGTGGAGGGGGCCTTTGGGACAAAGTTTTGTTGGAAAAACGTCCCTTAATATAATAATAATAATAAATCATTTAACACTTTGGCTCTGCCTTTTCCTTTTCTTATTGTTATTTACAACTTTTTTCTGCCTTAGTCGCACATTCTCCTACCTTTTTTTTTAATCCTAGAAAATATTCTAAACAATTTTTCCTTTGAGTTCAGAAATCGCAATGTGCCTATTGATTTTGTGCAAGGCAATCGTGTATTATATTCCAAAGCTTCGTATTTATGACTCAAACGCATTAATGGGGAAATTAGTCTCGATTCAGTTATCTCACTTTAAAACAAAAAAAGAAGCACTTTGACCATTGAAACCAGCCTGAAAATAACCTTGTGAATTGGAAAGCAGAATTGAAGATAAAACGCACAGAAAATCGCCATCAACCTAAACATAACCCTGTTAACTGTGAAACATTGGTCAAGACAAAACAAACAGAAAACTAGCATCAACCTCAAAATAACCGCTGCAATCAAACCAAGGAGACCATTCTAGACTAGTACAAGAAGTCACGGTCGTTAATGTGAACTGTCAAAGAGTCGGCCTAGTTGGGGCACATTATGACCATTGGCTAACCCGGGGGTGTCCGGACTTTTCCCACCCGGACATTACCCACCCGGACTTTTCCCACCGGACGTTTCCCACCTGGACTTTTCCCACCCGGACTTTTCCCACCTAGGACTTTTCCCACCCGGACTTTTCACACCTACGACTTTTCCCACCCGGACTTTTCACACCCAATTGAACAAACTTCTGTTTATTGCATTTCATTTCCGACTATGACTGCCAGATACAAACAGATGTTTGCGTACTTACTTTTTGCTATCATAATAGTAGGATGGCAATGGATATATATAAGATAATCAGAGACAATTTTCTCTTCCTTTCTATGACCCCCCCCCCCTCTCTCTCTCTCGGAAGAAAGAGAGACAGAAAGGGAGAGAGAGAGAGAGTGTGAGAGAGATAGAGATAGATAGATAGAGAGAGAGAGAGAGAGAGAGAGAGAGAGAGAGAGAGAGAGAGAGAGAGAGAGAGAGATATTTGATTGATTGATTGATTGATTGAATTTTATTTATAGAGGGTAATAGAGTAAGCAATAACATGCTTTTTTACATCCAGCCCTCTGGACAGAATACATTTATAAAAGTAGAAAATGGAAAACGAAAATAAACACATACAAAGTAATGTAAAGCATGCAAAAAACATCCCTATATTGTAACACATCAATAACAAAATCAAACCTATTATTATTAACTATACTCATTATTAACATTCAAAATGTGTGACGTAAGCGCATACACACGGGAAAATAAAACCCAATCCTACTTTTCACACTCAAAGAAGTGCACAAACATAAAAAAAAAATACCTCAATCATACTTCATCATTAAAATGTACTTATTTGAAAAGAAACCCATGCACATAATAAGTCAAACATAATATTACTTTACCTACTCATCTTAACATGCACAATTTAAAATGTAAATACATGTACGTACCCATGGCAACATGAGACCTATTCCTACATTACATTATTCATTTGTAGCATAAACAAATTAAAAAGTAAACACACACTCGTAACAAAAGCAGACCAAGTCATATTGTTTGCAAGCGAATACACATATTAAAAAATAAATACTACTCATAACGAAATCAAGCCTAAGCCTACTTTCTAGTCCTCGTCTTTAACATGCACATAAGTAAAACTTAACTCATCAC
>CM065691.1:10249875-10257375 GCA_017654935.2 Phymorhynchus buccinoides
AATAAAAGAGTTTGTGTGTTAAAGGTTGCACAACAGTAATCTCTGCAACAAATGATTATCTTTATTTTGTTCTTTATCAATGTATCTGACTGCTTTGATCGTCATGACTTGCAGACTCACGTCAAAATCAAGTATCCTGCTAACTTTAACCCTCTAACGCCTTTTATGTTTAGAGAAAATGACAACGTTAAGGTTTGAGTTAAGGTTAAAGGTCGGGGCCACGGACGCAACACACACACACACACACACACACACACACACACACACACACACACACACACACACACACACACACACACACATACACACAGACACACAACCGAACATGTACGATACTATAGACTCACTTTGTTTTAAAAAACGACGTGAGCCAAAAAGGGTCTGCCAATGAGCATCGAGATTTCAATGATTAGGTCTGTTTGCATGATCTTGTATCATTTTGAGGTCTAGGCTGTCAACTTCAGTTTGCATACTGTTGTGACAACCTGCAACGTCATTAGCTTACTAAGTTACTAAGTTACTGAAAAGTAACGACTGTGTTCGCACAAATTATCATTTTAATGCGTCATCTCACCCCCAACTTGAGATATTAAAGGGGTAAATCTCACGCATGGTTTGAGATTCTAGGGGGTGATTTGAGAGCTCTAGTGCGTAAATATACACAATCTCTACGTTTTCAGAAGCCCCGTACATAGCAGGGAAAAGGCTAAAACAAGGGCGTCGCCGAGCGGCAGACATGTCCGTCACCAGCAATGCCACGCACTTGCGACACCCCGTAGAGTGTCACATCCTGACACAAAATTGGAAGGGATTCTGTCTTCTAGTTCACGAGATACAGCTTGAAGAAGAAACATATAGCGCAAAGAAGGAAATTTCGGTTTTCAAGGTCACACTTCAAGGTCAAGGTCAGCATGGTGATAATTTATGTTCGGATGTTTTCTTCTCTAGGGTATACAGTACCACACACAATCTGAAGCGCTTCTGTCAAGTACCAATGTGGAAAATATGGCTTAAACCCCAATGTGTAGACCCCTAGCACTTGCAAGGCCTACTGATCGCCCGGACCGTGATCTTGACCTTGATCGGTATGCCACCATCAGAACGGGCATAAGCCAAAGTACCTTCATGCCAAATTTGAAGACTCTAACACTAACGGTGTGGGAGTTAATGGCCCCTGAAATATTTTTCGGTTTTCAAGGTCGTACGCCAAGGTCAAGGTCACGACGGCAAAATGGTTTGCGCGGATGCCTTCCTCTCATGGTGACACACCAGCACACAAAATGTGACGTGATTCTGTCAACCCGTTCGAAAGATATCCTTGGGACAGACAGAAGGAGAAAAAAATGACCCTCCGATTTTCAGGCTCCAGCGATCTTTTTGACCTTGACCTTGACCTTGATCGGTATGCCATCATCAGAACGGGCATAAGCCAAACCACCTTCATACCAAATGTCAACATCCTATGTTGATCGGTGCCCGAGATATGGCTAAAAATAGATTTTCGGTTTTCAAGGTCGTACGTCAAGGTCAAGGTCACGACGGCAAAACGGTTTGCGCCGATCTCTTCCTATTAAGGAGGCACACCTTCACACAAAACTTGACGCGATTCGGTCAAGCGGTTCGGGAGATATCCTTGGGACAGACAGAAAAAAAAAAGAAAAAAAATACAAACCAGCCCATCGCAATAGTCCGATCACCTTTTGTGACGGACTAAAAAGCCAATAAGAAAGCCAATACTGTACTACGCTATGCTATGGTGCTGCTGCGATTTGCGGAGAAGAACGCATCCGTGACGACGGAGCGGAGGCGAAGGCAATAAAAGGGGTCCGAATAAAAGAATGTATGGAATGTAGGGGAAGACGGGGTAAAAAGCGCATGGGCGGGTAAGAAGCCCACCCCAATTATCTCATAAAATGAAGCAAATTTCAGTCTCATTTTGCCCATGAGACGAGCGTTAATGTTTAGCATTCGTCTCATGGGCAAATTTGACTGAAAGTTTTCTTTATTTCATGAGATAATTGGGGTGGGCTTCTTACCCGCCCATGCGCTTTTTACCCCGTCTTCCCCTATAAGATTTCAGTGTGGGTTGTGCGCGAAGGAAGGAGTGTGATTGCTTGTTGACCTAGGGGAAGACGGGGTAAAAAGCGCATGGGCGGGTAAGAAGCCCACCCCAATTATCTCATGAAATGAAGCAAATTTCAGTCTCATTTTGCCCATGAGACGAGCGTTAATGTCTAGCATTCGTCTCATGGGCACATTTGACTGAAATTTTCTTTATTTCATGAGATAATTGGGGTGGGCTTCTTACCCGCCCATGCGCTTTTTACTCCGTCTTCCCCTATTTAGGGCGTTGGTTGAAAACGAGATGACACTCGACTTGCCCCCGCTGTTGCAGACTCCATCATGTGAGTGACTTAGCTGGCTCTTTTGCCCGCCAGGTGGCATAACGCTCGAGTGGGGCTAATCCTCCCTATATTCTTAGTTGGGGATAAAGAGAGAGAGAGAGAGAGAGAGAGAGAGAGAGAGAGAGAGAGATAGATAGGGAGGAGTCCAACCCTCTCTCTCTCTCTCTCTCTCTCTCTCTCTCTCTCTCTCTCTCTCTCTCTCTCTCTCTCTCTCTCTCTCTCTCTCTCTCTCTCTCTCTCTCTCACTACGCCCAACTAAGAAGATAGCTGATAAGCCCATAGTGGTTTGACTGCCCCCTGGCGATCAAATAATCGCCATAAGTCAACCAGAGGACGGGTCCTGGACCGAAACCATAAAGAAGCCTAGCCACCCGTGAAGGAGCTTCAACCCAAGACGGTTTAAGTAGGCCTACAACCTAACATTTTACTTATTTTCAGAATTTGTTTATCGTGAAAATGCCTTCCCCAGGGGAGGTTCGTGTTCATCGTGTGCACAGAAACGTGGCGGCCCGCAGGTAAAGTCATACTTTTATTTGACTAAAACAGTAATGTTGCACTCGTGGTCACCAAATATGTAGCCTTGTTTTTAAACATATACTTTCTCCTCGTAAAAATAGTTCCCCCACCTTCTGGAAGTTCTGTGCTTGTAACTTCCTCTATTCTGCCACTCTCTTTGACTCTGCCTTTTCCCTCTGCATTCTATAATCTACTATCTTTCTGACTGATTGGCCCATTCTCCTGCCTTTTTTCCAAAAAATCTTCTAAATGTTTCTCCTTTGAGTTCCTCCGAAATCGGAATGTGTCGGCTGTGCGCAGCGGGGAAACCAGTGAAAACTGAAAACCGGACACATACGCTCCTTACCCATTATGGCCATATGGCCTGGGAACGCAGAAGAAGAAGAAGAAAACGACGATATACTTTTTGCACGGGTGTTTTCTTTTGTTTTGTATGCTGGTGGTGGTTTGGGGGAGTTGGTGGTGGTTTGCAATATGGTTTCGTGTGCTAATCTTTTTGTGTGATACTTTTCTATTCGTTTTGCAATATGGTTTCGTGTGCTAATCTTTTTGGCTCACGTCGTTTTTTAAAACAAAGTGAGTCTATAGTATCGTACATGTTCGGTTGTGTGTCTGTGTGTATGTGTGTGTGTGTGTGTTGCGTCCGTGGCCCCGACCTTTAACCTTAACTCAAACCTTAACGTTGTCATTTTCTCTAAACATATAAGGCGTTAGAGGGTTAAAGTTAGCAGGATACTTGATTTTGACGTGAGCCTTCAAGTCACGACGATCAAAGCAGTCAGATACATTGATAAAGAACAAAATAAAGATAATCATTTGTTGCAGAGATTACTGTTGTGCAACCTTTAACCTTGACTCAGTCACACTCTTCAAACTAAAGAAGACTCTCACTCTCCACTGAAACTTTAACGTTGTCATTTTCTCAAAAAAACATAAGATGTTAGAGGGTTAAAGTTAGCAGGATACTTGATTTTGACGTGAGCCTTCAAGTCATGGGAATCAAAGCAGTCAGATACATCGGTAAGGAACAAAAGAAAGAAAATCATTTGTTGCAGAGATTACTGTAACTGTTGTGTTGTACCGATAGGAGATACATACTGGAAAGAAGACTCTCCATTAGATATACAAAAACGCTCTTTAAAAAGAAACACAAGACTTCAGGTGTGTACAAATAGGTACATTTTAACGTCGTCAACTTATATTTTCTGTAACAAATGGATGTACCGAGTGTGTGCGTTGACGGCCCGGTTGTTTAGCTTTATTTGCGCCTTTGAGTAACGGTTGTTCGTGTTCATTTGCACATCATCTCTGCGCATAACTTAGCCTACTGCACTTCCGGCAACAAGGCCTAGGCCTAGAGTCCATGCCTTACCTCATAATCAAGACGACGTACTTAACATTTAGCCCACATTCATTTCAGTCTTGAAAAAAAATATACGGAAAATCCAGGGTTCGTCGATTTCACTGCCTTCGACGTACGAATCCTTTGTTAGTCCTAGACGATTGATCACCATGAGCAAAGACTGTACAGGGGAAGATAAACATGGATGAGCTTGCTGGCTGTGACCTTGACCTTTGCTTTGTGGCAGAGGGGGGGGGGGGGATTAACGAAACGAAAATAAAATATTAGGACTAATATAAAATATCTTACAGAAATGTAGATGATGTGGAACAAGTTTTCATCGCATGAACAATCAGTTTAATACAGTAACAGATCACGCAACTTCAATTATTAATTTTCTAAGAGTAAGAGGCTTAGACCCACAGGCAAAGACTAGGCCTACTACAGGTGTCCGTAGACCCCCCTTACCCCGGCGGGGGGGGGGGGGGGGGGGGGGGGGGGGGGGGGGGGGGGGGGGTCACTATGTTTTTTTTTGAAAGCTTGGTCAATTTGCTTTTCAATTTTACTTGTTTGCCAAAAATAAAAATAGGGCTCCACTATGTTACATGCGCATACAAATAATTAAATTTTAAAGAAAGGGGTAGGGGTGCATAGAAATAATTTTAATTTACACAGTAAAATAAAAATTAATTCTGTTTTCAGATGCACAAGTGTCTACATAACAGTATTCTCTCTATACAGGCATGGGAATTGTCATGGGAATTCCCATGCCTGCTATAGTAATAAAAATCAGACGTGAGCCTTGCAGGCTTTGCCTCTTGTTTTGTGATACTTTCCTATTCGTTTTGCAATATGGTTTCGTGTGCTAATCTTTTTGTTTGTGGCTCAAGCCACAAACCTATAACTCACTTTGTCGGTCGGTCGTTCCAAAATTGTCGCACTTCAAATCGAGGCTACACGACGAAAATGGAGTTTTACGTCCTCTTGGTCTGAATCAGACACATATGGGACATTTGTAAATACAAATATGGTGGGAACAATACTGGAGGCAATGCCCGGAGGCAGTACGAAACCAGTAAAGTCCCGATTTTGTATTAATACAGATAGCTGTAGCGGTGACCACGCCTCGGTTAAACCTCATCGACTATGGCACCGCCACAAGTTAGTATAATATTGAGGCTACACTTCAAAATTAATTGAGGCCGCTCTTTAAAATGATGTATTTTAAAAGCGTACAAAATAATAAACATACGTAATACAGACACTACAACAGACACGACGAGTATGAGTAGAATACATAGTTTTAAATGTTTTCCAAAAGATATAAATAGTTATATATAGATAACATTCTGGTTTACAGATTAAAATTATTGAAAATCCAGGTGAGGTAACTCATGATTGGAGTGGTAAAAATAGACCGCGTGCCACAAACTATTGCGATTTCGCGCTTGTTTTGGTGATACTTTTCTTTTCGTTAAAAAGTAGGTCAGCTTGAATTCTATGAAGGGGGATGGTGAATGCGGGGGCAGGCCGATGGGGGGGTGTAATGTGGCAAAATGCCTTTTGCGTGGAAAACGCTATTTGTAATGGTTTGGATTCTAGGGGAGTGTGAAAGGGGGGGGGGGGGGGGGACGTAAATGTAGTTATTGTGATTTCGTTTCGGGTTGTTCCTTATGATAAGTGCGTTGTTTTTGCTCAGATTTTTTACTTCTTTGTGAAGCGCTTAGAGCCCCCCGTAAGGAGAATAAGCGCTATATAAATTGTCATTATTATTATTATGCTTTTCTATTCGTTTCGCAATATGGTTTCGTGTGCTAATCTTTTTTGTGATACTTTTCTTTTCGTTTTGCAATATGGTTTTGTGTGTTCGTCTTTTCTTTTCTTGTCTGCCTGGGACGGTATTCATGTCGAGATAGCATGAGACTTAGCATGATGCTAACTTAGAAGCTCTTCCAAAAGTCCTATTAAATCCTATAGGACATTGGAAGAGCTTCTAAGTTAGCATCATGCTAAGTCTCATGCTATCTCGACATGAATACCGTCCCTGGTCTTTATCATCGTATTTGTTGTTTGTGGCTCAAGCCACAAACCTATAACTCACTTTGTCGGTCGGTCGATCGTCCAAAATTGTCGCACATATTGACAAAATTGTCGCACTTCAAATCGAGGCTGAACTTCAAATTGAGGCCGCTCTTTAAAATGATGCATTTTAAAGCGTACAAAATAATAAACATACGTAATACAGACACTACAACAGACACGACGAGTATGCGGTGCTTCTTTTGATGAGTATAAGTAGGATACATAGTTTTAAATGTTTTCCAAAAGATATAAAAAGTTACGAAATGGTGCAGAGATAACATTCTGGTTTACAGATTAAAATTATTGAAAAGCCAGGGGAGGTGACTCATGATTGGAGTGATAAAAATAGACCGCGTGCCACAAACTATTGCGATTTCGCGCTTGTTTATTATGGTTTTTGTAATTTTTACTTGTTTTTGTTCTGTTGTGTTTATGCGTGCCTCGATCCTGTCTGCGTTTTGCTTTATTCGTTTCAATTTGATTGATATTGTCTTCTTATATACTTATTTAGCCTAACTTATAAAGTTATTAATGTTTCTATTGTATTTATTCACTTCCATATTTTTTTACATACGCTTGGTAGGCTGCACCCCCCCCCCCCCCCCCGCTGACTGTCTATTAACAAGAACGTGATTTAATAATAAAGTGGAATGTTTATCTTTTAAATTGTGGTCCTGAAAGTTTTAATTAAAAGATGCTTAGGAGTCAAGCTTGCAGTTAATTTTTTTAACGATGACAAAAATACATTTATGATATACATACACATCTGTATTGTTAAAAATTCGAGACATTCCGGGTGTTGCATTGCCTCCAGGATCGTTCCCACCATCTTTATATCTTATACTAATGTCCCATATGTGTCTGTTCCAGAGCAGAGGACGTTAAGCAGAATTGTTTCTTCTTTTAACTATGACTTTATCCAATTGTAGTTTGTATCAAAGAATACAAACACACTGTGATTGATTCCACTATCAAATCTACATTTCAGAAAAATACCTCTTAATTCTTTCTGCTCTTCATTTTTTTCTACCTTTCACTTGCCACTGTTTAGCAGTTTCATTGACAAAAAAAGAAGCCCTGATTACCCCCAAGGCATGTTTCTCTTAGCGTTTACATGAAATTTACTTTTCCAGTGGGAGGCAATTGGAACACCCG
>CM065691.1:10269875-10277375 GCA_017654935.2 Phymorhynchus buccinoides
ATAAAAAGAAAATAAATTTAAAAAATACAAATAGAAAAAAAAGACATCGCAAAATACAAGAAAAAACAACCACATTAAGTCAAGGTCGTAAACGGACGCACCGTGCAAGGCATATAAATAAGATAAATTACATAAATTAAAGAGAGAGACTGAGAAAAGGACAGACATACAGACAGACAGACAGACAGACGCCGACAGAGAGAGGGAGGTCAAAAGAAAAGATGGAAGAAATGAAAAACGTAAGTAATGCATGTAGGAAAACAAGCGCGAAATCGCAATACTAGTTTGTGGCACGCGGTCTATTTTTACCACTCCAATCATGAGTCACCTCCCCTGCCTTTTCAATAATTTTAATCTGTAAACCAGAATGTTATCTCTGCACCATTTCGTAACTTTTTATATCTTTTGGAAAACATTTAAAACTATGTATCCTACTTATACTCATCGAAAGAAGCACCGCATACTCGTCGTGTCTGTTGTGTCTGTATTACGTATGTTTATTATTTTGCACGCTTTTAAAATACATCATTTTAAAGAGCGGCCTCAATTAATTTTGAAGTGTAGCCTCGATTAGAAGTGCGACATTTTGTCAAAATGTGCGACAATTTTGGACCGACAGACAGACCGACCGACAAACAAAGTGAGTTATAGGTTTGTGGCTTGAGCCACAAACAAAAAGGCATAGTAAATACAATGTACATATAAGAAGACTTAACACATACGCATGTATTATAACAAATGAGAGATTTGGAAAAGGATACAAAGTAGACATTCTTGGATATTATGAGAGAGAGAGAGAGAGAGAGAGAGAGAGAGAGACTTGCAATAGTCCATCACGTAGGAAGTGAAACCCTCCCCCCCCCTGGGGATTTTCGCAGACAGTGTTTTTTGGATAGCTTGGGTCCTAAGAAACTCAATGCAGGTTGTTTGCATCCTGGCAAATTGATCCGGTGGCAATGGTGCACTGACAAAGTTACGATTTACCGAACCTTGACGTGTCACTGCTGACAGGAGGGTTACCTATATTGTTTGATTTGATAGTGCTTAGAAAGCATAGTTTTTGACAGTCTGACCATTTAGATATTGCAAACATGCTATCAGGCATCCCTACTATGTTTTTGACAGTCTGACCATTTAGATATTGCAAACATGCTATCAGGCATCCCTACTATGTTTTTGACAGTCTGACCATTTAGATATTGCAAACATGCTATCAGGCATCCCTACTATGTTTTTGACAGTCTGACCATTCAGATATTGCAAACATGCTATCAGGCATCCCTACTATGTTTTTGACAGTCTGACCATTCAGATATTGCAAGCATGCTATCAGGCATCCCTACTATGTTTTTGACAGTCTGACCATTTAGATATTGCAAACATGCTATCAGGCATCCCTACTATGTTTTTGACAGTCTGACCATTTAGATATTGCAAACATGCTATCAGGCATCCCTACTATGTTTTTGACAGTCTGACCATTTAGATATTGCAAACATGCTATCAGGCATCCCTACTATGTTTGTGACAGTCTGACCATTTAGATATTGCAAACATGCTATCAGGCATCCCTACTATGTTTTGGGCGATAGTGCTCCACTGCCGGCCATTTTGCTATGATTATAAATGAATTTGTGAGTGCACCATTGTATACAGAAAGGGTGCGTAACTTGCTTGAGTTGCAGCGAGCTACCAAAACTAATGACCTTCCCCTCCATCTGGCAAGCCTCCAGAACATGGTGAAGCTGTTCTTCTGCTATGATCATCCCAATTATGCACGGTACATTGCAGTGTACCTGCAAAGCATGCTCAATCTGTCTTCAACACATCCTGTTGCAGAAAAACTTTTGCAAGAGAAAGGATTCAGTGTCAACCGGTCATCTGTACCTGGGTCTAGAACTGCAGTTGACATCACAAATGAACAAACAATAAACAAGCATGCAAACAGCAAGAGTGGCCTCGTTGGATTTAGTCAGAACCAGTCAGCATACTACAGGTGGGTCACGACAAGAGTTTCCAGAAGTCAGTACCATGAAGCAACCCTGGAACAAGCTGACATGGACAGTCAAGAGTGCTCTGCGCACAAGGATCTCAGACCATCTCAAATCGCTCAGAGTGAGGTCGATACTCTGAAGGTGATGCAGGCAGTGCAGAACTTTGTGAACCCTTTCAGATCGAAGACAAGGACGAGCTGTACTGCCTGTCTTCTGGGGCACCAGCACCAAGAGAAGTTGAGAATGATCTTCTCAATGCTGACAGAGTTGGAGAGGAAGCATACAGGCAGTTTGTTAATGACAGACTGATTGAGAGAACAGTCAGTTTCAACGACCCTGTCAAGAAGGCCAATTTGAAGACTTTTGCAAAGACTGCCAAGTCCGTGAAAGTGACAGGAAAATCAAAGAAGATCTAACAAATCACAGCAGAAAGGAATGTCTTTTCCCAACTTGTTCTTCTAGCTGTCAAACACAAGATCAGCTTGGAACGTGTACTTCAGTTTCCACTGGGACCTGTTCCCTGGTCCCTTGCCATGTCTGATGGAACGCCAGCAAAAACTAACAAAGCAAAACTGTTGCACTTCTTGGAAAGTGAATCCCACATCGCAGAAAAGCCTGCCAGCAACAATGTGTACATCATAGATGGCAATGCTATGTTCCAGCAGCAAGTTGCACTACCTCCTACGTTTGGAGAACTAGCTGAGAAGATCTTTGACCAGTTGCCGCAGGTGTCCAGAGTTGACTTTGGCATGGACACATACTGACAAAATTCAATCAAAGGCATTGAGAGGAAGCGGAGAGGAACATCAAAGAAACATCTGATCAAAGAACCAGCAACCATAGTACCCAGAGACTGGAAAGCCTTTCTATCCAATGATGACAACAAGACCAGTTTGACCAGATTCCTCCAGGAGGAATGGAAAAAGAACAAATATGCACTCAAACTTGAGGGAAGACAGATCCTGTTTGTTTGTGAGGAGAAGTGCATCAGGCTGAGCAGTGCCAATGGGATGACATTCTCAGAAGAAGTGGAAGAATTGTGTTCAAATCAAGAAGAGGCGGACACCAAGATCATCTTGCACTGTCACCAAATTGCAGCCAGCTCTTCTGAAGATACAACAATATCTGTTCGATCACCAGACACAGATGTGTTTGTGCTGCTTCTCAAGTTTTCACAGAACATCAACAAAACAGTTCTGTTTGACACTGGCACTGGAGATAAGAGACGACTTCTGGATGTCAAATTGTTGCTGACACTGGAGAGGACCTGTGTAAGGATCTCCCTGCATTGCATGCATACTCAGGCTGTGATTGTACTAGTGCATTTGTGAGTAAGGGGAAAGTGGCTGCTCTCAAGCTTTTACAAAAGAATCCAGGTTTTCTGGAAGCGTTCTTGCAGCATGGAACATCTAACACCATGCCAGAATTTCTCTTTGAAAAGCTAGAGGACTTCACATGCCAACTATATGGGTCTTCTTCACTGAAAGACATCAACGTGCTGCATCACCAGAAGTTCATTCAGTGCTTTGACAGCGTGACACCATGCGGACTGAACAGCTATCAGGGGATAGATATGAGCTTGCTTCCCCCATGCAGAGACTCTCTGAAAATGCACTTGAGGAGGGTGAACTACCAAACACACATCTGGCTGTCAGCAGCAAGCAAATGTCCACTGTTTCAGACCCAACAGAAAATGGCTGGGAGCTTGTAGGCGACAGGCTGAAGATCAAGTGGACGAACGGCTACTTTGTGCCGCAGGAACTTGCGAACATTCTTGTGGAGCAGCCACAACAAGGATTAGAGCAACAGGAAGAGGAGCCCGAAGAAGAACAGCCTTTTGAACCAGACTTTGACGACGTTGATGAGTACTTCTTTGATGAAGACTGACTGAAAGTTGATGAACAGTGACCTTATCACAGTTCTATTCAGTTTCTGCCAAATATTTGCTTCTGATGATGTTGACGAGTATTTGGTTGATTAAGACTGGTAGTACATTATGCGCACAATACCCCCTCTCCCCCTCAGACTAAAAAATAAGAAAAGCAGGGACAACTGATGTGATATATCAATTTCTCCATTGATAAACGTATCAAAACTCTTTGTGAGTGGGCACACAGTAAGTGAATACTTTTCCAGTACTCCACTGCTGCTCCACCATCACCAAAAAGCAAAGTACAGAAGCCTGATAGCACGTTTGCAATATCTAATTGTCAGAATGTCAAAAACTATGCATTCTAAGCATTATCAAATCAAACAGTATAGGTAACCCTTCTCTCGGCAGTGACGCGTCACATTTCGGTACATCGTAACTTTGTAAGCTCACCATTGCTACCGGATCAAATTGCCAGGATGCAAACAACCTGCATTGAGTTTCTTAGGACCCAAGGTATCCAGAAAACACTGTCTGCAAAAATCCCCAGGGGGGGGGATGGGGGGTATTGGGCCCGTAACGGACTACAAGTTTGTATTATAGGGACATAGTTATTGTTTTCAGATTGCTTTATTAGCCCTCTACTTCATTCCAGAATGGTGAGGTTTTGTGAGTTCTGTACCTTAACTGTACCTTAACTCTTTGCTGTTGTTTTGCCCTCACAATATCACGAGAACCGCTGCAGAAAATCTCTTCAAACGTTTGTGCACGCGCAAAATGTTGCATCGTCGCAAAATGTCGTAACGACATTTTGCAGCAGGGCTAACCGCGTAATGACATTTTGCGTCATAATGACATTTTGCATCCAGGATAGCCACGCAAAATGTCGCAATCAATACTGATGACTTTTATCCCATTTTGTCTCTCTCTGTGTCTGTCTCTCTCTCTCTCTCTCTCTCTCTCTCTCTCTCTCTCTCTCTCTCTCTCTCTCTCTCTCTCTCTCTCTCTCTCTCTCTCTCTCTCTCTGTCTCTCTCTCTGTCTCTCTCTTCGATTCAAGTAGTGCCAACACATTAAAGCCATTAATCAATGTTCATAAGCGAGCCCTTAAAGCAGTCCTCCTAAAATCGTCTTCTCTAACTTTGCAAGATTACATCGCAATAAAAATGTTACCTCTTACAGACAAACTTCAATACAACAAAGCTGTCATGATGTTTAGAATAATCAATGGTTTTGCACCTCCAACATTAATTAAAAAGTTTCCAATCAACCAATCTAGATATACTAACAATATTGTTATTCCAAAACCTAGAACTGATCTTTTCAAAACAAGCTTAACATACTCAGGTGGTACTCTTTGGAATTCCTTAACAACTAATCTTAAGCAGAAAAGCAGCATTACTTCTTTCAAAAACGCGTATCAAAATATTCTATTTCAGAGATTAAAAGAAAACATGTGAATAATAATATTTATGATTGCTGATTTTGTTATAAAATGTGATAACATATATGTGTTTGATACTTTTGTATGATATAACTTGATTTGTTTATTACTATCTTACTATTACTGATAATGATGAGGAGTGTTATCCTTTGCTGTTTTTATGTTTTGCATGATGTGACTTTTTTTTCTCTTTTTTTTCCCTGTACTTTAAATTCCAAAATGTCCCCATCCTTATCCCCCTCTGTGCCTCTTCCCCCCATCCTCCCTCCCTTTTATTCTCATTTCTGCATGTACATATATTATTTAGCTTTCTTGTTTGATTTATTTCATTTTTCCCCAGGGCTGGGTGGAAAAAAGCATGTAACTTGCTTATCTCATGTTCCCTGGTTAAATAAAATTTCGTTTTCGTTTTCGTTTTCGTTTTCGTTTTCTCTCTCTCTGTCTCCCTGTCTCTCTGTCTGTCTCTCTCTCTGTCTCTCTCTCTGTGTCTCTCTCTCTCTCTCTCTCTCTCTCTCTCTCTCTCTCTCTCTCTCTCTCTCTCTCTCTCTCTCTCCCTGTCTCTCTGTCTGTCTCTCTCTCTGTCTCTCTCTCTGTCTCTCTCTCTGTGTCTCTCTCTCTGTCTCCCTGTCTCTCTGTCTGTCTCTCTCTCTCTGTCTCTGTCTCTGTCTCTCTCTCTCTCTCTCTCTCTCTCTCTCTCTCTCTCTCTCTCTCTCTCTCTCTCTCTCTCTCTCTCTCTCCCTGTCTCTCTGTCTGTCTATCTGTCTCTCTGTCTGTCTCTCTCTCTCTCTGTCTGTCTCTCTATGAAATTATACGTGGCTTTTGTCGATTTTCGAAAAGCCTTCGACTCAGTAAATAGAAACGCTTTGTGGCATGTATTACGTAACTCTAGTGTAAATGGGAAAATGTATAAGGCTCTAAGAGGTGTTTACAGTTCAGTTCTTGCTTGTGTGCGTGCGAATGGGATGCATTCAGATTATTTTGAGTGTTTTAATGGTGTCAAGCAAGGTTGTTTTTTAAGCCCACAATTGTTTTCGTTCTTTATTAATGAACTAGCTGTTGAAATGTCCAAAAAGGGAAAACACAGTATATAAATTATTCCAGGAGCAATAGAGATATTCTTAATGCTTTTTGCAGACGACATTGTACTTCTGTCTAATACTGTTTTAGGTCTGCAAAACCAACATAATGTTTTAAAAGAAGAAGCTGACCGTCTAGGTTTAAAAGTTAATTTACAAAAGACGAATATAATAGTATTTAGAAAAGGTGGGCCTTTATCTAGACACGAAAAATGGTTTTATGGACATGAGGAAGTTGCAGTAATTAATACATATAAATATCTAGGAATTATATTCTCTACTAAACTAAGCTTAAATTACGCATTAGAAGAATCTTGCAGAAAGGGTAAAAGAGGTGTAATTTCGATATTAAAATAACTGAAAAGACTCAATTGCATTGATTGTTCTATTTTCTGGAAATTGTTCGATTCACAGATAGAACCCATTTTGACATATGGATCCGAAATATTGGGATTACTCACTAATTCATGTGTTGAAAAAGTTCATACGTATGCCATCAAACGTTTTCTACAGGTCCCGATTCACTCGTCCAATACATTTTTATATGGAGAAACGGGTAGATATCCTATGTACATTAGGACATTCGTTAAGTGTATAAAATATTGGCGAAAATTACTGAGACTTCCTTAAGCGCGTTTATGTAGACAGACTTACGATATGATGCTTTTTCAGTTAGATAACTTAAAAAGAGAAAATTGGGCATTCAGGATTAAAAAAGTTCTTTTTGTTCACGGCTTTGGTATTGTTTGGGTGTCTCAAGGGGTTGGAAATGAGCATCAATTTATATCGGAATTTAAGGATAAATTGATTTGCTCTTTTAAACAGAATTGGCACGCAGACATGGAAAACAATGACAAATAT
The DNA here is from genome assembly GCA_017654935.2 of Phymorhynchus buccinoides. NCBI lineage: Eukaryota > Metazoa > Mollusca > Gastropoda > Neogastropoda > Raphitomidae > Phymorhynchus > Phymorhynchus buccinoides. The sequence goes on from CM065691.1 coordinate 10,277,119, forward strand.
CGATGGTTCTATTCATTGAAAAATATTTTTCAATGTGAAATTTATTTAAAAGGTTATAACTGATAAATGGCAACGAGCTAACTATGCCAGATTTAGGCTACGTGTGTCAAGCTACTATCTGATGAAAACCTTACTAATACTACTAACCCATGAAAAGACTACTATTATTTTCATCAGTTAGTAGTATTACTACTAACTGATGAAAATAATAGTAGTATTTTCATGGGTTAGTAGTAATACTAAGGTTTTCATCATAT
>CM065691.1:10281538-10306538 GCA_017654935.2 Phymorhynchus buccinoides
TGGGGGGTAATTAGAGTGGGAGAGAAGGAGACGACGGGACGAGATTGAGAAAGCAGTCAATAAACGCGAAGAAGGACGGCCATTCAAAGTGACATGAAAGGTGGGTGCAGGAAGTAAAATCGCCAATAAGAACACCAGGAAGAAGACACGCATAATATTAGCAGCGGAAATGTGAAAAGGAAAAGGTGAATAATCTTGCTAGTAGAGAAGATACTAGAAACAAACAAACAAAACAACAAGACTTAGTCCCTTAATTTTGCCCGAGATTCACGGATAGGTGTGACTTTGTTTGAGAGCCTGACTATCCGCAAATATCGTTGTTACAGTGGGCAGTCGTACTTTTGCGACCTTTGCAGTGGTGCATCCTAATCTTGACGGTCGGATTGCCCACCTGAGGTCGTTGAATAGTTTATAACAACACAATGTCACACGGCGGAAGTAATTGTAACGTGAATATAACGACTACTAACCGTGCTCCCGCACGGGTTGTGACGGCGGGTTTCCATTGCCTCCCACTGGCAATAAATTTCATGTAAACGCTAAGAGAAACATGCATTGGGTAATCAGGGCTTTCTTTTTTGTCAATGAAACTGCTAAACAGTGGAATGAACGGTGAGAAATGAAGAGCGAAGAATAAAGGTATTTTTCTGAATGTAATTTGATATGGAATCCATCACGTGGTTTGTATTCTTTTGTACACTACCATTGTTAGCATAGTTAAAGAGAACATCTGCTTAACGTCCTCTGCTCTGGACGCACATATGGACATTAGTATAAGTATAGACATGGTGAACGATCCTTGAGCCATGCAACCCCGGAATGTCCTCGAATTTTTAACAATACAGATGTTATGTATATCATAATTATTTTTGTCATCGTTAAAAATTTAACTGCAAGCTTGACCTCCTAAGCATCTTTAATTAAACTTTCAGACCACAATTTAAGATACTTTCCACTTTATTTTACATCACGTTTCTTGTTAATAGACTCACGAGGGGGGGGGGGTGGCGGCCTACTATTTTTATCACTCCTATCATGAGTTACCTCCCCTAGCTTTTCAATATTTTTAATCTGTAAACCAGAATGTTATCTCTGCCACCATTTCGTAACTTTTTATACAATCTTATACACTGGAAAACATTTAAAACTATGTATCCTACTTATACTCATCAAAAGAAGCACCGCATACTCGTCGTGTCTGTTGTAGTGTCCTGTATTACGTATGTTATTATTTTGTACGCTTTTAAAAAATACATCATTTTAAAGAGCAGCCAAAATTTGAAGTGCAGCCTCGATTTGAAATGCGACAATTTTGTCAATATGTGCGACAATTTTGGAACGACAGACCGGCAAAGTGAGTTATAGGTTTGTGGCTGAGCCACAAACAACAAATACGATGATAAAGACCAGGGACGGTATTCATGTCGAGATAACATGAGACTTAGCATCATGCTAACTAAACTTAGAAGCTCTTCCAATGTCCTATAGGATTTAATAGGACTTTTGGAAGAGCTTCTAAGTTAGCATCATGCTAAAGTCTCATGCTATCTCAACGTGAAAACCGTCCCAGGCAGAAAGAAAAGAAAAGACGAACACACAAACCAATATATTTGACAAAAACGCGCAGAAAAGAAAAGTAATCACAAAAAAGAATTAGCACCACGAAACCATATTGCGAAACAGAATAGAAAAGCATCCCATAATAATATTAATGACAATTTATATAGCGCTTATTATCCTTACGGGGATCTAAGCGCTTCACAAAGAAGTTAAAAAATCTGAGCAAAAAAAACAAAACAACCGCCGACCTATCATAAGGACAACAAACCGAAACGAAATCACAATAACATACACATTTACGTCACCCCCCCCCCCCACCCCCCCCCCCCCCCCCCCCCCCCCCCCCCCCACACCCCCACCCCCCCCCCCCCCCCCCCCCCCCCCCCCCCCCCCCCTTTCACACTCCACTAGAATCAAAACCATTACAAATAGCGTTTTCCACGCAAAAGGCATTTTGCCCCAAAAAACATATTACACCCCCCCATCGGCCTGCCCCCGCATTCACCATCCCCCTTAATAGACCTCGAGCTGACCTACTTTTTGTAACGAAAAAAAGAAAAGTAGTATCACCAAAAAAAAAGTACCCAGAGCGCGAAATCGCGCAATAGTGAATCTAGTTATGTGGCAAGCGGTCTATTTTCTACCACCCCCAATCATGAGTATACCTCGACCTGGCTTTTCAAATAATTTAATTCTGTAAACCAGAATGTGATCTATATATAAAATTATTTATATTCTTTTTGAAAAACACTTAAAAAGACCTATTGTATGTCTTACTCATACTCGTTCTGTCTGTTGTAGTGTATGTCCTTAAGTATGTTAATTACTTTGTACGCGTTTTAAAATAAATCATTTTAAAAGAGGCGCGGCCCTCAATTAATTTTGAAAGTGTAGCCTCAATATTTTACTATATTTGTGGCGGTGCCATAGTCGATGAGGTTTAACCGAGGCCGGTGGTCACGGCGGTACAGCTACAATGTATTAATAACAAAATCTGGGACTTTACGTAGGTTTCGTACTGCCTCCGAGGCACTTTTGCCTGCCAGTGTATGTTTCCCAACCTATGATTTGTATTTAACAAATGTCATATGTGTCTGATTAAGACCAAGATGACGTAAAAGATCACATTTTTCGGTCGATGAGTAGCCTCGGAATTGATTGAGAAGCTGCGACCGATTTTGGAACGACGACCAGCGACAAAGGTGAGGTTATAGGTATTGTGCTTGAGACAACCAACAAAAAGACGTAGCACACGAAACCATATTTCCCCCCCCCCCCAAAACGAATAGGAAAAGTATAGCAAAACAAGAGGCAAAGCCTTCAAGGCTCACTTCTGATTTGTATTACTATAGCAGGCATGGGAATTCCAATGACAATTCCCATGCCTGTATAGAGAGAATACTGTTATGTAGACACCTGTGCATCTGAAAACAGAATTAATTTATATTTTACTGTGTAATTAAAATATTTCTATGCACCCCTACCCCTTTCTTTAAAATTTAATTATTTTGTATGCTCATGTAACATAGTGGAGCCCTATTTTTATTTTTGTCAAACAAGTAAAATGTGAAAGCAAATTGACCAAGCTTTCAGAAAAAAACATAGGGACCAATCCCCCGCCCCCCCCCCCCGCCCCCCCCCCCCCCCCCGCCCCCCCCCCCCCGCTGGGTAAGGGGGGTCTACGGACACACTGTGTGAGGCTGGCTTTGCACTATGGGTCTAATCCCACTCAGCCTAATTTTTATTTTCGTTTCGTTAATCCCTAATATTTATTTTCGATTCGTTATTCTCCCCCCCCCCCCCCTCTTCCACAAAGCAAAGGTAAAGGTAACAGTCAGCAAGCTCATCCATGTTTAACTTCCACTGTACAGTCCCTTTGCTCGTGTTGATCAATCGTCTAGGACTAACAAAGGATTCGTACGTCGAAGGCAGTGATATCGACGAACCCTGAATTTTATTTTCGTATATTTTTTTTCAAGACTGAAATGAATGTGGACTAAATGTTAAGTACGTCGTCTTGATTATGAGGTTAGGCATGGACTCTAGGCCTAGGCCTTATTGCCGGAAGTGCAGTAGGCTAAGTTATGCACAGAGATCGCAGAGATGATGTGCAAATGCACAAATGAACACGAACAACCGTTATTCAAAGGCGCAAATAAAGCTAAACAACCGGGCCGTCCAACGCGCACACACATCGATACACTATTCCTTTGTTACAGAAAAATATAAGTTTGACGACGTTTAAATGTACCCTATTTGTCCACCCTGAGGTCTTGTGTTTCTTTTTAAAAGAGCGTTTTGTATATCTAATGAGAGAGTCTTCTTTCCGATTATGTATCTCCTATCGTACACACAACAGTTACATAATCTCTGCACAAAGGATTTTTCTTTCTTTTTGTTCCTTAACCGATGTATCTAGACGCTTTGATTCCCATGACTTGAAGGCTCACGTCAAATCATAGTACCTGCTACTTTACCCTCCTAACAATCTTATGGTTTTTTTTGGAAAATGACAAGTTAAAGTTTCAATGGAGAGTGAGAGTCTTCTTTATTTTGAGAGTGTGACTGGAGTCAAAGGTTAATGGTTGCCAACAGTAATCTCTGCATAACAAATGATTATCTATTATTTGTCTTTATCAATGTACATCTGACTGCGTTGATCGTCGTGACCCCCCCCCCTTAGAAGGCTCACGTCAAAAATCAAAGTATCCTGCTAACTTTAACCCTCTTACGCCTTATAGTTTTAGAGAACATGACAACTGTAAGGTTTGAGTTAAGGTTAAAGGTCGTTCCACGGACGCAACACACACACACACACAGACACACAGACACACAACGAACATGTACGATACTATAGACTCACTTTGTTTTTAAAAAACGAACGTGAGCCAAAAATTAGCACACTAAAACCATATTGCAAACGAATAGACATATCCACACAAAAAGATTAGCACACGAAAACCATATTGAAAACCACCACCACTCCCCCAAAACACCACCAGACCCATACAAAACAAAGAAAACTCCCGTGCAAAAAGTATATACTCGTTCGTTTTCTTCTGCTTCTTCTGGCTGCGTTCCCACACGGCCATATGGCCATAATGGGTAAGGAGGCGTAATGTGTCCCGTTTCAGTCTTTCCACGGGTTTCCCCGCTGCGGCACAGCCGACACATTCCGATTTCGAGGAATCAAAGGATAAACTGTAGAATATTTTTGGAAAAAAGGCAGGAGAATGGCTCAATCATCAGAAAGTAGTAGATTATAAGAATGCAGAGGGAAAAGGCGTCAAAGAGATGCAGAATAGAGGAAGTTACAAGCACAGAACTTCCAGAAGTTGGGGAAACTATTTTTACGAGGAGAAGTATATTTTTAAAACAGGCTACATAATTGGTGACCACGAGTGCAACATTCTGTATTTAAGTCAAATACAAGTATGACTTTACCTGCTGGGCCGCCACTTCCTGGTGCACAACGATGAACACGAACCTACCGTGTGTTGTTTAGGCATTTTCACAAAAACAAATTCTGAAATAAGTAAAATGTTAGTGTTGTAGGCCTACTTAAACCGTCTTGGGTTGAAGCTCCTCACGGGTGGCTAGCTTCTTTATGGTTTCGGTCCAGGACCCGTCCCTATGGGTGACTTATTGCGTTATTTGATCGCCAGGGGGAGTCAAACCACTATGAGACTTATTCAGCTATCTTCTTAATTGGGCGTAGTGAGACAGAGAGAGAGAGAGAGAGAGAGAGAGATAGAGAATGAGAGAGGAGAGAGAGAGAGAGAGAGAGAGAGAGAGAGTAGGGTTGGACTCCTCCTATTCTAGCTCTCTGCTCTCTCTCTCTTCTCTCTCTCCTCTCTCTCATTTATCCCTCAACTAAGAATATAGGGCGGAGTATTAGCCCCACTCGAGCGTTATGCCACCTGGCGTGCAAAAGAGCCATCCGCTAAGTCACTCCATTATGGAGTCGCAACAGCGGGGGCAAGTCGAGTGTCATCTCGTTTTCAACCACGCCCTAAATCGGGAAGGACTGAGATTAAAAGAGCGCATGGGCCGGTAAGAAGCCCACCCCATTATCTCATGAATAAGAAACATTTCGTCCAAATGTGCCCATGAACGAATGCTAGACATTAACGCTCGTCCGATGGGCAAAATGGAGACATGAAATGTGCCTTCATTTCATGAGATAATGGGGTGGGCTTCTTACCCACCCCATGCCTTTTACCCCTTCTTTCCCTAGGTCAACAAGCAATCGACATCCTCCTTCTCCGCACACCCCACTGAACTCTTTTATATAGTGAATGACGGGTAAAACATCGCATGGGCGGGTAGAAAGCCCACCCAGATTTTTTTTTTTTTTTATCTCATGAAATAAGGAAACTTTCATCAAAATTTGCCCACTGAACGAATGCTAAACATTAACGCTCGTCTCATGGGCAATGAGACTGAAATTTCGCTTCATTTTAGGAGTAATTGGGTGGGCTTCTATACCCGCCCATGCGCTTTTTACCGCCTCTTCCCCTACATTCCATACTTCTTTTATTCGGACCCCTTTTATTGCCTTCGCCTCCGCTCCGTCGGCACTGATGCCGTTCTTCTCCGCAATCGCACAGCACATAGCATGCGTAGTACAGTATTGTGCTTTCTATTGGCTTTTTATGTCCGTCACAAAAGGTGATCGGACTATTACGATGGGCTGGTTTGTATTTTTTTTCTTCTTTTTTTCGGTCTGTCCAAGGATATCTCCCGAAACCGCTTGACCGATATAGCGTGTCACGTTTTGTGTGAAAGGTGTGCCCTCCATTAATAGGAAGAGGATCGGCCCGCAAACCGTTTTTCTTTGCAGTATCGTAGACCTTGGACCTTGAACGTAGACCTTGAAAACCGGAAATCTATTAATGTATTTTTAGCCATATCTCGGGCTCGGGCATCAACATAGGATGTTGACATTTTGTTATGAAGGTGGTTTGGCGACTATAGGACCTTACTGATGATGGGCATGCCGACGTAATAGGTCAAGGTCAATGGTTCAAAAAAGATCAGCTGGAGCCTGAAGATCGGTAGGTCATTAGTTTTACGACCTTCTGTCTGTCCCAAAGGATATCTTTAGAACGGGTTGACAGAATCACGTCAAAATTTGTGTACTAGTGTGTCACCATGAGAGAAAGGCAACCACGCAAACATTTATCGCCGTCGTGACCTTGACCTTGGCTTGCGACCTTGAAAACCGAAAATATTTCAGGGGCCATTATACCTGCCCTACATTAGAGCCGTTAGAGTTTTGTTATAGTCTTCAAATTTGGCACGAGGGTACTTTGGCTTATGACCGTTCTCATGATTGCATACTGATAAAGGTCAAGATCACGGTTCCAGTGTGATCTGTAGGCCTTGAAAGTGGTAGGTGTCTACATATTGGGTTTAAAGCCATATTTTCCACATTCGTACTTGACGGAAACGCTTCAGATTGTTTGTGGTACTGTATACCCTAGAGAAGAAAACATCCGAACATAAATTATCACCAGGCTGATCTTGACTTTGAAGTTTGACCTTGAAAACATAAATTTCCTTCTTTTTTTGCCCGGGGGGCTAAATATATTTCTTCTTCAAGCCTTGTATCTCTGGAAACTAGAAGACATAATTAATCCCTTCCAATTTTGTGTCAGGATTTGACACTCTACGGGGTGTCGCAAGTGCCTGGCATTGCTGGTGACGGAAATGTTTGCCGCTCGGCGACGCCCTTGTTTTAGCCTTTTCCCTGCTATGTACGGGGCTTCTGAAAACGTAGAGATTGTGTATATTTACGCACTAGAGCTCTCAAAATCACCCCCTAGATTTTTCTCAAACGGTGCGTGAGATTTACTCTTTAATATCTGAAGTCGGGGGTGAGATGACGCATGAAAATCATGACGCGTGCGTGAACACAACCGTTACTTATCAGTAAGCTTAGCAAGCTTAGTAGCTAATCGAGAACGTTGCACGGTTGTCACAACAGTATGCAAACTGATAGTTGACAGCCCTAGACCTCAAAATGATACAAGATCATGCAAACAGACCTAATCATTGAAATCTCGATGCTCATTGGCAGACCCTTTTTGGCTCACGTCGTTTTTTTAAAAACAAAGTGAGTCTATAGTATCGTACATGTTCGGGTGTGTGTGTGTGTGTGTGTTTGTATGTTGTGTGTGTGTGTGTGTGTTGTGGTGTGTTTTTTTGTGGTGTGTTGTGTGTGGTGTGTGTGTGGGTGGTGTGTGTGTGTGTTGGGCCGTCCGTTGGCCCGACCTTTAACCTTGACTCAAACCTTAACGTTGTCATTTTCTCTCAACATATAAAAGGCGTTAGAGGGTTAACAGTTAGCAGGATACTATATTTTGACGTGAGCCTTCAAGTCACGACATTCAAAGCAGTCAGATACATTGATAAGGAACAAAATAAAGAGAATCATTTGTTGCAAGAGATTACTGTTGTGCAACCTTTAACACACAAACGCTTTTTTCTTTTGTCGTAAAACCATCAAAGGAATTAGGAGTATGTTTTTGTTGTAGGCATGGCGATGTAAAGATGTGTGTGTCGTGTGTGTGTGTGTTTTTGTGTGTGTGTGTGTGTGTTGTGTGTGTTGTGGTGTTGTGTTGTGTTGCTTTGCGTTTGTGCGTGTCTTGGGTGTGTGTTTAATTGTTGTGTGTGTGTTGGTTTGTGTGGTGTATGTGTTGTGTGTGATGTGTCCTTTTTTTTTTGTGTGGTGTGTGTGGTGTGTGTGTTGTGTGGGTGTGTGTGGTGGGATATAGGAGGAAGAGAGGAGAAAGTAGAGAAATGAAGAGGAAGGAAAAAAGTCAGTTTGATAGCCAGGAGTTGGAATTCAGCGTATGTGTGATAGAGTATTTGGAGAATGTGATTTTTTGTGTTAAACTGTGTATTGAGAGAGAGATGAGAGTGGTATTTTTTGTTAAGCAAGAATTTATATATACATAACCAGTGGCCATGCTACTTGAAATGTAGTCCCATTATGTTGGGGGGGGGGCCCCTAGGGGGTCGATGAGGAGTAAAACACCAGTTACCACGCCGTACTTGTAATGAAACTTCCAGCTGAAGGAAGAAAAACTACTTTACAGCGTAAGCAATATCAACGAACAATACTACCTTCATGAGAGGACTGAGAGAGTGGGGGGGTGGGTGGCGAGTGAGAGAGAGAGAGAGAGACGGCGAGAAGAGAGAGAGAGAGTGCCGTGAGATTCGCACGAAGCGAGAGCGAGAGAGGGACGGTGGGGTTTGTTAGAGAGAGAGAGACGAGGAGGAAAGCGGGGGGGAGATGAGAAAAGAGAGAGGAGAGAGAGGGGTGAGGAGAGAGAAGAGAGAGAGAGAGCCGGGGATGTAATCGTTGTAGTCTCCCAAGCGACGCGAGGGGGAGATTGGATGAGAGAGATGGTGGAGACTCCCGGAGAGAGAGAAGGAGAGATGACGCGAGAGAGAGAGAGAGGGGGGGGGGGAGAGAACGAAATTTATTTATACAGGGTAATGAGAGAGAGAGAAAGAGAGACAGACAGACAGACTCTGGTATAAGGAGAAAGAGACAAAATTAATACAGATGCACAGAGAGGAAAGGGGGCTATGGAAGGTGTTGGACATTGGGGCTTATGGGCATGATATCGGCCCTGTAAAGCCACTTCATCCACTCTACCTCTCCGTCGTTACCTAGGAGATCTATACCTCCCTGCTGCCTTCCCTCAGTTTCACAGTTGACCGTTATAGGGTACAGGGAAGGAATTGGCCCCAAGGGAAACGAAATCGAAATTTTATTTAACCAGGGAAACAGGAGATAAGCAATACAATGCTTTTTTCCACCCAGCCCTGGGGCAAGTAGAACATTCAATCACAAAGTTAACTAACGCATGCAAAAGTGAAAAGGCAAATGGGTTACACAAAAAAAGAAGAAAGCGCTTGGCGGTAATGACAGGTGAGGGTTGTGGGGCGGGGGGGGGGGACGCGGGGGGGGGGGGGGGGGGGGGGGGGAGGGGGGGGGGGGGGGGGGGGGGTTGGGGGGGGGGGGGGGGGGGTGTGGCAAATGGAGGGATAAGGGGGAAGGGAAGGGTTATACTGAAGCATGTCACAACACCCATAACACATGAGTAATAATAGTAAAACATAGAATAGGAAGAAGAAACACAAAGGGGGGGGAGGTAGACGTGGGAAGGGAACGTGCTTTGGGGATTTGTAAGAATCCTGGTCGACTGTAGTCAAGGGAACGTAGCGAGATCTTTCAAAATGCCTTTCACGAAAGGGTGGTGAGAGCGATACTTGGGGGGTTTTCACTGGACAATGACAGTTTGTCCTTGTTACTCCCTCATTACCTTTGAGTAGTAGAATGAAGGGGGTTTTGCCAACAACTTGCTATTAGCTCTGACCATCCAGCGAAGAGCTGTCTTCAGTCAAAAGGACATAGCGATAGCGACAAGGACATGGGAGGCAGAGAAATCCTACAGTTTAATTTCCTGGGTACAATGGGCTTTTCACTGACAGTTTGTCCCCCTCTCAGTGTAATGTCCCGCTCACAGCTCACTCTCACTCTCGGTTCTCTCTCTGTCTCTCTCATCTGAATTCGTAGGTTTCTGTCCGGGGCTCTCTAAAGTTTTTTCGGCTGAAATCTTTTTCTCTCAATCATTCCGTCTCTCTCTGTGTATGAAGCGCAGACTAATCTCTCTCTCTCTATCTTCTCTCTAATGCCTCTCTCTCTCTCTCTTCTCTCTCTCTCTCTCTCTCTCCTCTCTCTCTCTCTCTCTCTCTCTTTCTCTCTCTCCTCTCTCTCTCTCTCTCTCTCTCTCTCTCTCTCTCACTCTCTCGCTCTCTCTGTTTCTCTCTCTCTTTCTCTCTCTCTCTCTCTCTCCTCTCTCTCTCTCTCTCTCTCGCTCTTCTCTCTCTCTCAGGAGAAAAATGCCACCTTGAAGCACCAGGATCAGTTTTCGGCGAATGCTACTTCTATTGAAGCTATAAACAACTCATTCCAGTGCGATAAGTAATGTACATAGGACTAGAATACACACACTACAATGCTATGAAATATTGCCACGCATCACTGCACATCTATATGCCAACTCAGGTCGTAAATAAGAGACGAACTGTTGTCTCAGGAACAAATTGAATATACCACATCTAGCCAGATCATGTATTAATGCTGGGTAGTAAGATCATTGAAATTATTATGCAATGTAATTCGTATCGTTGTAATTGCTTTCGTATAGTTGCACGCAGCACATTCCTCCTATGTTATAGGCCGGTGGCTTGAAACATTAAAATTGTGTTAAATGGTGTTCAATATTGTTCCTCTCTCTCTCTCTCCCTCCCTCTCTCTCTGCTCTCTTCTCTCTCTCTCTCTCTCTCTCTCTCTCGTCCTCCTTCTCTTACTCCGTCTCTCTCCCTCCCTCTGTCTCTCTCGGACTGCGATCATAAACTCTCATCTACTCTCTACCGTCTATCTCTCTCTACTCTCTTCAATTTCTGCGACTCTTGTCATAATAGAATAATAATAATAATAATATAATAATAATAATAATAATCACAATAATAGCGCGTAATAATTTGATAACGGATCTGGCCATTACTTATGGTTCTCATTGCATTCATCCTCACAGCGCTGTTACATAAGATTAAAAAAGAGAAGAAAAAAAAAGAAGGTAAGAAGAAATGAGATGTACAAGAAAAAGGTGTGGGTACGTCCTCTCGGTCACTACGACACTCGCATATGGGACATTGGTGCATATAGCCACAGATTGTGGGAGCAATATCTGGCGCAGGTGCAATGCCCGGGAGGTACAGGAAATTGCAACGAGCAGCAGTAAAGTCCCGAGTTATAAGTTACAATCACCATTTATAGATTATGTACTATATGTAAGTGTAAATGTAAGCGCAATAATGTACTAATGTACTACACTACTCTATATATGTATCCCCCCCCCAAACCCCCTCAGCCAGCACATACACAGGGGAGGAACCCCTCTCCACACAAAGCAGTACAGCAGTACAAAAACCTGACGCAGAAATCAAATAAACACCACCGCATGCACATTCCCTCCCCTTTCCACACACTCCCTCACAGCAATCAATCGGGGTAGCGGTGGAGAGCTGGCCCTAGCCGGGTAGGCGAGAGACAACCTCATTTTTGTCCCATTGTATCTCTCGTCCCTTTCAGTACTGTAGGTGACACTGCACAGGAGTGGCAGAAGTTACTATAGTGTACATTGACTTCATAGGTCGTAAGCGTCTTCCATCCACCTCACACCCAGTCGCCACCCTTCGCTTCTCCTGGAGAGAATGACCACGAGTCTTCTTTTCCCCCTCTATTATAACAACTAGTGACAGATTATGTGTGTGGTTCTGTACTCAAGAGTCCATAAAAACTGAACTGTAATATTGTTTCCCCTTTTATAACAACTAGTGACAGATATGTGTGTGGTTCTTACTGAAGAGTCCATAAAAACTGAACTGTAATATTGTTTCCCCTTTTATAACAACTAGTGACAGATTATGTGTGTGGTTCTTACTCAAGAGTCCATAAAAACTGAACTGTAATATTGTTTCCCCTTTAAAACAACTAGTGACAGATAGTGACAGAAGGTCTTATCTCATGCGGCCATGCTTTCACAACTGTCGTATTGTTTCCCCTTTATAACAACTAGTGACTGATTTCCAAGTGGACCGTACTCAAGAGTCCCCTAAAATCCTGAACTGTGATAATTATTGTTTCCCCTTTTATGACAACTAGTGACACAGATGTATGTGGTTCTTACTGAAGAGTCCAGAGAAGGGGAACTGTAGTATTGTTTCCCCTTTAAAACAACTAGTGACAGATATGTGTGTGGTTCTTATTCACGAGTCCATACAAACTGAACTGTAATATTGTTTCCCCTTTTATAACAACTAGTGAAATATTATGTGTGTGGTTCTTACTCAAGAGTCCATAAAAACTGAACTGTAATATTGTTTCCCCTTTAAAACAACTAGTGAAATAAATGTGTGTGGTTCTTACTGAAGAGTCCATCAAAACTGAACTGTAATATTGTTTCCCCTTTTATAACAACTAGTGAAATATTATGTGTGTGGTTCTTACTGAAGAGTCCATAAAAACTGAACTGTAATATTGTTTCCCCTTTTATAACAACTAGTGAAATATTATGTGTGTGGTTCTTACTGAAGAGTCCATAAAATCTTAACTGTAATATTGTTCTCATGGAGTATCCTACTGCAAATTCACCACATACTAACTAATATTGGGCTTAGCGTCCTCTCGGCTTGGGAGGGCACATATGGGACATCAAGTCACCACATGCTGTGATCCGAAAGAACTGTGTACTAGGGCACTAACAATGACTGTCTTGGAGAATATTGTGTCACGTCAGTGGAGCCAAACCATTGGCCACATTAATTTGGTGACCTTACAAGAAACCCTGCAGCGTGATTTGCGTTCCACGTTGGTTCAAGTTTGTTGAAGTTTGTTGTTGTTGTTGTTGTCGAACCCTGGTTTAAAGACTCAAGGGATATCGTCTACCCTACTCAACAGCCGAAGCACTTGAACGCTATATGGTTACAAATGCATCAGCTAAGGATGGGAACATTACGTGTGTTGTGACCGTGTTTGATTACCCCGCCACGTGAGCAGCAGCCATAGTAACGACTTCGGAGGAGGTTCAAGTTTGACATTACCTTCTCCAAGACAGTGCCCTAGGACACAGTTCTTTTGGATAAAAAAAAGGTCAACTTAGCTGGCCGAGTTCACCGCCTGGTGGCGACAAGTTCAAATGGGGCTAATCCTAGTGATATTCTTTGTTGGGAAGAAAGAGAGGGGGAGGAGTAGGGGGAGGGGACAGTTCAGTCTTTATGTACTCTGAGTAAAGAACCACACGAAATATGAACACACCAGAGTCGGAAAGTGTATTTATAGTGAAAGAGTTTGAGTTGAAGTTGGTCGATTTTCTTCTAAAATCAGCGCATTTACATCAGCGTCAGACCTGTTTACCCCCCTACACAAGTCTTGAGTAGTCTGGATAGCTGAAATGAGTAGTTTTGGTGCAAAATGTGTAGTTTTATTCATCAAGCCATCAAATAATGTTCACTGAAAATGAGTAGTAATCAAGAATTAAAGAGCATTATTTTCAGTTTTGAAGAGTAGTAGAGGTCAACATTGAGTAGAATACTACTCGAAAAGAGTAGAGTAAACATGTCTGCAGCACTGATCAGATCTCCATCTGAGTCTGACCCTAAATGACCACTAAAATTATAATGTTTTTTTGCTTGTTGCTGGAAGTGGAGTCTGTTCCTTCCCGACTGAACTGGGGGGTTTAATGGTCCCCCCCTCCCCCCCCCTTTCTTTTCTCTCTCTCTTCCTCTCCTCTCCTCTCTCTCTCTCTGTTTTTTTTTTTTTTTTTTTTTTTTATCTCCTCTCTCTCTCTCTCTTTAATCTTTTCTCTCTCTCTCTCTCTCTCTCTCTCTCTCTCTCTCTCTCTCTCTCTCTCTCTCTCTCTCTCTCTCTCTCTCTCTCTCCTCTCTCTCTCTCTCTCTCTCTCTCTCTCTCTCTCTCTCTCTCTCTCCTTCCTACGATCCCCACATCTTCCTATCCATCCTGTCCCTTTATCCGCCCCCCCCCCTTTTTTTCCCCTCAACACCTCTTGTTTGTTCATAGTTTGTTTTCTCCTATACAACATTACCCTCTCTCTTCTCTCTCTCTCTCTCTCTCTCTCTCTCTCTCTCTCTCTCTCTCTCTCTCTCTCTCTCTATCTCTCTCTCTCTCTCTCTCTCTGCTCACTCTCTCTCTCTCTCTCTCTCTCTCTCTCTCTCTCTCTCTCTCTCTCTCTCTCTCTCTCTCTCTATCTCTCTCTCTCTCTCTCTCTCTCTCTCTCTCTCTCTCTCTCTCTCTCTCTCTCTCTCTCTCTCTCTCTCTCTCCTATCTCTCTCTCTTCATAGTTTACAACACGATTCAAAAGTAGTAGGCCGGAAACATGCCTGCCGCTCGGCAACAGTGTAGTTCCCTATGGGGGATAATTTATATACGAATGTTTTATACTGTTAGTGTCACATCCTGACACAAACATTTGAAGAGCTTATGTCTTCTAGTTCACGAGATACAGCTTGGACAATAAATATGTAGCGCAAAGAAGGAAATTTCGGTTTTCAAGGTCAAACTTCAAGGTCAAGATCATCATGGCGATAGTTTATGCTCGGATGTTTTCTACTCTAGGGTATACAGTACCACACACAATCTGAAGCGCTTCTGTTAAGTACAAATGTGGAAAATATGCTTTAAAACCCAATTTGTAGACCCCTACCACTTTCAAGGCCTACCGATCTCCCGGACCGTGACCTTGACCTTGATCGGTATGCCACATCAGAACGGGCATAAGCCAAAGTACCTGCATGCCAAATTTGAAGACTCTAACACCAACGGTGTGGGAGTTATGGCCCCTTAAAGATTTTCGGTTTTCAAGGTCAATCTTCAAGGTCAAGGTCAGCACGGTGTTGATTAACGAAAGGAAGCTTCCTTTTCAAGCTGTTATACCCCTCTGCCAATTTTAATCAAAATCCAGACAGTGGTTTGTAAGATAATCGATACACAGACACACACACACACTCACACACACACACATACACACATACACATACACACACCACACACACACACACACACACACACACACACAACACACACACACACACACACACCACACACACAAACACACACGCACACACACACACGCAACACACACACGCACACGCACACGCACACACGCACACACACACACACACACACACACACACACACACACACAACACACAACCCGATCGCAATACCTCGGCCTCTGGCCGCCGTTCCCCACTGCAACCAACCCCCCCCCCCCCCCCCCCCCCCCTACCCCCACTACCCTTTCATTCCATTGCCCTCTGTCATGCATGGACTTTCATTCTATGGTCCTCTGTCATGCATGGACTTTCATTCTATGGTCCTCTATCATGCATGGACTTTCATTCCATGGTCCTCTATCATGCATGGACTTTCATTCCATGGTCCTCTATCATCCTCTATCATGCATGGACTTTCATTCCATGGTCCTCTATCATGCAGGGACTTTCATTCCATGGTCCTCTATCATGCAGGGACTTTCATTCCATGGTCCTCTATCATGCATGGACTTTCATTCCATGGTCCTCTATCATGCAGAGACTTTCATTCCATGGTCCTCTATCATGCAGGGACTTTCATTCCATGGTCCTCTATCATGCATGGACTTTCATTCCATGGTCCTCTACCATGCATGGACTTTCATTCCATGGTCCTCTATCACATGCATGGACTTTCATTCCATGGTCCTCTATCATGCATGGACTTTCATTCCATGGTCCTCTATCATGCAGGGACTTTCATTCCATGGTCCTCTATCATGCAGGGACTTTCATTCCATGGTCCTCTATCATGCAGGGACTTTCATTCCATGGTCCTCTATCATGCAGGGACTTTCATTCCATGGTCCTCTATCATGCAGGGACTTTCATTCCATGGTCCTTCATGCAGGGACTTTCATTCCATGGTCCTCTATCATGCATGGACTTTCATTCCATGGTCCTCTATATCAGTAGAAATACTTTCTTTTATTAGGCCTAGACAATGCAAGAAATCATATTCCTAAGGCTTACACAATGCAAGATTTTATACCATGAATTGATGCTGTGGAACATATTCAGTCTATGATAATTCTCAGAGATAGGCCTACAATACTTTTATTCTTTGATCTCATGAAAATTTGTACAGGTGTTAGAACACACACACACACACACACACACACACACACACACACACACACACACACACACACACACACAACACACACACACACACACACGCAACACACGCACACGCACACACACGCACACGCACACGCACGCACACGCACACACACACACACACACACACACACACACACACACACAACACACACATATACACACACACGCGCGCGCGCGCCCCCGCAAGAAAGCCTGCATCCCCAGTTCAACACAGCGCTACGGGTTAGGCTACTAGTGATGCTTTGCGCACGGCACTAAAACCGTATGACGTCAGGAATGAGAATCAAGTCAAAAAGTCTACACCAACGCAGGCTCTATCAGCGCAGATCAGATCTCCATCTGAGTCTGCCCCAACCACCGACCTATTTTTAGGTTTGTGGCCCCAACTGACCACTAAAATTATATTCCACCCACCCCCCTTCTCCTCCCCCTCCCCCGCTTGTTGCTGGAAGTGGGGCCTCCCGCTTCTCATTAAGAAGAATGTCGCTTCTTAATGAGCTGATTGCGTTCGTGTTGACGGTCTGGAAGTGAAATGGCTGCACGCATTCTCTGAAGCTGTAATCACATGTTATCGGGTCCATTATAATCATGTCATATCGTACCACTCACTGAAGGCGCTGAAGGTGGTTTAGTTAACCCTTTGTCCTCTACATTATCTTCATGTTTGGGTGTGCGATTTTGAAAAATAGTATTGTGTCAGTAGAGGAAGTATGGCTCATGTATCGTAACAGCAGGAGACAGCCTGAAGGGTAGTGGATACAGCATATTTTGTATTCTTCTCACAGAGAGAGACAGACAGAGAGAGATAGAGAAGGAGAGAGAAAGAGACTGAGAGAGAAAGGAGGAGAGAGAGAGAGAGAGAGAGAGAGAGGAGAGAGAGAGAGAGAGAGAGAGAGAGAGAGAGAGAGAAGGAGAGAGAGAGAGAGAGAGAGAGAGAAGGAGAGAGAGAGAGAGAGAGAGAGAGAGAGAGAGAGAGAGAGAGAGAGAGAGAGACAAAGAGAGACAGAGAGAGACAGAGACTGAGAGAGAGAAGAGAGAGAGAGAGAGACCGGCAGACAGACAGACAAAGAGATAGAGAAGGAGAGAGAGAGAGAGAGAGAGAGAGAGAGAGGAGAGAGAGAGAGAGAGAGAGAGAGAGAGAGAGAGAGAGAGAGAGAGAGAGAGAGAGAGAGAGATGAGGGAGACGAGAGCGAGAGAGAGAGAGAGAGAGAGAGAGAGAGAGAGTGAAAAAATCAAACACACTAGAACGTCTTCTTTGACGCTCTACCTATGATGCCGTGGAACTTGATAGGGGGCACGGGTGGTTGGGTGGGGAGGCAGTCTTTCATTGTATTGCTGAAAGAAACAGACGTAACAGCCTGAAAGTTGATCCACTGAACATTGTAGTGGAGAATCATTGTCTGTTAGTTACCGTCGTGTTAGCCACCCTTGTTCCTCTCGGTTGTATGTCAGCAGGAGATGTGGTAGTAGGTGTAGGGTACCGTATGGACAGAAGGGACTGAGAGTGTGAGTGGTAGACACTAAACCTCTTGTTCCCCTTCCGTCTTCATCTTGTTGGTGTCCCAGCAGGCCTCTGTCCCTGAAGTGGTCCGGTCCATGTTTTTGAGTTGTTGGACAGTTCCTGTTTCCGCTCATATGTTCCGTTACATGTCTGTTTCTGTCTAAGGCTGTGTTAGCTGGACAGTGCACCTGTCTAAGCTATCAAAACTGCCCCTTTGTATTGCGTTGGACACCCCCGTGTCCCCCCCCCCCTCTCTTTCTTTATCCCTCTCTCTTTCTCTCTCTCTAAATCAATCTAGCAATCAATTAATGAAGCAATCAAATGGTGTCTTGTCCTTCAAAGGAAACATTAAAAGAAGTAATAAGCATACATATCGTTCTTTGCAAGTACTAATCATGTCAATTACACTCCGTAATCACCTCTCTGTCTCTCTGTCTCTCTCTCTCTCTCTCTCTCTCTCTCTCTCTCCTGTTCGTCTCTCTCTCTCCTCTCTCTCTCTCTCTCTCTCTCTCTCTCTCTCTCTCTCTCTCTCCAGAATGTGTGTATGATAAAAATGAGTATGTATAATAGGATTTGTTTTATTCTGTCATGTATATGTGCTTACATTTACGTTTGATGTATTTTTAAGATCAGTATGTAAAATGGGCTTAGGCTTGATTTTATTATGTGTATCGGCTTTAAATTTAAAATGTGTAGGTTACATGTTACGAGTATGTAAAATAAGGATTAGTCTTAATTTTGTGATGAGTTAAGTTTTACTTATGTGCATGTTAAAGACGAGGACTAGAAAGTAGGTTTAGGCTTGATTTCGTTATGAGTAGTATTTATTTTTTAATATGTGTATTCGCTTGCAAACAATATGACTTGGTCTGCTTTTGTTACGAGTGTGTGTTTACTTTTTAATTTGTTTATGCTACAAATGAATAATGTAATGTAGGAATAGGTCTCATGTTGCCATGGGTACGTACATGTATTTACATTTTAAATTGTGCATGTTAAGATGAGTAGGTAAAGTAATATTATGTTTGACTTATTATGTACATGGGTTTCTTTTCAAATAAGTACATTTTAATGATGAAGTATGATTGAGGTATTTTTTTTATGTTTGTGCACTTCTTTGAGTGTGAAAAGTAGGATTGGGTTTTATTTTCCCGTGTGTATGCGCTTACTTCACACATTTTGAATGTTAATAATGAGTATAGTTAATAATAATAGGTTTGATTTTGTTATTGATGTGTTACAATATAGGGATGTTTTTTTTTGCATGCTTTACATTACTTTGTATGTGTTTATTTTCGTTTTCCATTTTCTACTTTTATAAATGTATTCTGTCCAGAGGGCTGGATGTAAAAAAGCATGTTATTGCTTACTCTATTACCCTCTATAAATAAAATTCAATCAATCAATCAATCAATAAATATATCTCTCTCTCTCTCTCTCTCTCTCTCTCTCTCTCTCTCTCTCTCTCTCTCTCTCTCTCTCTCTCTCTCTCTCTCTCTATCTATCTATCTCTATCTCTCTCACACTCTCTCTCTCTCCCCCTTTCTGTCTCTCTTTCTTCCGAGAGAGAGAGAGGGGGGGGGTCATAGAAAGGAAGAGAAAATTGTCTCTGATTATCTTATATATATCCATTGCCATCCTACTATTATGATAGCAAAAAGTAAGTACGCAAACATCTGTTTGTATCTGGCAGTCATAGTCGGAAATGAAATGCAATAAACAGAAGTTTGTTCAATTGGGTGTGAAAAGTCCGGGTGGGAAAAGTCGTAGGTGTGAAAAGTCCGGGTGGGAAATAGTCCTAGGTGGGAAAAGTCCCGGTGGGAAAAGTCCAGGTGGGAAACGTCCGGTGGGAAAAGTCCGGTGGGAAAAGGGTGGGTAATGTCCGGGTGGGAAAAGTCCGGACACCCCCGGGTTAGCCAATGGTCATAATGTGCCCCAACTAGGCCGACTCTTTGACAGTTCACATTAACGACCGTGACTTCTTGTACTAGTCTAGAATGGTCTCCTTGGTTTGATTGCAGCGGTTATTTTGAGGTTGATGCTAGTTTTCTGTTTGTTTTGTCTTGACCAATGTTTCACAGTTAACAGGGTTATGTTTAGGTTGATGGCGATTTTCTGTGCGTTTTATCTTCAATTCTGCTTTCCAATTCACAAGGTTATTTTCAGGCTGGTTTCAATGGTCAAAGTGCTTCTTTTTTTGTTTTAAAGTGAGATAACTGAATCGAGACTAATTTCCCCATTAATGCGTTTGAGTCATAAATACGAAGCTTTGGAATATAATACACGATTGCCTTGCACAAAATCAATAGGCACATTGCGATTTCTGAACTCAAAGGAAAATTTGTTTAGAATATTTTCTAGGATTAAAAAAAAAGGTAGGAGAATGTGCGACTAAGGCAGAAAAAAGTTGTAAATAACAATAAGAAAAGGAAAAGGCAGAGCCAAAGTGTTAAATGATTTATTATTATTATTATATTAAGGGACGTTTTTCCAACAAAACTTTGTCCCAAAAGGCCCCCTCCACGAAGATTCCCAGGAGGAAAAAGGTGGGTCCACTTTGCCCTTTACCAACGGTCACTGTTTGGTGTGTCTGCTTTAGTACCTAGCCTAAGTCTGGTGTCGCTCTCACTGACCACGACACCATGTCAACAGCCACTGAAAACACCCTCCCCCCCCCCCCCCACTCCCTTCCCCTCCCTCTCTCTCCCTCTCTCTCTCTCTCTCTCTCTCTCTCTCTCTTATCTCTCTCTGTATGTCAGTCACCACACCCCAAAACGTCAATGTTTTCAGAGGTAGGTCCCGATCGGTTCCTTTCTTGGAAACCCAAATTCTCTTGGGGGATGTTTTCTCTGATGGAGGCAATATTTTAACATCATCACACCCGCACGCGCCCTTTCCAACAGTTTAGTCCTGAGAACCAACATTGTCCCGGGGTAGTTTTTGATGAAGGAGCTAAATCTTTTGACGTCGCCTGTTAAAGGCTGTCTTTTTTAACAATTGGCCCATTTCAAAGGGACTTTACTCAACACTTCTAATCGTTTGTAAACCTGGTTACCGCTTGTTTAGACATGCCTAATGGGGATGTTCTTGTGTGGGAGCTTTTCAGTTAAAGCACCGGGGACCTGTAGACATTCACAGGGATGAGAATAGAAGCCTTCAGAATAGATTATAAATTCAGTAGGGGAAGACGGGGTAAAAAGCGCATGGGCGGGTAAGAAGCCCACCCCAATTATCTCATGAAATAAAGAAAATGTCAGTCAAATTTGCCCATGAGACGAATGCTAGACATTAACGCTCGTCTCATGGGCAAAATGAGACTGAAATTTGCTTCATTTCATGAGATAATTGGGGTGGGCTTCTTACCCGCCCATGCACTTTTTACCCCGTCTTCCCCTATAGCAATTTGGCATACCCACCCCTCCCCTGCCTCTCTTTTTCTCGTCCCTTATTAACGCATCGTATTTTCCCTTTGTTCAACAGTTGTCCTGTTGTCTCCATTCCTCAAAGTATATTTCTAGTTTGAAACCGTTCTGTACTTTATTATAATTATGACCAATATGCGTCTTTTTGCTCACAAGGTGTTGTTTGTTTTGCAAAGAAAACTAGGTTTGCAGTTTATACATTTTTATACAGCTTTCTTTGCAAACGCATGAGGTAGGCCTAATCTAAGCATCATTAAGCATCTCTCTCTCTCTCTCTATCTCTCTCTCTCTCTCTGTCTCTCTCTCTCTCTCTCTCTCTCTCTCTCT
The DNA here is from genome assembly GCA_017654935.2 of Phymorhynchus buccinoides. Classification (NCBI taxonomy): domain Eukaryota; kingdom Metazoa; phylum Mollusca; class Gastropoda; order Neogastropoda; family Raphitomidae; genus Phymorhynchus; species Phymorhynchus buccinoides. The sequence goes on from CM065691.1 coordinate 10,303,166, forward strand.
CTCTCTCTCTCTCTCTCTCTCTCTGTCTCTCTCTCTCTCTCTCTCTCTCTCTCTCTCTCTCTCTCTCTCTCTCTCTCTCTCTCTCTCTCTCTCTCTCTCTCTCTCTCTCTCTCTCTCTCTCCCTGGTTAATTTTAGTTACTAACCCTTTGACTGCCAGAGACAATTGTAGAAAAAAAAACCATTGTACAAATCATGCCGTGAAAAAGACAACTGAAAGTACTAAAGATGATAAACTAACAGTCGATAGACTAGCCAATCTGGCAAAATGGTCTGGGGATATAACTGACTGTTAGAAAAACAACCAGCATATCAGAGTTATTCCTCTTCATCTGATGACGTCATCACTGATGTCATCAAGTCAGTATGTGAGTAATACGGCAGTCAAGGGGTTAAACTGGTCCCCCCCCCCCCCCCCCCCCCCCCCCCCCCCCCCCCCCCCCCCCCCCCCCCCCCCCCCCCCTCCCCCAATAATCATAAACCACCACACCCATCACTGGGGAATTTGCCAGACAAGTTCAGTGAACAGTCCTTGGGGAGCAAGAAGAACGGACCTTTACCATATCATATCATGCGAGCCTCCCCTCCCCTTCCCTCCCCTCCCCTCCCCTCCCCCTCCCCTCCCCTCCCCTCCCCTCCCCTCCCCTCCCCTCCCCTCCCCTCCCCTCCCAACAGTAAACATTTACTATCCCAGCGACAACAGTTTTAGGGGCAGGGAGTCTTTGAAAGGTGTCCCGTCACAGTAGCAGGGTTTCAGGCAAAATGACTTCGGACAGTTGCCCAAAACAACACGTCAGACACTGAAAATGGTGAGACACAATGGATGGAGGGAGGGAGGAGAGAAAAAGAGGGGAGGAGGGGGGGTAGACACACAGAGAGAATTAGTGACTGGGAAAAAACAGACCTGTGAAAATTTGCAAGTTGAAATTTGTGGGAACGAAGACAGAAGGGACCGTTTTACAACCACTCTATCTCGACCGTGGGTACAATTGAAATGGCTTTTATAACTGGTTGAACATTTAAGTCTGAAGTTGGGCACACAGTAACATGAGAGCTGTACAATAAAATGGTTTTCGATCTACAGTAATTGAAAACCGTGATACTGGTTAGTCTTCTGTGAAAGACTATGACTCTCCCAAAGTTTTTTTCGTTTGTTGTTGGGTTTTGTTTGTTGTTGGGTTTTGTTTGTTGTTGGGTTTTGTTTGTTGTTTTGGGTTTTGTTTGTTGTTGGGTTTTGTTTTGTTGTTGGGTTTTGTTTGTTGTTGGGTTTTTTTGTTGTTGGGTTTTGTTTGTTGTTGGGTTTTGTTTGTTGTTGGGTTTTGTTTGTTGTTGGGTTTTGTTTGTTGTTGGGTTTTGTTTGTTGTTGGGTTTTGTTTGTTGTTGGGTTTTGTTTGTTGCTGGGTTTTGTTTGTTGTTGGGTTTTGTTTGTTGTTGGGTTTTGTTTGTTGTTGGGTTTTGTTTGTTGTTGGGTTTTGTTTGTTGTTGTTTTTTGTCACTTGCTCTTAATCTTAGTGCTGCAGCCAAAGGGATTAGCTGGTATTCGGGGACCTTCCTCAACGCCAGCGTCTGTATTGTAATCCTCTAGGCCGAAAGAGTTGGGATGTACCTTAGGCACGGCTTCTCCGCCATAAACAAATTATAACCCGACCTTCCACAACAGTTTGGAACAGATTTATTGAAGCTTTGGCCCCCACAGGGGCGTTTAAAGACCCACCACGTCACGTGTCAAAATCACGGTTTTCGCGTGTTTCCCTCTCTCGCTGGTAAAAACAATCTTATTTTGGCCAGGTGTGACTCCCATGCAAATTCTCCCACACATCAAAACGAGACATCGCTTTGAAGAGCTGCCTCGTTTGCTTAAGGGGGCATTTGCATGTGGGTCATACCTGTCGCTTGTTTTGTTTTTTCTGGGTAGCTGTGACCCATATACAAATGCCCCCAACTTCAAATTGAGGCTGCTCTTTAAAGTCTCTGTCTCGTTTTCAATTTGGGGGCATTTGTATGGGAGTCAAACCTGGTCGAAATAAGATTTGTTACCAGCAAGAGAGGGAAACACGTGAAACGCGTGATTTCCACTCATGGATCTGGTGTGTCTTTAAGCTAATAACTACAACATATGCAAAGCATAACAATTGCTGCTGCTGATGATGACGATGTTGATGATGATGATGATGATTATGATTGGTTGATTGATTGATCAATAATCAGAGTCTGTTATAAAACATCTGCTAATGGTCATAATACATTCTGGTATTTTTTCTTTTTCCCCATGGCAGCACAGCGATATGCAAGTCATATTATTACTATCGTTTTAGTGCTGCCATGGGAAAAGAGTGACAAATAACAGCATGTAATTTGACGGTAACCGATTTATGAGAGTTAGACGTCATCTGTTTCAGTTTGATATGCCTCAACCCATTGAGAGAGTTTCATTCACTGTGTTTTCCCTTTTCCTAAACTAATAACCGTCAACAAAAAGTAAGCACACATTTTCTCTAAATGGGCTGCTACACTGCATACGATTCGCTGTCAATGCGATGCGATTGTGACGATGCGAGTCATGATCCTCGTGAAATACTTCCGTCCGTCTAAAAATAAATCCGCTACTTTCGCTCTATATACTCAAGTAGATCCAATATGTGAATTCCACGTCAATCATGACTCACATCGTCACAGTCGCATCGTATTGGTCGCGAATCGTATGCAGTGTAGCAGACCCTTAAGGATGGAATCTGGCTATTGATCAATTGACCTGTCCCTTTTCACGACATGGGGTCATTGTATTCTTTTTGGAAAATGGGGAGTAATCTGAGGTATTTCAAGTAGGGTTTGGCAAGGTGAAAAGCGTCTGAACTAGATCATGACTGTATCAAACACTTTTAGGCCTACTGTAACATTTTAACATTACCATATGAAAAACAGATTAATGAAAACCGCAAGGCATTCATAACATCAAGGGAGAATGTGTATCAAGTCCAATCGGATATAGGTCTAGGCCTACTTATTGAAACAAAAAGTGTATCAAGTCAAATCTGATATAGGTCTAGGCCTACTTATTGAAACAAAAAATGTATCAAGTCAAATATGATATAGGTCTAGGCCTACTTATTGAAACAAAAAGTGTATCAATTCAAATATGATATAGGTCTAGGCCTACTTATTGAAACAAAAAGTGTATCAAGTCAAATATGATATAGGTCTAGGCCTACTTATTGAAACAAAACGTGTATCAAGTCAAATCAGATATAGGTCTAGGCCTACTTATTGAACCAAAACGTGTATCAAGTCAAATCTGATATAGGTCTAGGCCTACTTATTGAAACAAAACGTGTATCAAGTCAAATCTGATATAGGTCCAGGCCTACTTATTGGAAC
>CM065691.1:10316291-10348791 GCA_017654935.2 Phymorhynchus buccinoides
TCTGTGTTAGCCTGAATAGAACTAGAAGATGAGGTTTATAAAACAGTGAGAGCAGTATTATGGTCGACATTCGACAGCAGCGAAAGATCATTTTAGTCAGTGTCCAGTATAAACATGACGCCATTTGACGCACTAAACACCCTCTACCATCTAAGTATACTCCCTCTGTTCATATACGTAAATTGAAGACGTGTTTAACAATGCCCCACATCCTCTAATTACTAGAGTTGAGAACTGGTTAAAAAATCTGAACCGGTTTTAAAGCGATTTTCCCTCTCCGAACCGGTTTTAATGAACCGGTGTTTTTTAACCAGTACTCGCATCACTAGTTTTAGCTGTGCAAAAACATATTTATTTGTCAGAATATTCACACACACGGGTTACATTTGTAACCACAAATGTAACCACCCGGGTTCTGTGGTAGATATGATAAGACTAGTGGCTTTATATATATCTCTGCTTTCAGAAACACTATTAACACAAATGTTTTTCTGTCTTTTAATTTCGCGAAAACAAAAAGATAAAAAGAATAAAAGAGAATAAAAAGTAACAACACTAAATTAAAAAGAACAATAGGGAATAAGAATGTGTTATTCTAAGAAAAAATTACTTTCAGTTTGCAGTTAAAAAAACGGTTAACAGCAACTCGAACCGGTTTTTCGAACCGCGAAAGTTTAGCACCGTTTGTTTGGTTCAAACCGGTTTATCCCCCACCTCTACTAATTACCTCAGTCCTGTCTTCCAGACCCTGCTAAGGAAGAAGTCATCAATATCCAGTGTCTATAATATCTGACATCCCGTGCCAGAACCGGTGTTGCATAAAATACCTCACCCATGAAATAAATACCCTTTCCTCATTCGAATTGTTTGCTGTTTGGGAAAGATTCACCCCTGAATATATTCAGGCGTCTTGCAGCATGCAGGAAAAACAAGATTCGTCACTAAATATTGAGAAGTCAGTGATATTTTTCTAATAGTTATCATAATTTATTTTTTTGTGCATGGGTGCTTGTTTATATCGTCCGCCATTTTAAAAAATACGAAACTTAGGTGGCATCGATTTCTCAGCAAAGACGTAGATTTATACCCTCCCGCTCTATTTCTTGGTTCCTTCCGTGTAGATTGAGCACTTAAATATCAATATTTTAAACAATAGTTGACTTATTTCTCACATGAAATAATAATGGTTCTAGTGCCACATGCGAAGGGTACTTATTTCACGGGAGGTACTTATTTCTCATGACACCGGACACCATTCTGACTGTGTTCGGGAATTCAAAGCAGACCAGACACTACTGCAGTGATGAGCTGGCACCTAGCAGGTCTGGAAGATAATACGATCTCTGCCCACTGCTAACGATCCTTACTTCTGCTGATCAGATAACGAACGATTCCTGCCTGCAGTGAGAAGAGAAGACCGACCCCCAATCTTATGTTACCTGCGCATCTATAGAGTACGAAAAGGGGGGTCTCAGGAAACCGGTGGCATCCTACAATGAGGCATGAGAGGCAAGGAAGGTTATGTCAGCATTTTTATGCAGAAACATTAGCCTACTTCGTTCTAAAAGCTAACATCTCAACTGATGAAATGCCACCTACAGACCGAGGACGTGTGATCCCTGCTGTTGATGTAACGACCCCTGTGACATGATCAGCTAACGATCCCGCCCATGACACCTATATCACTAATGCTGCTGATAGAACCTGCAGTAAGATCAGTTTACAACGCTCCCAGTAGTTCTTTCGATGCCAGACACAAAAGTAACATCTCATCCCTTCGCTTGGTATTTGGTACATTATAATTTATAGACACAGACTTATCTCTGTGAAATTCGGGCTGCTCTCCCCCGGAGAGAACGTCACCGCAAGCGCAGCGCCTACCCATTTTTGGGAGGGGGGGGGGGCCCAGACTTGAGAAACGTAGCTATCAATTTGGTCATACCAGGCAGCGGGATTTCTCCCTGCTCTTACCGGCCGTGGGATTTTTACGTGTATGAAGCGCACGGGTTAGACTAGCTTTAAGTCTCCATCCGAAGGACTCGACGTTCAGTTCGATTTATTGTCGAACTAGAAAGAAAGGGCGAGGCCGGAATTCGAACATCGGGCCACTCACGTTGCATTCATGCATTGAAATCGGCAGGCGTTTAACCACTCTGCTACCACCGTCCTTCCTATGAGATATATGCTTTAAATCCTTTGGCCGCAACAGATATTTGACAGGACACGTCATCTTCAGGAAATAATAATGTACCACTCCAGGGCTCCCCATTGGGGGTCTATGAAGCACTAAAATTCTAAAAGGACCCTCTAAACGAATGTGCAGGAGGTCCCAGGGATGCACTAGAAAAATCTTTTTAGCATTCGCCATGCCATTGGGACCCTCTACCCCGCCTCTAGGACCCTCTATACTGTAAGTGAAGGAGTCCCTGGGAATCCTTGTTTTGGGGGACGATTGGGAGCCCTGTACTCCACAAATGTATGTTGATCCTGTGCAGTGGTTCACAAGACATTGCACAGACAGATAGTTCTGCTAGCGCATAGAAATAAACACACGATCGCATTTATGATTAGCCATGCACTCGATGAAGGCTTAGGACTGAAAGTGCGTTTAGAAACGGCGAGCTTGGCTGCTGGTTTCTTTGCTTTACCCTCCTAGCTCTTTAATCCCGAATTATAATTATGTTCGCCGTTTCTTAGGGATTAAGGGATTAGCGGGATTAGTGGGTTGAAATATTGGAAAATGGGCTGGGCGTTTATAACCAAGCAGGCTTCATCGGTTGATTCCAACCCTACAGTTTATCACCAGAGAATCTCTACTAAGGCTGAGGCGATAGGTACTAGGATGAGGAGTGGTGTTGTTTTCTTTTGTTCATCATGGCCTCTGTATAGAATATACAATGGCCCTGTGTTAACAGATTGCCACCTCCTCCCATGATCACCCCACCTCCACCCCACCCACGGCTCCCAATCGTCCCGCAAAACAAGGGGTCCCAAGGACTCCTTTACTTACAGTATAGAGGGTCCTAGAGGCTGGATAGAGGGTCCTAGTGGCATTGATAATGCTAAAAAGAATGTTTTTTACTGCATCCCTGGGACCCCCTGCACATTCTTTCAGAGGGTCCTGTAGAATTTTAGTGCTTCATATATCACCAAATGGGGGTCCCTGTGAGCCCTGCACACCCTATCTTTCTCCTCTCTAGTTCGAAGTGAACAGACAAAACAGTGCTTTCTGTCACTGATCTGCTGTGCACGGGAGTCAAACACAAAGCTAAAAATAGATTATCTACGTCGGTGGAGTCAAACCAGAGAAGATGTCTGTTTCCTGCTAATTTCTTCCATGACCGTTAATTCGTGTCAATCACGGCTATACGCCGCACGTGCAATGCGCTAGTCAGGTCTGCACAGTGTTTCAAGTCCAGTCCGTCCTTCATTCACAGGCCGATTCCGTTTCTACATCAGAACCTGGCAGTGTAACTTTCACCTTTCTCATAATAACTCTTTACTTTTACTCCGGTTGGCATGTGAAAAGTGAGTCGTTACTGATACGGTTGGCGATATAGTAATGCTGTGTGGCAAGGGGGGGGGGGGGGGCGGGGGGGGGGGGGGGGGGGGGGGGGGGGGGGGGGGAGTGGGGGGGGGGGGGGGGGGGGGGGGGGGGGGGGGGGGGGGGGGGGGGGGGGGGGGGGGGGGGAGCAAACACGGTCCGTATGTGTGCAGGCAGGAGTTATCTACCTTGGATCGGATGGCTCATTAACCAGACGGGATCATAGTAATTTAATATGAACCAAACCCGACTCTATTTCTTATTAACTACAATATATATATCGCGAAACTATGGATGCCAAAGACACTTAGAGCTTACGCACGTAACTGACCCCAGAAAACAATTGGGGTGTGCATAGAAATAGGCGCTTAATTAAGAAGAATACTGTTATGTTATTAACAATTTTAGTAATCTATCGCGAACAACAGGGTTGTTTGCTAGCAAACGATTCGGTTTCCATCATGTGATGATTCACAGATTGTCTTCGCTTATCCTCAGTAATCAGAATAGTTAGGCGGGAAGGAGGGGTGGGGAAAAGTTTGATTGGTATGCCAATTCAAAATAGAACTTTTTTCATTATATACATGGATTTGTTTTCCTCTCTCTCCGCGTGCGTGTGCGTGTGCGCGTGCGTGCGTGCGTGTGTGTGCGCGCGCGGCAAAGAATTGACAACGTTACCTATGACGATTTATTCCAGTTAGTAATAAATAATACTAACATAGACAAAAAGCAGCAATTCCTTGTGCACAGTAGGGGAGAGTCTCCTAATATGGACCACTTTTTTATGTAGTGCAATATCTCAAAGACAAAACCATATATTTCAGTGTAAATAGTTCCTGTCTATTGTTTTCAGTACTGACAACCAAACCACAGCCAATCTACAACATTGCATATATGGAAAAAAGGTAATCAGTGTTATTTGTTGGAGAGGAGTTGCTTGTGAATGAGTGACCTAAACGCCGAATTGAATAATAGACATATAAATATCAAATATTGACATGATTTCTAAAACCAAATTTTGTTCACTGTAACAAAGCAATTTTAAAAACCTTATCAGGGAAAAGTTTTTGTTAAGAATAAGTTGGGGGGGGGGGGGGGGGGGGACAAGAAAAGAAGAAGAACAACAACACCAACAACAACAGGGAGGAGGGTAAAAAGAAGAAGAAGAAGAAGAGTGAAGTGGAGGAGGGAAAGGACAAGTAGCAGTGGTAGAAGAAGTAGTAGTAGTAGTAGTAGTAGTAGTAGTAGTAGTAGTAGTAGTAGTAGTAGTAGAAGTAGTAGTAGTAGTAGTAGTAGTAGTAGTAGTAGAAGAAGAAGAAGATGATGATGATGATGATGATGATGATGATCACCATCACCGCCAGTAACTAATACATTAAGAAGAAAGAACAAAAACAAAAGCTTTAGTGTCTTTTTCTCACAAGCTTCCCCTCCTGCTGGCAAAGTCCTAGGTACCGTACTTCTACCAAACACGCCCCCCACCCCCACCCCCTACACCCCTTTACGGTACAGAACTACAGAACCATTGTTCCTTGTCCCACAACCTCCCCTGCTGACACACAGACACGGGCGGGACGCAGCTTGACACAATTTTGCACAGTTTCTCTCTTGTTCAGCTTAGCCTGGAAGTGAGAACGTACCGCTGACAGTTATGTGGTTCTCCTCCTAGTCCCCTTCATGGAACATCCGTCTCGCCCAGCAGTGAGCCAGGTTCATCGCAGCTTGAAACCGCTACCGTAGAAAACTCTATCTTGTTCATCTTGTTAGTTACCAAGGCACATGCAACTTCGTTCGTCTCTGTCTGTCTCTCTGTCTCTGTCTCTCTCTCTCTTTTTATTACTACCTTTGCTTTGCTACCTTTATGTTCAAATTAGTATGTGTAATATTATGCCTTGCCATGTTTGTATTCTATGTTCGTATATGTACAAAGGTGCTACCTTTATGTTCAAATTAGTATGTGTAATATTATGCCTTGCCATGTTTGTATTCTATGTTCGTATATGTACCAAGGACAGATTGGAAGACTAGGCGTTGCCTAAAATCTTTATCCTTGAAAAATAATGTTCAAGTTTTCAAGTTCTCTCTCTCTCTCCCTCTCTCTCTCTCTCTCTCTCTCTCTCTCTCTCTCCCTCTCCCTCTCTCTCTGTGTCCACGTCCCTGTGTCCCCCGTCTCAATGTATCCCCGAATCTATAATGTTCCTGTCTCTGTGTCCCCATCACTATGTGTTCCTGTCACAGTGTATCTCTGTCTCTATGTTTCCCCATATCTATGCGACCTTGTCCCTATGTGACCCCGTCTCTATGTGCCCACATGCCTTAGATGTATGTGTCCCCGTCTCTCTGGGACCTAGTCTCCATGTGACCCCGTCTCTATATGACCCCGCCTCTATGTGTCCCCAGTGTTCCCATTATTGAGTCCCCGTCTCCATGTGTCCAGATGTCTATATATTCCTGTCTATATGTGTCGACATCAATATGTGGTCCCATATCTATGTGACTGTGTCCTCATCACTATGTGTACAGAGAGCAAAAATATGTGAGCATATTTTGACAGCGTTGATAAACTCTTGTGAAACCCCTTTTTGTCAACACAGAGTGGTATGTATTTCTTTTGCGAATTTTCTTACATTTGAAACCATACTTTTTATCAATAAAGTTTAAGATTGATAGCCTCTAATGAAATGTGTTGAATCTTAGAGAGAGGCAGGGCACAATAGGAACAGGGCGACAAGACACTGCCGTAATCGTCAAGGCGAAAGGGGAACAGGGCGAAATGGCCAAGGGCGAAATTGAACAGGGAGAAACAGGACGTCCCCTCGTGTTGGAGTTGAGTCCATGGGCCGTTTTCGAAACTAACCGTTTTCGTAGGAGCCGTTTTCTCCGGTCACGGAGGTAAGCAGGTCTGTTTATGCTTCAGTTTGTGTGCATTTATTATTATCCTCATTAAATAAATTCATCGAGTTCATTGAGTTGTCTTGCATTCTCCCCCTCCCTCCCCACGGCACCTGCCTCCTTTTCTCTCCCTTGTCCACTTTCAATCAAACACACTCTCTCAGCAACTTGTCCCCCCCCCCTCTCTTTTCCTTGTCCACCATCACACCAAAAACTCTCTCTCCCCCCCCCCCCCCCCCCCCCCCCCTGCAAGCCCAGTGGCCTAGTGTGACCAATGCATCAGTACCAGTTTGTGAACGTTGAATGAAAGGAAAGGGTCTGTTCAAACTGGACTCTGCACGTGGCCAATGGGCAGTGAGCTGCGTATTAATACAATGTAACGGCTGAGAGGGTAGCCAATGCACTAAGGTAGGAAGGGTACGGTAGAGTGGGGTTGACAGAAATCCAGTCTGGGAAACGAATCCCGCTGTGTCTGGCATTTCCTCAAGCTGTGTCTGGCATTTCCTCAAGCTTGTGGTGTGCGGGGGGGGGGGGGGGGGGGGGGGGGGAGGGAGGACATCACAAGACAAGCCTTCTATTGTAAGCCAGCTGGTAGCCTAAGGTGTAGAGTGGCACAGAGGTAACGCGTTCGCCTTGTATTAAGTAAACCCGAGTTCGAACGGGGTACAGGGGATTTTTCCTCTCATTTTACACTAGGCCTTACGGTCTGAACGTGGAGTCTTTCGGATGAGACGATAAACCGAGGTCCCGTGTGCCCATGCACTTAGCACACGTTAAACCCAGTGGCAACGGAAGAAAAGTTGTCATTTGGTCAAAATATACACACACACCCCACCCCTTTCCTTCCTCATCAGTTACACAAAAATCGCCTGCAAAAAAAACAAAATAATTGGGTGGCGCGCCTCTGGCTGCGACGCGCTCTCCAGGTGGGAGCAACCCGAATTTCACAGACGCCTCTGTGATTATAAAGTACCTACCTAAAGTGCCTACGCTAGTCCCGGTAATTGTAATTGTCTTATATTTTCTATTCTAACATTTAATAATACGTGTCCCATATGTGCCCTGCCAGGTCGAGAGGACGTAAAACACCACAGTTCATTCATTCCTACCCTAGTCTCCGGAACTGGGGGGAGGCAATGCCCCCCCCGAAGTTGAAGGGAAACGAATCGACAGGCTTTTCTGGGAGCAAAATATAATAAAGCTAAGGCATTAAATGTCAATAATTCATTTGATGGTTTTACGACAAATACAAGAGTTTGAGGTTGAGTTTCATGGGCAGTGAGTGTGACAAATGGTAGTAGGGAGAACATGTTAGAAGGCGAAAAAGGGAGGCTGCTACTCAAGTTCTTGAAAACCTGAAATGTAGGCAGAGGCATCAGAAGAAGAAAACAACTGACTTGAGGCACATAAGTCATAAGTTTCCTTATTGTCCATTGGCATTGTACAACGCACATGGAAACTTGTCTTCCATCGTGTAAAATAAGAATATTAAATAAAAGTATGAAACATAAATTTACATTAACAAATATGTAACTCTCACGCACCACACCCAATCATTCATCCGCTCTCCGCTATCTTGCTCACTCATCATGCAACCCACCACCACTTCCGCCTTCATTTTTAACCCTTTATTTTCCTTTTTCCTTCCTTTCCTCCATTTTTCCTTGTTCCTCTCCCCTTCCCCCCCTTTCCTTCCCCCCCCCCCCCCCCCCCCCCCCCCCCCACACACACACACACACACACACTTTACTTTTTTTAATTATTTTTAGGTAGGCTTTTTCCCGCTCTCTTTCATCCTATTGTCTGTGTGCCTGATGAAAAGAAGCACGGTGCTGCACCCACCACGTATCCGTACCCAGGAGGCAGCACAGGGTAGAGGCTGTAACATGATGGCTCTAGAGGGGGGGGGGGGGGGGGGGAGGGGGGGGGGGGGGCAGGTACAGGTAACGAATCCCGCTGTGTTGTGGCAGATTTTCAAGCTTGTAAGGACATCTCTCAAGACAGGCCTTCTATTGTACACGACCTTGTTCTGATTCTTCCATCAGGGTAGAGATGTGACTTGGGAAAGAAAGGGGGTCTGTGTTGTTATGGCTAGTGGATTAGTGTGTGTGCGTGTGCGTGTGTGCGTGTGTGTGTGCGTGCGTGCGTGCGTGCGTGCGTGTGTGTCTTTAGAAGCATAGGCCAGTCTAATGTATCCTGATGTAATAATCTTACTCCTGTAAGCCATAGTGTCCTGAGAGAGAGAGTGAGAGAGAGAGAGAGGGAGAGAGAGAGACAGAGAGAGAGAGTCAGAGTCAGAGAGACAGACAGAGAGACAAACAGAGACAAACAGAGAGACAGAGAGAGAGAGAGAGAGAGAGAGAGAGAGAGAGAGAGAGAGAGAGAGAGAGAGAGAGAGAGAGAGAGAGAGAGACAGAGAGAGAGAGAGAGAGAGAGAGAGAGAGAGAGAGTCAGAAAGACAGAGAGAGAGAGGGGGGGAGAGAGAGAGAGGGAGAGGGAGAGAGAGCGCGAGAGAGAGAGAGAGAGAGAGAGAGAGAGAGAGAGAGAGAGAGAGAGAGAGAGAGAGAGAGAGAGAGAGAGAGAGAGAACTTGTAGTTGAATCAGTTCCATTGATTGAGTGCAGAAGATGGGCAAAGGGAGGTAAACACAGTGGGTGAGTAAAGAGCTTTTACGTAACTTGGCAGACTTCTGTTGGAACCCAAGAAGTCTGTAATAAAAACATTTATAAAGTGTGTTAATAAAACATTTAAACCAAGAAGTCTGTCTGAGGAAATGGAAGGAAACGAGATACGGTTAATAAATTGCAAGAACGAGTAAACTGGTAAATCAATTTGGGATAAAATTGGTAGTGGATACTGAACTTTTGGAAAGAAAATGTCTTAAAAAAAAAGATAGGTTGACAGATTTGTTTGATTCTTCGCAACAAGCATGATTCAATTATCAGATTTGAGAGAATACCCCTCACAAATCCGCGGCATCCCTGTGACACCATTGTTTGAGCCCCATTACATTAAAAAGAAATTCCGTGAAAAGCCCATTGTACCCGGGAAATTAAACTGTAGGATTTATCTGCCTCCCATTTCCTTGCCACTATCGCAATGTCCTGTTGATTGAAAACAGCTCTTCACTGGATGGACAGAAACTAAGGTAATAGCGATTGGTTGGCAGAACCCCTCAATCTACATACAACTAAATCACAGAGTAACATGCATTAGCTCATTTTCCCTGTGAAAACCCTACAGTATCGCTCTCGCCAACCCTCCGCGAACTGTTTGTCAAAAGATCCCGCTAGTGTTCTCTTGACTGCAGTCAGTCAGGATCCCTTATAATCTTGAAGCCACGTTCCATCCCAGGACTAAACCCTCTTCTCTGATCCTCTCTTTCGCCCTTGGGGCAGTTCACTCACCTGTGTGAATAACGGTTAGGCGTGAACCTGAATGAAGGCAACAAGGGGTATGTCAACACACACGCCCCCACCTTCAAGGTCACGACAGTATGTCAACACACACGCCCCCACCTTCCAGGTAACGACAGAGGCCGAGTGGCTTCAGTGGTGACATGCCGGGATAATAGTCATTGCTGTAATCCCCCTATTTTTAACACCTTCCAGCTACTAGATCCTCGCTCTCAGTCTCTGTACTACCTACCCACTTTACTACGTTCGATTCTCTGTCTGTGTCAGTCTTTTACAGTCTGCCAGTCTCTGTTTCTCTTTGTCTGTCTGTTTGCCAGTCTCTGTATCTATTATCTATCAATCATCTCTCTAACTTCTTCTTCTTCTTCTTCTTCTTCCTATTGGGGATGTTGTTATTTTGTCCTGCCTCACGCCAATCTTCGCTTAGACCGCAATTGGTGTACATGGTGTAATTATGTTATGTGAGTTTGTACTGTCATCCATTCCAAGGGATTGGTTGGCCTTTGGGAACCTTTCCCTCTAGTCCTCAAATCCCTTTGGCAGAGAGAGAGAGGGAATGTACCCTGGGCAAGGCATCTCCACTATAAACTAATTCTAGCCCAGCCCGCCACAATAGTATCTGCCCTCTCTGCTATCTGACAGTCACTGTCGGAAACGACAGACAGGCAACAACTGTCATCCATTCCACCGGCACATGGCCTACTCCTACCGAATAGTGCAATGGGCTTTAACGTGTGCGCAAGATCTTTGTGCGTGCGTTCGCACACGGAACCTCTTCCTCTGTCTCTCTCTTTATCCCCTCCTCCTCTCTCCTTCCACTTCATAGATGACATTTCCATACACCGGACACACCCTCACCCTCCTCCCTCTCTCCCACATAATCCTACCTACCTTGGGGATGGTTTTCAGGATTAAGCATTGATGGGAGTTGTAAAGGAGAATTTGAATAAATATGGAGGAGGAAAGATCGAACCAATGATTCCCATAGTAGTATTCAAGATCAAACCACAGATTTCCAAGGATGAACAGTTTATTTCGCTGTAGCTGATCCGTGTTAAAATCGGTTAACCCTCGTTCTCTCCTTTTCCATTTCTAAACCACACCCCTACCCCACCCCCAAGCAATTACAGATTCAAGGTGGGAGGTGGGGAGGGAGCACGGGGAGAGGACCTGTTTTACTTTCATTTAGATTAGATATAGTCATTTCTGACGATGAATCTTCTTTTTCCATAGACATAGTCATAAACTGTCATTTCTGTAGATGAACCATTTTGTTCCATTGCTTAACTGTCATTTCTATAGGGGTACCTTCTACAGATGGACAACTTAACTCTAACTTCCATAGACAAAGTATCGTTTTTAGAGATGAACCATTCATTTCCAATGAAAAACCGCGAATTTATATATATATACTTGGAAGAGGGAAAGCGCATCAGTCTACCTGATCCAGGCACACCTCTCTACATTCCTCCTCACCGGGAGTATGTTGGTGTTTACTACGATTTCTATGACCTCCCTTATTGAATCCTTCACTGGATCCACCAACATGGCATCCCATCTCTTCTACTCTCTTCGAGGGATTGTAACTTTAGAACATTATTATTTTTGTTATTTTACACAAGATTGTTACCATTTCTTTTTAATTAAGTGCTGGTTTGCTTTTATTGTGGACTTTCAATCTGGTGCAAAGAGGACAACCTTTCTCTTGTAGAAAGTCTTCTAGCTCAGTTTGAATGTTCACTGTGGACATACTTTGCAGGCCGATATGCAGACTGAAGAATCTTTCTCAAAGATGAAACAGCTGTCTTTGCATAGGCATTGTCTATCTCCCCCCCCCATTGGGAGAAAAAGTAAATCAGCACATTTTATTCTTTTCAGAACACAGAATAAATTGTAAAGTTAAAATTAAAGTTATTCAGTTTCTTTCTTAGGCTCACAAACTTAAATATTGGACACAAAACAAGTTTTTTTCAAGCAAACTATATATATATAAGAGGAAAGTTTAATGGTGTGGTTGTTTTTTCTTCTTCAATTCTTGTACGTATAGGTAAACCACTGATTTTGATACATGAACCGCTTGTTTCTCTCTATCTGATCCGTTTGGGGATCACCGGGGATCCCGCCCCCTGCCATTTTCTCGGCTACCAGCCCCCAAACCAACCCCAGCCCTTTCTTTCATCATGTTGTCCCCCGTCTGTCATCTTTCTAAGCTAACTGGATAACTGCTTGCCTTGTCTGCACCCCGAGGGTAAGAAGCCAGGTCAGTGTGTTTGGAGATCACATTGTGACGGGGCGTGGGACGAGGGGGGAGAGAGAGAGAGAGAACGCTGAACATTCTATTGTCATTACCTCAAAAGGTCTGATGACAGGGGGGGTGGGGGGGTAATAAACATGCACTTTCACTTAAAGAAATATCAACAATTTTCTCAAATGAAATTAAACACCTTAGCATATAACACATCCAATAATCCAAAGGAAAAATACAATCATAGAAACTTTTATCAACAACACAAAAGCAGTCCTGCATAAATCAAGAAAAGAAGATATAAAAAAAAGTCATGTTTACGTCTGGTGCATAATAAACTAACTCACTCCCTCTCCCTCTCTCTCTCTCTCTCTCTCTCTCTCCCTCTCTCTCTGCACGTATGCACGTGGAATCAATGTCCCGATTTCCCCCCGTCAGCAAACTCATAGTCATACTATCCCTTGTAGTCAGGGGAAATCCGAAACTTATTACACTACAGTGGTTCAATGTTCGTAAAGCTTAAGGTCGACAATAGCTTCTCTATGTATACAACAAACAAACAACTACACGACAAGTGTAAAGTGACGTTATTTTATTCACGAGACAAAACAAAACTATTGGATATTTCGGCGAATGCGCCTTTATCAACACAGACAAACAATTAAACAGCAAACAGCAAACATAGCAAAATGAGCAAAAGGCAGGCAACAAAAGGAGCAAAACAAAAACAAGATCAAAATTAAGAAAAACAATACTTCCCCTCTACAGTCCAATGCGTATTTTGGTTAATTTCAAACTTCCTGATGCGACCACAGGAATTGGGGACAGACCAAGGAGGAAACACAAAGCAATAATTGATCCATAGCACAACATGAAATGTGAATCTGCCAGTCAAGCACAGCAGAAGCACACACAATACACACACACACACACGACTGATAATGATTTAACAAATATACACTTTCGTGATTGTATAGAAGAAAAAAAGGGTGGCGCGCCTCTGGCTGCGACGGGCTTCCCAGGTGGGAGCAACCCGAATTTCACAGAAATTATTATAAAGTGCCTAATAATACCTAATACCTAATGTATAATTATACGGTAGGCCCAGCTGTAAGCATTGTCAGTTCTGGGGTTCTGATGGACCACTGTGTCACCAAACTAAGCCCAACGGGTTGATTGGCAAAGTTGACTGTAATCAAGAAAAGCCGTGGCCCAGTCAATGTGTCTACTTTGCACGTCTATTTCTATTCTTATTCTTCTCCTTCGTTCGCTCAGGCAGTTTTCTGTCACATGAGCGTAGATGCGTCATGCTGCCGATTTGCGCCTCTTAACTAAGAAACAGTTAGGTCCAGCATGTCCTACTTCGGCTGAAGAAATCTTTGTAAGAATTTATAGAAAAAAGGCAGGAGAATGGACCAGAGAGATAGAAATATATTTATATAGCATATGACAGTAAGCAAAAGGGAAAAGGCAGAGTCAAAGAGAGTGACAGATTAGAGGAAGCTACAAGCACAGAACTTCCAGAAGGTGGAGGAACTATTGGTACGAAAGGTCCCCCCGGTATCCCCACTGGGGGACTATTTATATTCCAAATAATTAACAGCACGCCACAATCTAGAGAGTAAATAATAGGAACAAATATAGAAATAATACACCTTATACTCTGGTTCAGATTAATAACATGTGGCGGTACCATAGCCCATGAGGTTTAACCGAGGCGTGGTTACTGCTACACATATCTGTATTGTTAAAATATCGGGACTTTACTTGTGTTGCACTGCCTCCGGGCATTGCCTCCAGTATTGTTCCCACCATCTTTGTATTCAAAAATGCCCCAAATGGTCGAAAGGCCGCAGAGGGCGTAAAATCCTATTTTCGTATTCATAATACACACGACGCTCACGCGGCTTACCTGCCTCAAGCTTTAGCACAGGTTGATTTGTTTGGAAAAGTTCTATCTCTGTTTGTCGTCAAGTTGTCCAACAGAAAGTTAACGAGCAACGGTCAACATTCAAAACGTCCCGCTCATCTCTCCCCGTTTACTACACTACCGTCACGAGGGACGACTGGTAATTGCAGTTGTGACGTCATAATTCACGTGACAGCGTTTTCAACCGTTCCCTGTCGCGAGCCATCAACGTTCAACGGTCAACGGACCCCTGTGTGTGTGTGTTAGTACTGTTACGTTAGATAATTAGATGGGTGATACTGGACGTTGTACTGGGTGGGTGTGCGTGCGTGCGTGCGTGCGCGCGCGTGTGTGTACGTGCGTGCCTGCGTGTATGTGTGTATGGGTGTGGATGTATGTGTATGCCTATTTCAATATTTGTGTGAGCGATTATTGTTTTTGTTGAATTTCTTGCTTTTAATTTTTGTTGTTAAGCGCATAGAGCTCCACATTTGGTGGAGGAGTGCACTATAAATGATTCACTATTATTATTATTATTATTGTAGGCTACAGCTAGTCAGTTGTGTCCGACTATGACTACCAGATAGCAGAGGGGGCAGATGCTATTCTGGCGGGCTGGGCTAGAATTTGTTTATAGTCGAGATGCCTTGCCCAGGGTACATCCCTACTCTCTCGGCCAAAGGGACTTGAGGACAGCAGGGGTTGGGGAAGGTCCCCAAAGGCCAACACATCTCTTTTGGCTGCAGCACCACTGGGCATTACGAAGGCTAAATTATAAACGATGATAGTGGAGGGACAGTTTTACAGTCCACACGTAACAGAACTGTTTATTTCGGGCAGAACTTGGAGAGTGTGATAAGAGATATGGTTCAGTTTGCGTTTCTAAACAAGGGAGACCACCCGAGTGCTAAAACTGAGACACACTGACGCACCACGATTAAGTCCCTTGGTTTTTTTCTGGGTATAGTAGCTGTGACCCACATACACATGTCCCCAACTTCAAATTGAGGCTGCTCTTTAAAATGATGTTTCGGTTTGAATTTGTGAGACGTGGTCAATCAAAACAAGATTTCTTTCCAGCTATCTGAGGCAAAACACGTGAAACCCGTGATTTTGACACGTGATCCGGTGGGTCTTTAAAAATTAATGGTCAACCTATGGCGATATTTTTCACGCCAGAGGGCAGTCAATGCACTAGGGGCTTATCACGCGATTTTCTTACTTGGGCGTAGTGAGAGAGAGAGTGATGGTAGAACCACTCACTGTCTCCCTCTCTTTCTTTATCCCCAACTAATAATATAGAGAGGATAAGCCCCACACGAGCGTCATGCCATCTGGCGTGAGAAAAATCGCACTAAGTCTCTCATTGGTCATACACAATTCTCCCTCTCCGATCGTTAGGCCTAAATAACAAGTTTTGAGAATGTGTGTGCGTGTGCGTGCGTGCGTGCGTGCGTGCGCGTGCGTGCGTGCGCGCGTGTATGTGTGCGTGCCTGCGTACGTGCGTGTGTGTACGTGCGCATGTTGGTGACAAACAGAAGGCAGTGATGCTCCAAAGAGTAAAGAGCACCTGGACTTTCAGGGTAACACCCCCACCCCCCACACTGAAAAAGGGCAGAGTTTGGATCCCAAACTGAGATTAAAGACCCAGTGGTAGAGAAACAACCATAAAGATCCGGTGGTACGGAAACCACGATAAAGACCCATCATCAGACAACTCTGGGGGGACCACTCTGCCTATCAGCACCGGCCCAGGTCCTGTTATCGCCCTCAGATGATGACCTATCCACGGGACACCACACCCACTCACTTCCAAGCCCTCGCCAAGCTGGTGTAGCCCAGATTGTCTCCTCTCAGGGTGTGGTAAAATCATTATCCCCTACTCCACCTTGGTGGCGGCTTTTCCCTGTGTTCACCCCAACAAAAGGCCATGTCCATCTGCACCTACCCGTCACACGCGCTCTATTCCGATGTCATGAGAAATAAGTACCTACTATGAAATAAATACACTTCAAAAGCGCACTAGAACCATTCTTCTTTCATGTGATAAATAAGTCAACTATTATTTAAAACATAGATATTTAAGGGAATCAGTAATAAGGTCGAAAATACATTTAGTCCTAAGGTCGAATATACATTTCGTCCTAAGGTAGAATATACATTTCGTCCTAAGATCGAAAGTGCTCAGTTCGTCCTAAGGTCGAATACATATTTCGTCCTAAGGTCGAATATACATTTCGTCCTAAGATCGAAAGTGCTCAGTTCGTCCTAAGGTCGAACGTACATTTCGTCATAAGGTCTAAAATGTACATTTCGGCCTAAGGTCGAAATTCTGCCATCAGTCAGTCTTTTTCATTTCATAAAAAAACGCAAAATACAGGACCCTGGCAACAAGTGTCATGAATGTCAGTCACCCATCTCGTCTGTCATCAGGGTGTTCGGAATGGGTTAGAGGGGTTAGTGAAGGCTCCTGCGGATCAGGCAATCATGTGGTAATCATCGGATCATCGCCAATCATCTGATGGTTTGGGCAGAAAATGCACTTTTTTTAGGGGGTTTTAAGTAAGCCGAAAAAGACTATTCTTTTAACTTTATATTTCAATATTAGTATGTTCATATCGGATTTAATAATAACTTAATTGTCCACTTAATTTTGTGTCTGAATTGTCAGCTTCGGTCTCTCTCTCTCCCTCCCCCTCTCTCTCTCTCTCACTCTCTCTCACACTCTCTTTGTGTTTGTGTGTGTGTTTATACAAAAAAATTGTTACGCCCAGAGCTGAGCACTTTCGACCTTAGGACGAAATGTTGCAGTCGACCTTAGGCCGAAATGCATATTCGACCTTAGGACGATCTGAGCACTTTCGACTTTAGGACGAAATGTTGCAGTCGACCTTAGACGAAATGTACATTCCGACATTTTTGTTTCGACCTTGGTCCGATCTGTGTATCATTCGACCTTAGGACGAAATGTATATTCGACCTTATTCCTGTGACCCATATTTAAGTGCTCAATCTACATGGAAAGAATAATAATAATAATAATTGTACATTTAAATAGCGCTTTACCTCAGATGAGCCCTAAGCGCTTTACAATCAATTTTTCATCAACAAATAGACAACAAAAACAGCATTCAAGAATAACACCAACCAGCAACAACGCATACATACAAAGCAACTCTCTCTCTCTCTCTCTCTCTCTCTCTCTCTCTCTCTCTCTCTCTCTCTCTCTCTCTCTCTCTCTCTCTCTCTCTCTCTCTCTCTCTCTCTCTCTCTCTCTCTCTCTCTCTCTCTCTCTCTCTCTCTCTCTCTCTCTCACACACATACACACACGCATTTAACAACACCGACTCGTTCATCCCCCATTCAGTAAGCACACATCAACTGAGCCGCACGGACTGACCACATACACCAACACATACAGAAACACCCTCACACACAACGTCCGCACGCAGACAGACACACACACACACACACACACACACACACACACACACACACACACACACACACACACACACACACACACACATGCGTGCACACACACCCCACAGAACCAAAACACACACAAGCACACATGTATGCACACATGCATGCTCACACACACACACACACACCACAAAGCACAGCCCAAACCTCTTATTCAATCTTCCCTCACGTGCACACAAGATAGACAACTGATCAAATATGTAGGGTGTAGCAGGAAAAAGATGGGTTTTAAGAGAGGTTTTGAATGAGGAGACTGAGTTGGAGTGTCGGAGAGGAGAAGGCAGAGAATTCCAAAGAGATGGTGCTTGACAGGAAAAAGAACACAGGCACAGAGAGCGAGAGAGAGAGAGAGAGAGAGAGAGAGAGAGAGAGAGAGAGAGAGAGAGAGAGAGAGAGAGAGAGAGAGAGAGAGAGAGAGAGAGAGAGAGAGAGAGAGAGAGAGAGAGAGAGAGAGAGAGAGACAGACAGACAGACAGACACAGAGAGAGAGAGAGAGAGAGAGAGAGAGAGAGAGAGAGAGAGAGAGAGAGAGAGAGAGAGAGAGAGAGAGAGAGAGAGACAGAGAGAGAGACAGAGAGACCAAAGAACCAAGTAATAAAGCGAGAGGGTGTAAATCTACATTTTTGCCGATAAATCGATTTACAAAGCCATGTCACTAAGTTTCGTATTTTCCAAAATGGCGGACAATATAAACAACCATCCGGGCAAACAAAAATAAATAATAATAAATATTAGAAAAATACCTCTGACTTCTCAATATGATGAATCTTCTGTTTTTCCTGCATGCCACAAGACGCCTCTGAATGTATTTAGGGGCGAATCTTTCCTAAACAGCCAACAATTTGAATGAGGAAAACAGTGGGCGTTCGTTTATCAGCTTGAAGAGGCGTTCGTCACTCTTCAGTCGTCCACGTTGCGAGTGGTCGTCTTTGAACACGCTCGGGTTGAACACTCGACTCCCAAACTCTAGTCCACTTGGCTCAGCGGTCTGGCCTTGGTTGTAAAGGATCTAAGTGTTGGGAAGAGAGCTGGGTTGTTGACGGTATCAAGCAGTGGGTGTTGTTGACGCTTTCGAGCAGAACAGTTTAGCGCGAGGGGGTTAATCGTTGATGAGGTGCTCAGAGCTTCTTGAGGTCTCCATCATCGAGGCTGAGGATGGAGTTGTTGAGCCCGGATTGCAACAATCAAAGGGTGAACGGTTCCATGTCGCACGAGTCCCGTGTTCGCCGCTATTAGATAAAGACCCATACAGAACTTGGCCTGTTTTTGATAATAAAGCACTGTAGTCTTATAAGTAAAGATAAGTACAGTTACTCTTCTAGTTATCCTACGGAGTTCTTACAGATGTTTGTACAACATCGTTTATTTGCTTTGACCAGGAAGTCATTCTAAACCGCAACTTTCACTGGGTTTTTTTAATTTTCTGCAGTGATTCATTGAGCGTTCTTAAAAACTTTTCCTTAGACGGGTTTCTTTTGAAAACAAAACATTGAAACCGGACCGGTTTCAAAATTTCTTCAACAACGTTGGGTCTGTTGCAGTTTCTGCAAAAGCTGAAAAGGTGAGCCCTACAAGGCCATGCCGATTGCTGATTGTCCCTCGGTAGGTCTATGATGCTCAACCTCTCTTTTATTTAAAAGGTATTCACAATCGGTTTGAAAAATAGCGGGCGCCACAAGAGGCAGGGCTCCCAGGGACCTCCATTTGTGGGTCTATAAAGTGCTAAAATTCTAAAGGACCCTCTAAAAGTATGCATGGATGCACTAGAAAACATCTTTTCAGCATTCGCAATGCCACTGGGACCCTCTACCCCGCCTCTAGGACCCTCTATACTGTAAGTTAAGGCCCTGGGACCCCTTGTTTTGCGGGACGCTTGGGAGCCCTGAGAGGGGAGAGGGAGGGTCGAGGGTGAACACGAACACATTGACACTGACACCGGTTTGGCTACACAGACACACACACATACACAGAAACACGCACGTGCGCGCGCACACTGTCTCTCTCTCTCTCTCTCTCTCTCTCTCTCTCTCTCTCTCTCTCTCTCTCTCTCTCTCTCTCTCACACGCACACACACATAGAGACAGAGTAGGAGAGAGGGGGGGGGGGGGGATAGAAAGAATCATGTGTTGTAGCTCGTCCTCTCTCTCTCTCTCTCTCTCTCTCTCTCTCTCTCTCTCTCTCTCTCTCTCTCTCTCTCTCACCAAGGAGAGTAGAATGGTTCTACTCTCCTTGCTCACACACACACACACACACACACACACACACACACACACAGAGTGACACACACACACACACACACACACATACACCGGCACAGAGAGAGAGAGAGAGAGAGAGAGAGGGGGGGGGGGGGGGAGAGAGAGAGAGAGAGAGAGAGAGAGAGAGAGAGAGAGAGAGAGAGAGAGAGAGAGAGAGACAAAGACAATAAATAGAATGATTTGCAGCAATCTTGATTTCAGTGGGACAGTTTGAAATTCAAACGGACAGAGAATCAGTGTGAAGGAGCGGGGGGGGGGGGGGGGGGTGGGTCATAAACGGACACGCTCACACCGACAACCGACACAGGCGCACACACACATACACACACAAGCACACGTGGACACACGCGCGCGCGCACACACACAAGCACACATGTATGCGCGCGCGCACACAAGCACACGTGTACGCACGCACACACACACAACAAAACTAGTCATGTGTACGCACGCGCGCGCACACGCACGCGCGCATACACACACGTACACACTTTCTTGGACACGCACACGCGTACGCACACGCACACGCGCGCGCACGCACACGCACACACAGCGCACTATCGTTCACGTTCACACCGACAGCAGACACAGGCAGAACGACAGGTGTTTCTCCCTTGGGACGAATCGACTTCAACCTTGTGCCCCTCCACTCTCCCACTCCCCTTCACACACACACACACACACCACCAGTACACCCATTATCCTCACTTCCCTTCCCATTCCCCCCTCCACAACGGTTCAGCCAGCCAGCTGACAAGCAGAAGCAGTGGAGAAGAGAGAGAGAGAGAGAGAGAGAGAGAGAGAGAGAGAGAGAGAGAGAGAGAGAGAGAGAGAGAGAGAGAGAGAGAGAGAGAGAGAGAGAGAGAGAGGGGAGGGTGTCAGGGGGGCTTATCGATCTGATAAAGGGAAGTAAGGGGGCCATCTGCCGTGCCGCTACACTGCCCTCTCCCCCCACCCCCCACTACCACCGACTCGCGGTAATTTTGAATTTCCCTTGCACTGCCAACAAACAAAGGAGCCAGTTTGTAGGAGCCATGTGGCCGTTAGAGCAACGGTAATTTAGAATAGAGGAGGAAAGAGACGGACACACAGAGAAGCAGAATAGAACCGCTATACGTCTGTAACGGTTTATTAAGATACTTCGTACAAAGCCCAACGATACTGGTTTTATTTTACAGTAGACCTATGTGTTAGTGTTATGCCCACTTAGTGGTTACAGACATTAGAAAGCATACAATCTGTCTGTTTTGCCACACCCTGGCTAATAAAAATGTTTTTAAAGTACACTTAGCTAAGAATAAAGTTTTGTTTGAGTGTGTATGGTTTTATTCATTAGTGCTTAGTGTTTCGCCATACCCTAGCTCATTGTTAAGATAAAGGGGAGGGGGGGGGGGGAAGAAAAGTACAAGAAATAGAAATTAAGTTTGATTTGTATGATTCCGTTTATAGTTTGTTGTGTTATAATTTAAATATCGTAATTACTGTTTCGCCACACACCCTATATAATTGTTTACAAAAAGGTTGAGGAACTTTATGAGAAGGATCCCGTTTTGGGGGGGTTGTGTGTCTATGATGAATGTCACAACAATGACAGGAAAAGCCTTCTTAGAGAACTGGATTTCGAAAAAGATTAGATTTAATCAATTGATGTTCTGTTCACTGACAGCTCCACATCGATTTCTTTTGTGTAAAGGAAGGAGCTAGATTCAATGTGTATGTGTAGGGGTGAAGCTGCGTCTATCTGTGTGTGCGTGCGTGCGAGCGCGTGTGTGCGTGCTTGCGTGTGTGTGTATGTGCGCGCGCGCGTACGTGTGTGTGTGTCACTGTGAGCGCGCGCGCGCGTGAGTGTGTGTGTGAGTGGTGTACTGTTTCATCACAATGACCCCCAGATACTCGAAGAGGAAACGGCTATAACTACTGTCCCTGAGAACTGGTCGAAAATATCTACATTTAAAAAATGCCTTGTCCAGGATACATGTACATGGTCACTCTTTCCGGCAAAGGGGCACTCTTTCTATTCATGAAATAGTTTAGGTGTGTGTGTGTGTGTGTGTGTGTGTGTGTGTGTGTGTGTGTGTGCGCGTGTGCGTGTGCGTGCGTGTGCGTGTGTGCGTGCGTGCGTGTGTGCGTGCGTGCGTGCGTGCGTGCGTGCGTGTGCGTGCGTGTGTGTCTTGCAGACATCAATAGGACAAACTCTGCCAGTGTTGGATTCAGTAGGAGTAGGACACTTGTCCTAACAAGGGGCGGGGGTTGGGAATGGAATAGGACATGTTTCAGTTTTAATAGGACTATGCCTTAGACTTCGCCACTGCCACAAAGCTGATTAAACGCTGATTAGTGGCCCTGATTTTTTTTTTTATAATAAAAATCTGTTTTGTACGATACAAATTCAAACATGGAGAATTTGTTTTTGTGTCTGAAGGTAAGATAAGGAGATCGAGGTCTTCACTAAAGTCAGGGCTCCCAATCGTCCCACAAAACGGGACAAACAAAAAACGCACACTATCCAAAGGCGCACGGCAAAATGCGCACAATTTTACTGTCCAAAGGCGCACACTTCAACCGTTCAAAACTTGAGCTCATTCTGCTGAGCATTTGTATCATTGCAATTCTGCGTATCCAGGTATTCCTTGTTTTTCAGATAGGTTAGGGATAGGGTTAGGGATAGTTAGGGATATGCTTAGGGATAGGGATAGGGTTAAGAATAGGGTTAGTGATACTGATAGGGTTAGGATTAAAATAGGGTTAGGGATAGGTTTAGTCCTAGTCCACCCGTCTCAAAAACAACTGCGCTTTCGGATTGTAAATATCGTGCGCTTTTCTACCATAAATATGTGCGCCTTTTGACGGCTGTGCGCGTTTGGGAAAAAGCAACATTGTGCGCTTTTCGACTGTTGCCCGCAAAACAAGGGGTCCCAGGGACTCCTTCAGTTAACGTAGTCCTATAGGCGGGATAGAGGGTCACAGTGGCATGGCGAATGCTAAAAAAATTTTTTTTAGTGCATCCTTGGGACCACCAACACATTCTTTTAGAGGGTCCTGTAGAATTCTAGTGCATCATACTAGACATGGGTGCATGCGGTGACCAAAGCTTTTTGCCTGAACTTTCTACCACAACCCTTGATATAACGGTCATTTCAAGAGCATTGGTCTGTAAAGAAGAGCCTTGTCTTCAGGCAGACCACTGCCTGAACCTGTATCAAACTGCCTGAATTCAGGCTTCAGGCACACCCACATGCACCCCTGCATAGACCCCCCATTTGGGGTCCCTGGGAGAGCTGGGAGTCCACTGACATCTGAATTCAAATTCTTGAGTGATGCAGAGTGACAGTTTGAAAGTTGCTGGAAACCTCATGCCGCATAACATGATTACTTTTGATGATTACTGAGGCCATAAACATGTCAAGGCCTTACACGTGTGTTGTGTGAAAAGTGAATGGTGTGTGTGTGTGTGTGTGTGCGTGCGTGTGCGTGTGCGTGCGTGCGTGTGTGCGTGTGCGTGCGCGTGCGCGTGGGTGTGTGCATGTGTGTCTGTGTCTGTGCGTGCATGTGTGCGAGAATATATACATATATGTTAAGCTACATAATCCGAATGTGAAGAAGTACATATGTGCGCGTGGATACGTTCAAGCATGTGACTAGGTAATAGGACTAATAGGCCCTCGTGTGCAATCAGTGTAACTTTAATTACTAGTATAACCATGTGGAAAATTGCAATGCTAGATGTCTGTAAAGTTTATTATATTCTAGTACAAAACTACATTTCTTTTTTCCCCACAATAATGTGATAGCAGTAAGAGTATTACATTCATTAATACCTTGATTTTAAAATGTGCATTAATACATTACAAAAGTATTTCCGTAATACTGTCTGTGTGTGTGTCTCTCTCTCTCTCTCTCTCTCTCTCTCTCTCTCTCTCTCTCTCTCTCTCTCTCTCTCTCTCTCTCTCTCTCTCTCTCTCTCTCTCTCTCATGAAAGATCCACTGAATGGGGGGCAAGCAATAATTATGTGAAATCGCGTAACACAGCAGTCCGAAATGTCTCTACTGCTACTGCTAGGCCTACTACTAGTATTACTACTACTACCGTTAGTACTAGGACTACTACTACTAACGTACTACTACTACAGACTACAACAGCCACCACCACCACCACCACCAAAAAGATCATGCATATTATTGCAATAGAAAAAAAAACCAAGTGGGGGTAGGGTTTGACCCTTTGAGATGATGATAATAATAATAATAATAATAATGAGGAAAATTTATATAGCGCCCATCCTACTATGTAGGCTACAGGGCGCTTTACACAGAATTGAAATGGAATAAAAACATGAAACAAAAATCCAATAACATGAGCAGACAAAACAATACCGGTCAGACTTCGTTTGGCCGGTAAAAATGCACATAATAATCAGCAACAACAACTGCTGTGACTACTAGTACTACTACCAAAGAAGGTCAAAGGAAATAGTTATATATATACCGTCATTGCTACTACTACTACTACTACTACTACTACTACTACCACTACTAGATAGAAACATCGACACGCAGATTTAAAAAACACCAAAAAACACAATATAGTGAATGAAAATAACAAAGATTAAAAATAAATCAACTCATTTCTTAGACAAACGAGAAAGACACCTTCAACTCTCTAATTAGTAATTCTACCCCCTTCGTCGGCATTATGTTTTACTCTCGCATCGCTTCTTTATCTTTGTCAACAGCTGCAGCCCTCCCCCCCCCCCCTCCCCTCCCCCCCCCCCCCCCCCCCCCCCCCCCCCCCACCCCCCCCACCCCCCCCCCCCCCCCCCCCCCCCCCCCCCCCCCAACCACACCCAGTAAAGACACAACGTTCAACTGAAACGGTACAGAGGACAGTGACCGACAGATCATGTTATTGTCAGTCCACCATTAGTAGCCTAACCCTCCTTTTTTCATCACAGCTCCTCAAACATGGCCGAAGTTTCCACTTTCACTCGACCAGGGAACAAAATTACGATCGCCACTCCATTGAAAGAAAGCATGTACACATGAAACCAAACGGTGACAAAGAAAAGGGCACGCCTGAACAATAATAGCCTGCAACTAAACCAAACTACACCACCTCTGTGAAAGAAGAAAAGCAAACAAGATACCACCACTCACCTCGATCGAAGCAGTGAACTTGAGTAGAAGAGACGGAGACGTTAGTTGTAGTAGTCTAGTAGAATCAATGACGGCAGACGACAATTTCACAGGCAACTTGTTCACGTTCAAAACTTCTTGATGGAGAGTAAAAGCTGAGGGTTTTGGGTTTAGCCTACATGATCAAGAAGCAGTTCTAAACAAGATCGCGACGATGCAAAACACGTTGTGTTGTCGACCATGGCTGTGCACCCGATGATCTCGTTACAATGACTGCCTGCTGCCTTCGTTTCCCGTTTCGTACTCGGCGCGGATTGCCAGTTTAGCCATGTATTGCTCATGTGACCGGGACCTCAGCCAATCAGAGCGCTTCAAAACATCTGGTAGCTCCGCCTCCTTCGCCTCGTTTTCGGTTCTTATTCTCACGAACCTGGCACGCGCATGCTACTATTTTTACCCACACACCGAGCCGTGATCTAAATTTGTCTCCTTCGGTAGGCCTAGGGTAGTAGTAAGGCTGTGGTACGAAAGTTTAGGTTTACGTCTACCGGTGGAAACGGGTGTGGTAGTAGTAGGCCTACTACGTGTAGTGTCCACTTTTGTAGCGTGTCGCGTGCGCGCGCGCGCAGAGATATCAGTGAACGAGTCTTCATTTGCAGCGCATCTATGCTGTGTGTGTGTGTGTGTGTGTGTGTGTGTGTGTGTCTGTGTGTGTGCGTGTGCGTGTGTGTGTGTGTGTGTGTGTGTGTGTGTGTCTGTCTGTCTGTCTGTCTGTCCTGCTGTGTGTGTGCGCGTGTGCAGAGGACACTCTCTAGCGTAGCATAGAGACACAGACTACGCCTTTAGACGTAAGATATCCACTGTAGCGTTTAGACGTAAGATACCCACTGTAGCCTTTAGACGTAAGATATCCACACAACGGGCACTTTCTAACGTAACATAATATAAGTACCACACAAACAAATGCACAAGTGCAGAGTGACGATATTCTGTATTGACGTCACAAAACAGAACATGTAATATTTCAACAAAAAAGTCTGTTTCAAACAACGTAGACAACACCACAATACTTCCCCTCTTCACAGTTGAGCAGTCTCCATCGTTGTTGTTGTTTTTGGAGACTGCTCAGCGACTGCTTCAGGGAAGCGCAAATGTGCTTTATGGGAAGCACTGCTAGGTAGTAAACGTTACCTCCGGGATTCCCCTCCCCTCTCCCCCCATCAACACTCAGAGAGAGAGAGAGAGAGAGAGAGAGAGAGAGAGAGAGAGAGAGAGAGAGAGAGAGAGAGAGAGAGAGAGAGAGAGAGAGGGAGACAGACAGACAGACACAAAGAGAGAGACAGACAGACAGACAGACACAAAGAGAGAGACAGACAAACAGACAGACAGAGACAAAGACAGAGTGAGAGAGAGACACACAAAGATAGAGAGAGACAGACATACAGAGAGAGAGAGAGAGAGAGAGAGAGAGAGAGAGAGAGAGAGAGAGAGAGAGAGAGAGAGAGAGAGAGAGAGAGAGAGAGAGAGAGAGAGAACCAGAGAGACAGATTAAATCCAACGAGAGTATCGGAAAATACCTGAGTGAAGACAAGTCTGTGTAACGTCCTACGGTCTGAAACAGACACATATGTGACATTAGTAAATATACAGATGGTGGGAATGATGCTGGAGGCAATGCCCGGAGGCAATGCAACACCAGGAAAGTCCCGAATTTGTACGAGTTTTTACCTGAGTGTTTTTCACCAAACTTTTGTACTTTATTGGGTAAGGGATTGGGTTAGAATCAGTTTTGGGCTAATTTCCCCGTTAGTTGCCGTACAGCATGGAAAATTCTCGTAGAAATGGCGCGCGCGCGCGAAAGAGAGAGAGAGAGAGAGAGAGAGAGAGAGAGAGAGAGAGAGAGAGAGAGAGAGAGAGAGAGAGAGAGAGAGAGAGAGAGAGAGAGAGAGAGAGAGAGAGAGAGAGAGAGAGAGAGAGAGAGAGAGAGACAACAACAACAACAACATACAGTATTTATACGGCGCTGAATCTTGATATAAATCAAATCAAAGCGCGCACACACACACACGTTAGCTATCATAACACATTCAAACAAAAATGCCTACAAAGCGAACACACACGTATAACATAAATGGTACACACACACACACACACACACACACACACACACACACACACACACACACACACACAGAGAGACACACACACACACACGCACGCAGAAACAAGAGAGCTTTTACCTCACTCAAAACAGTTGAGAAGAACGGAGAAGTCACGGGTGTCAGTGGGAACAGAAAACTACTGAAAGGTGGAAGACAAAGATTGGAACCAATGCCGTTCCTCATCCATCCTCCATCACTGATAGGCCTAACTGCTGGGAACATCAGAGTGTCCCCAGCCCAACAATAGGGACAGTGCAGCATCGTCAAGCTACAAGGAATATCGAAAGATGCACTGGGGAATACTAGGTTTAATCTCCACTGATTTTGCTTAGAAGACTCAATTTAGTTTTTTTCAAGAATGTCAGGGCTCCCACGGACCCCCATTGGGAGGTCTATGAAGCACAAAAATTCTAACGGACCCTCTAAGCGAATGTGCAGGGGGTCCCAGGTATGCACTATGAATTTATTTTTAGCATTCGCTATGCCACTGGGACCCTCTATCCCGCCTCTATGACCCTCTATTCTGTAAGTGAAGGAGTCCCTGGGACCCCTTGTTTTGCAGGACGATTGGGAGCCCTGAATGTTCTGCTCTGAATATAATGATGGAGCTTTAGGCCTATACTTTTCCTACCACAAGGTTTTGTTGTTGTTGTCGTCGTCGTCGTTATTGTTGTTGTCGTTGTTGTTGTTGCTACTGCTGTCGTTTTGTGTTCAGGCAGTTCTTATCTGTTTGTTGACTGGAAAACTCCAGCTTTCTGTAGACTGTTCACACCACCATTATGTTTATTTTTTAACGGAACAGTTGAACTGAACACTCCATTTCCAAAGTCAAACGTTTTAATATAGGAAACTGTAGTGCTCTTTTTCTCAAGTCCACAAAACAATTGGCTTTTTATTCACTCAACAAAGGAATAGTTATGCCTGTAGGGTTAACATTCCTAGCTCGTTAAAATTCCTAGCTCGCTACTATGAGAGTGAGTCTTTGCGACAACCACAAACTTCACTTTTTCGTTACTTGAACCCTAGAAAAAAGTGAAATTTGTGATTCATGCTCAATGTCGCAAAATGCCGCAAATAGTCAGTCTTATAGGTATAGCTAGCTAGGAATTTTAACCCGACAATGCCTGGAAGCTTTAAATTAGTTTTGGCTTTCAGATTGGACCCGAGCAAATGATAAATGAGCAAATGATAATGAAAAGCTGAAATATCCAACGATAGGGAGGGCCTATGACCTTTTACAAAGTTGATAACTGCCTTTAGACCCAGAGTATTCTTTTCACAAGAAGTTCAATCAAAGAATGTACCGTTCAATGCTGCACTTCGTCATCTCCAAATATGGAAAGTGACGCCATTCGCGCGACAATGTCGGTTTTCAGCGAAACTTTAGAATGTATATCTTTTAACCATTCAATCTGAAACTAAACTGACTCTAGCCCTAACCCTAACCCTAACCAAAACCTTAAACCGTCAAATACACAACAAATAAAACTTTACTAAAAATCGAGTGTTCCATGCTTGGAGATGACCAAGTGCAGTCTTGAACGCCCAGTATTCTTTTCTATCCCTCGTTTTGAGCAAGACAAAGTCGTTCCTTTGGAAGGATCCAAAAATTCCAGAAAGACTGCAAAGTTGAGAATTACCTCCTAAAGTCGCCTTATTCTTATTTTATTACCACCACCATTACCACTGATCCCCACCCCCACCTCTCCACCCTACACTTGTCTCTTTTGCTTACTTTTTTCACTCCCACGATCAACAACTTTTCTTTTCTTCAAGGAAGAGCGCTTCCGGTAGAGCGTCATCTGAGGAATTTGCCATTAAAGACCCACCAAGCCACGTGTCAAAATCACGGGTTTCGCGTGTTTTCCCTCTTATAGCTGGTAAGAAATCTTCTTTTGACCATGATTGACTCCCATACAGATGTCCCCAAATTGAAAACGAAACATCATTCTAAAGAGCAGCCTCGATTTGAAGTTCGGGACATTTGTATGCGGGTCACAACTACCCAGAAAAAAACAAGGGACTTAATCGTGGTGCGTCAGTGTGTCGTTAACGGCGCCACTCTTTTGGCTTGCAGACCCGTTATGTTTGTAAATGATGGCTGCCAGCCGTCCCTTGCCCCGTCCACTTGTTATTTTCCAGGCAGAGGGAAACGAACGTGGGGAAAAAGAAAGTGAAATAGTTGAGCCATGGTGCAGTGTGTGTGTGTGTGTGTGTGTGTGTGTGTGTGTGTGTGTGTGTGTGTGTGTGTGTGTGCGTGCGTGCGTGCGTGCGTGTGCGTGTGCGTGCGTGCGTGCGTGCGCGTGCGCGTGTGTGTGTGTGTGTGTGTGCGTGTGTGCGTGTGTGAGTGTGTGGCAGTCACGGTCGGAAACGACTGACTGGCATACAGGTTTCTCCGCTCAAACGCTATCGTTGTAACATGGTCAGCCAGCCAGATAGGCAGGAACAAAGGGGACGTCCCATTTGGTCCTTTCCCATTTGGCCCTTTGTGTAATGGAGAACAAAATTAATGGGAGTGCCATTTCGCTATTTTATTTATTTCGCGAAAACCGCTCTCTTTCTCTCTCCTCCCCTCCCTTTCTCTCTGTTGTTGTTGTTGTTGTGTTGAAACATGGAGACACACACGCGTACATACACTCCCTCCCACAGACTCACACAGACAGACAGACAGACAGACAGACAGACACACACACACACACACACACACACACACACACACACACACACACACACACACACACACACACACACACACACACACACACACACACACACAATAGCATGTGCAAGTACATGCACACACCAAAACATCAACAACAAAAAACACACACGCACACATAATGGCCTACATACATACTTCTCTCTACCACCCCCTCCCATACACCCAAGGACATATATTATGATTGAGTGAGAAAAGGGCAAAATGGAACTCTTGAAAGGGCAAAATGGAGCTCTTGGAACAGCAAAATGGCACTCCTCGTCAAAGGTAAATCACTCGAGGAGTCACGCGGCACAGATCACAGGAAAGGCGAAATAAGAAAGGGCCAATCGTGACCTACCCGGAACAAACAGACAGGCCTGAAAACAGTAACCAGCTTTCTCACGCGGCTGGTTAAAAGGACAGGTAGGTGGGAGTAGAGGGGATGTAATGGATGACTTGGCTTAGGCTCGGTGTACATCTTGTGTCATGGCTAATGCAAAGCATCTGTTTTGTTTCATTCTGTTGTTTTTCTCACACCTGCTGCCAGGTCATTCACACCGACTGGCGTGCGTTAGGTACGCATTTGGTCTGCTGTCGCCCATGTTGTTTAGGTCTTGGGGGAGAGAGAGAGAGAGAGAGAGAGAGAGAGAGAGAGAGAGAGAGAGAGAGAGAGAGAGAGAGAGAGAGAGAGAGAGAGAGAGAGAGAGAGAGAGAGAGAGAGAGAGAGAGAGAGAGAGAGAGAGAGAGAGAGAGAGAGAGAGCAAAAGAAGCGGACCCGCTTGTGTGTATAACCTGTCAGCAAGTCAAAAGCAACAAGGCGTGTGTTACCTTTCACACGATTGTCAAACAGGCTGTGTCCTCAGTAGAACGCAGATGGACACCGAGCATTACAGGGTAACTGTGGGGACAGTTGGTGATAGTGGTGGTGTGGTGCAATATCTTAAACAGAAGGACTGGAATTTACTGGGAGGAGGGGCGGGAAGGGGAGTGGGTGGGAGGTGGGGGAGTGGGAGGGATCTCCGTGAGTTTTTGTCTCTCACACACGGTGCCTGGCAGCCTTCCTGTTTATTCCACAAATTGTGCACACTTCAGAGGCGGATTGGGAGGGGGTGGGGCCCCTGCCCCTGCTCTCTGCCGTTATATCCAGTTAGTGTGTGCCGATACATGCAGTCTACTTATTTTAAGCATTTATATCCAGTTAGTTAGTTGGTTGGTTGGTTAGTTAGTTAGTTAGTTTTAGTTTGTTAGTTAGTTAGTTTAGTTTGTTAGTTAGTTTAGTTGGTTAGATAGTTAGTTAGTTAGTTAGTTAGTTAGTTAGTTAGTTAGTATGTTAGTTAGTTAGTTAGTTAGTTAGTTAGTTAGTTAGTTAGTTAATGAGTTAGTTTCAGTTAGCTAGTTAGTTAGTTAGTTAGTTAGTTAGTTAGTTAGTTAGTTAGTTAGTTAGTTAGTTAGTTAGTTAGTTAGTTAGTTAGTTAGTTAGTTAGTGAATGAGTTAGTTAGCTAGCTAGTTAGTCAATATGTGACAGTGTTGTGTTATTTTGTGCCGTTACACCATGTACTGATTTGTTTTCGTTACATTCAGTTATCTTCTTCTTCTTCTTCCTGTACGTCAGAGGGACACCCCAGCCTCCAATATGAAGGCGGCCTATGTTGCAGGTCCTCCAGGCTTCCAAAGAGCTTCTGGGGCACCGAGACGGGGTCTGGCCAGGTCTTGTTTCTTTGCTGTTGGAACAGTGGACATGACTGTAGGATGTGGTCACTTGTTTGGTTCTCAGTGGCACATGGGCACCTGTCTGATTCACCGATGCGTAGTTTTAGTTGAACAGGTGGTGTTTCAGACGATTGTGACCTGTCCTGAGTCTGAAAACACAATATGGGTCTGCCCTGTTGTGTTTTGGGTGTCGTCTGGCCCACTTCTTTTGCTGTCTGGCCTAGATGATATTCAGTTATCTTATTATGTTACTTTTTGTAATTTTGAGCTGCCACGTCTACGTGTTGTGTGCCTTTACATAGAAGAAGAAGAAAGTGTTGTTGTTGTTGTTGTTGTTGTTGTTGACATACCGTGGCTAAAAACAAAAGTACACACCAACTCTAGGGATCATCCCAACAGCCAAAGGAAGCACTTGAACACCATGGTACAAATGCACACACATTACGTGTGTTACCGTTTTTTTATTACCCCCTACCAGCCTTGGAAGGATTGCATAAATATATGAGTTAGCAATTATAATGAAGCCAGGGAAAGGGGCAAGATAGAACAATTACAAGATGGAAGGAGGACACACAGGTAAAAACAGGGGGATGGGGTGGGCCGGGAGAGAGTGGAAAGGATTGGGTATACCCACACAACAAAGTCAGGCGTGTGTTAAGTCCTTTCGCGGTCATTTGTCCTCTCCCGGACACAATGCATACAATAAGCCTAGGGTCTCCCATATCCATATATATTCTTAATCAGCATGCAATATGGTCTTCATGATCGGTAGGACGTAAAACATTAATTTCGTCCACAACCTATCCAGATATACAATAAGGCTAGGGTCTCCCATACCTATATATATTCTTGATCAGCATGCCACAACCTATTCAGAACCTTCATTTTAGACCGCCAGTGCAAACCTCCGCCAAGGAAGACTCACACAACCGAAATGTCATTCCTTTATGTCCGAGCTGTATACCATGAGCCAGTGGGTAGACTGGCTTCGAGTTTTGTATGGTAATGTAACATGGCGAGTAATGAAATAAATACTTGCAACCAATA
>CM065691.1:10358791-10368791 GCA_017654935.2 Phymorhynchus buccinoides
AGAGAGGGGGGGAGAGAGAGAGAGAGAGAGAGAGAGAGAGAGAGAGAGAGAGAGAGAGAGAGAGAGAGAGAGAGAAAACGAAATTTCATTTATACAGGGTAATGAGAGAGAGAGAAAGAGAGACAGACAGACAGACTCTGGTATAAGGAGAAAGAGACAAAATTAATACAGATGCACAGAGAGGAAAGGGGGCTATGGAAGGTGTTGGACATTGGGGCTTATGGGCATGATATCGGCCCTGTAAAGCCACTTCATCCACTCTACCTCTCCGTCGTTACCTAGGAGATCTATACCTCCCTGCTGCCTTCCCTCAGTTTCACAGTTGACCGTTATAGGGTACAGGGAAGCGAATTGCCCCAAGGGAAAACGAAAACGAAATTTTATTTAACCAGGGAAACATGAGATAAGCAATTCAATGCTTTTCTCCACCCAGCCCTGGGGCAAATAGAACATTCAATAACTAAGTTAACTAACGCATGCAAAAGTGAAAAGACAAATGGGTTACACAAAAAAGAAAGAAACGCTTGGGGTAATGACAGTTGGGGAGGGGGTAAGGGGGGGTAAGGAGGGGGAATAAGAGGGAAGGGAGGGTATACTGAAGCATGTCACAACACACATAACAAGGGAGGGAGAGAGAGAGAGAGAGAGAGAGAGAGAGAGAGAGAGATGAGAGAGAGAGAGAGAGAGAGAGAGAGAGAGAGAGAGAGAGAGAGAGAGGGAGAGAGAAAGAACGAGAGGAGGAGAGAGAGAGAGAGGAGAGAGAGAGAGAGAGCGAGGGAAGGTAGACGTGGGAAGGGAACGTGCTTTGAGGATTTGTAAGAATCCTGGTCGACTGTAGTCAAGGGAACGTAGCGAGATCTTTCAAAATGCCTTTCACGAAAGGGTGGTGAGAGCGATACTTGGGGGTTTTCACGAGGACAATGACAGTTTGTCCTTGTTACTCCCTCATTACCTTTGAGTAGTAGAATGAAGGGGGGTTTGCCAACAACTTGCTATTAGCTCTGACCATCCAGCGAAGAGCTGTCTTCAGTCAAAAGGACATAGCGATAGCGACAAGGACATGGGAGGCAGAGAAATCCTACAGTTTAATTTCCTGGGTACAATGGGCTTTTTCACTGACAGTTTTGAGTGTAATGTGGCTCAAGCAACGGTTGTCATCTGAATTCGTAGGTTTCTGCGGGGCTAAAGTTTTGGGCTGAAATCTTTTAATTCAATCATTCGTGTCGTGTATGAAGGAGAATCTCTCTCTCTCTCTCTCTCTCTATATCTCTTCATCTTCTCTCTCTCTCTCTTCTCTCTCTCTCTCTCTCTCTCTCTCTCTCTATCTCTCTCTCTCTCTCTACTCTCTCTCTCTCTCTCTCTCTCTCTCTCCCCTCTCTCTCTCTCTCTCTCTCTCTTATACTCTCTCTCTCTCTCTCTCTCCAGCAAGAAGTGAGTTACAGGAGTCAAGGCGAGACAGGACAAAAGCACATACTAGAGTCTTCATGGCATCCTGAGAGAGGAAACGACGGATGGAACTAATTCTTCGAAGTTCTAGATAGCAAGCCTTGCAAACATTGAAAACATGCTTTTTGAAGGAAAGGGTTTGGTCCTAAGAAACACATAGATTTCGGACAGATGCTGATAACTTGATCTCAGTGCCATCAATGTCAATGTCTACAGAACCTGGGAGAACCTGAGTTTTAATTGTGTGGTTAGAGGCTACAAGAATCATCTCTGTCTTATCAGCATTCAGTTGCAGTTTGTTGTAAAACATCCATGTTTTAACAGCAGAGATGCACAACTTAGAAGAAGAAATCATTTGATCTAATTGACTCAGCGCAGATCAGATCTCCATCTGAGTCTGCCCCAACCACCGACCTATTTTTAGGTTTGTGGCCCCAACTGACCACTAAAATTATATTCCACCCACCCCCCTTCTCCTCCCCCTCCCCCGCTTGTTGCTGGAAGTGGGGCCTCCCGCTTCTCATTAAGAAGAATGTCGCTTCTTAATGAGCTGATTGCGTTCGTGTTGACGGTCTGGAAGTGAAATGGCTGCACGCATTCTCTGAAGCTGTAATCACATGTTATCGGGTCCATTATAATCATGTCATATCGTACCACTCACTGAAGGCGCTGAAGGTGGTTTAGTTAACCCTTTGTCCTCTACATTATCTTCATGTTTGGGTGTGCGATTTTGAAAAATAGTATTGTGTCAGTAGAGGAAGTATGGCTCATGTATCGTAACAGCAGGAGACAGCCTGAAGGGTAGTGGATACAGCATATTTTGTATTCTTCTCACAGAGAGAGACAGACAGAGAAGAGATAGACGATAGAGAGAGAGAGAGTAGGAGAGAGAAGGAGAGAGAGAGAGAGAGAGAGAGAGAGGAGAGAGAGAGAGAGAGAGAGAGAGAGAGAGAGAGAGAGAGGAGAAGAGAGAGAGAGAGAGAGAGTTTTTTGAGAGAGAGTGAGAGAGACAGAGAGAGAGAGAGAGAGAGAGAGAGAGAGAGAGAGAGAGAGACAGAGACAGAGAGAGAGAGAGACTGAGAGAGAGAGAGGGGAGACCGGCAGACAGACAGACAAAGAGATAGAGAAGGAGAG
The DNA here is from genome assembly GCA_017654935.2 of Phymorhynchus buccinoides. Lineage (NCBI taxonomy): Eukaryota > Metazoa > Mollusca > Gastropoda > Neogastropoda > Raphitomidae > Phymorhynchus > Phymorhynchus buccinoides. Next base: position 10,361,372 of record CM065691.1, read on the forward strand.
AGAGAGAGAGAGAGAGAGAGAGAGAGAGAGAGAGAGAGAGAGAGAGAGAGAGAGGAGAGAGAGAGAGAGAGAGAGAGAGAGAGAGAGAGAGAGAACAAATCAACCACACTAGGACGTCTTCTTTGACGCTCTACCTATGATGCCGTGGAACTTGATAGGGGGCACAGGTGGTTGGGTGGGGAGGCAGTCTTTCATTGTATTGCTGAAAGAAACAGACGTAACAGCCTGAAAGTTGATCCACTGAACATTGTAGTGGATAATCACTCTCTGTTAGTTACCGTCGTGTTAGCCACCCTTGTTCCTCTCGGTTGTATGTCAGCAGGAGATGTGGTAGTAGGTGTAGGGTACCGTATGGACAGAAGGGACTGAGAGTGTAAGTGGTAGACACTAAACCTCTTGTTCCCCTTCCGTCTTCATCTTGTTGGTGTCCCAGCAGGCCTCTGTCCCTGAATTGTTCCGGTCCATGTTTTTGAGTTGTTGGACAGTTCCTGTTTCCGCTCATATGTTCCGTTACATGTCTGTTTCTGTCTAAGGCTGTGTTAGCTGGACAGTGCACCTGTCTAAGCTATCAAAACTGCCCCTTTGTATTGCGTTGGACACCCCCGTGTCCCCCCCCCCCTCTCTTTCTTTATCCCTCTCTCTTTCTCTCTCTCTAAATCAATCTAGCAATCAATTAATGAAGCAATCAAATGGTGCATTGTCCTTCAAAGGAAACATTAAAAGAAGTAATAAGCATACATATCGTTCTTTGCAAGTACTAATCATGTCAATTACACTCCGTAATCACCTCTCTGTCTCTCTCTCTCTCTCTCTCTCTCTCTCTCTCTCTCTCTCTCTCTCTCTCTCTCTCTCTCTCTCTCTCTCTCTCTCTCTCTCTCTCTCTCTCTCTCTCTCTCTCTCCAGAATGTGTGTATGATAAAAATGAGTATGTATAATAGGATTTGTTTTATTCTGTCATGTATATGTGCTTACATTTACGTTTGATGTATTTTTAAGATCAGTATGTAAAATGGGCTTAGGCTTGATTTTATTATGTGTATCGGCTTTAAATTTAAAATGTGTAGGTTACATGTTATGAGTATGTAAAATAGGATTAGTCTTAATTTTGTGATGAGTTAAGTTTTACTTATGTGCATGTTAAAGACGAGGACTAGAAAGTAGGCTTAGGCTTGATTTCGTTATGAGTAGTATTTATTTTTTAATATGTGTATTCGCTTGCAAACAATATGACTTGGTCTGCTTTTGTTACGAGTGTGTGTTTACTTTTTAATTTGTTTATACTACAAATGAATAATGTAATGTAGGAATAGGTCTCATGTTGCCATGGGTACGTACATGTATTTACATTTTAAATTGTGCATGTTAAGATGAGTAGGTAAAGTAATATTATGTTTGACTTATTATGTACATGGGTTTCTTTTCAAATAAGTACATTTTAATGATGAAGTATGATTGAGGTATTTTTTTTATGTTTGTGCACTTCTTTGAGTGTGAAAAGTAGGATTGGGTTTTATTTTCCCGTGTGTTTGCGCTTACGTCACACATTTTGAATGTTAATAATGAGTATAGTTAATAATAATAGGTTTGATTTTTTGTTATTGATGTGTTACAATATAGGGATGTTTTTTTGCATGCTTTATATTACTTTGTATGTGTTTATTTTCGTTTTCCATTTTCTACTTTTATAAATGTATTCTGTCCAGAGGGCTGGATGTAAAAAAGCATGTTATTGCTTACTCTATTACCCTCTATAAATAAAATTCAATCAATCAATCAATCAATAAATCTCTCTCTCTCTCTCTCTCTCTCTCTCTCTCTCTCTCTCTCTCTCTCTATCTCTCTCTCTCTCTCTCTCTCTCTCTCTCTATCTATCTATCTCTATCTCTCTCACACTCTCTCTCTCTCCCTTTCTGTCTCTCTTTCTTCCGAGAGAGAGAGAGGGGGGGGGTCATAGAAAGGAAGAGAAAATTGTCTCTGATTATCTTATATATATCCATTGCCATCCTACTATTATGATAGCAAAAAGTAAGTACGCAAACATCTGTTTGTATCTGGCAGTCATAGTCGGAAATGAAATGCAATAAACAGAAGTTTGTTCAATTGGGTGTGAAAAGTCCGGGTGGGAAAAGTCCTAGGTGTGAAAAGTCCGGGTGGGAAATAGTCCTAGGTGGGAAAAGTCCCGGTGGGAAAAGTCCTAGGTGGGAAAAGTCCGGGTGGGAAAAGTCCGGGTGGGTAATGTCCGGGTGGGAAAAGTCCGGACACCCCCGGGTTAGCCAATGGTCATAATGTGCCCCAACTAGGCCGACTCTTTGACAGTTCACATTAACGACCGTGACTTCTTGTACTAGTCTAGAATGGTCTCCTTGGTTTGATTGCAGCGGTTATTTTGAGGTTGATGCTAGTTTTCTGTTTGTTTTGTCTTGACCAATGTTTCACAGTTAACAGGGTTATGTTTAGGTTGATGGCGATTTTCTGTGCGTTTTATCTTCAATTCTGCTTTCCAATTCACAAGGTTATTTTCAGGCTGGTTTCAATGGTCAAAGTGCTTCTTTTTTTGTTTTAAAGTGAGATAACTGAATCGAGACTAATTTCCCCATTAATGCGTTTGAGTCATAAATACGAAGCTTTGGAATATAATACACGATTGCCTTGCACAAAATCAATAGGCACATTGCGATTTCTGAACTCAAAGGAAAATTTGTTTAGAATATTTTCTAGGATTAAAAAAAAAGGTAGGAGAATGTGCGACTAAGGCAGAAAAAAGTTGTAAAATAACAATAAAAAAAGGAAAAGGCAGAGCCAAAGTGTTAAATGATTTATTATTATTATTATATTAAGGGACGTTTTTCCAACAAAACTTTGTCCCAAAAGGCCCCCTCCACGAAGACTCCCAGGAGGAAAAAGGTGGGTCCACTTTGCCCTTTACCAACGGTCACCGTTTGGTGTGTCCGCTTTAGTACCTAGCCTAAGTCTGGTGTCGCTCTCACTGACCACGACACCATGTCAACAGCCACTGAAAACACCCTCCCCCCCTCCCCCACTCCCTTCCCCTCCCTCTCTCTATCCCTCTCTCTCTCTCTCTCTCTCTCTCTCTTATCTCTCTCTGTATGTCAGTCACCACACCCCAAAACGTCAATGTTTTCAGAGGTAGGTCCCGATCGGTTCCTTTCTTGGAAACCCAAATTGTCTTGGGGGATGTTTTCTCTGATGGAGGCAATATTTTAACATCATCACACCCGCACGCGCCCTTTCCAACAGTTTAGTCCTGAGAACCAACATTGTCCCGGGGTAGTTTTTGATGAAGGAGCTAAATGTTTTGACGTCGCCTGTTAAAGGCTGTCTTTTTGAACAATTGGTCCATTTCAAAGGGACTTTACTCAACACTTCTAATCGTTTGTAAACCTGGTTACCGCTTGTTTAGACATGCCTAATGGGGATGTTCTTGTGTGGGAGCTTTTCAGTTAAAGCACCGGGGACCTGTAGACATTCACAGGGATGAGAATAGAAGCCTTCAGAATAGATTATAAATTCAGTAGGGGAAGACGGCATAAAAAGCGCATGGGCGGGTAAAGCAAGCCCACCCCAATTATCTCATGAAATAAAGAAAATTCCCTTTGTCAAATTTGCCCATGAGACGAATGTATATTTCTAGTTTGAACGCTCGTCTCATGGGAAAATGACCACTGAAATTTTTTTCATTTCATGAGATAATCAGGTGGGGTGGGCTTCTTACCCGCCCATGCGCTTTTTACTCGCCCGTCTTCCAACACCTATAGCAATTTGGCATACCCACTGAAGCCTCCCCTGCCTCTCTCTTTTCTCGTCCCCTTATTAACGCGCATCGTATTTTCCCTTTGTTCAAAGCAGTTTTGTCCTGTTGTCTCCATTCTACTTCTCAAGTATATTTTTCTCTCTAGTCTTGAAAACCGTGTCCCTCTGTACTTATTATAATTATCATGACCAATATTGCCGTCTTTTTTTTTCGCTCACCCTTGAGGTGTTGTTTGTTTTGTACAAATCATGCCGTGAAAAAGAAAACTAGGTTTAGCAGTTTATACAATTTTATACAGCTTTCTTTGCAAAAACCAGCATGAGGTTAGGCCTCTTCATCTAGTGACGTTCATTAAGCATCTCTCTCTCTCTCTCTATCTCTCTCTCTCTCTCTGTCCTCTCTCCACCCCGCCCTCTCGCTCCCCCCCCTCGTCTCTCTCTCTCTCTCTTCTAAACTCTCTCTCACTCTATCTCTAACCAGACACCGTCTCTCCGGTCCTTGAGGGGGAGGGGTAAGCTCTCTCTAGAACGACCTCTCTCTCATCTCATCCTCTCGCTCTCTCCTTCTCTCTCTCCTCTCTCTCCCCTCTCTCTCCCCCCCCCTCTGAATGATATCCCGTGACGGATTGTGGTCAGAAAGAGTTTACTAAACCCTTTGACTGCCAGAGAACAATTAAAGGGGGGGGGCGTCTGGGGCTTGCCTGTGGTCCCATTGGGAAATCATGACATTCGTGAAAGACTGACTGGACTGATAGACACTAGCCAATCTGGCAAAAATGGTCTGGGCGATATACAATCTGACTGTTGGATAAAAAGAAAAACAAATTTATAGCATATCAGAGTTATTCCTCTTCATCTGATGACGTCATCACTGATGTCATCAAGTCAGTATGTGATAATAAAGAAAACATCATAGGGTTCGTAAACTGCTCTCTCCCCCTCCCCCCCCCCCCCCCCCCAATAATCTCCTCTAAACCACCACACCCATCACTCCTCTCTAATTTGCCAGACAAGTCTCTTCTCTCAGTGAAACAGTCCTTTGGGGAGCAAGAAGGATAACTCTCATCTCTCTTCGTACCATATCTCTATCATGTCGAGTCCTCCCTCTCTCTTTCTCTCTCTTTGTGACCCTCCCCTCTCCCCTCCCCTCCCCTCTCCCTCCCCCAGGGGAGGAAATCCCCTCCCAAGGATAAAGTTTCCAGAGAGGAGAGAGAGGAGAGAGAGAGGGGTGGGGGGGGGTCCCCTGTTCACCATAGACTCCCAAAACAGTAAACATTTACTATCCCAGCGACAACAGTTTTTAGGGGCAGGGAGTCTTTGAAAGGTGTCCCGTCACAGTAGCAGGGTTTCAGGCAAAATGACTTCGGACAGTTGCCCAAAACAACACGTCAGACACTGAAAATGGTGAGACACAATGGATGGAGGGAGGGAGGAGAGAAAAAGAGGGGAGGAGGGGGGGTAGACACACAGAGAGAATTAGTGACTGGGAAAAAACAGACCTGTGAAAATTTGCAAGTTGAAATTTGTGGGAACGAAGACAGAAGGGACCGTTTTACAACCACTCTATCTCGACCGTGGGTACAATTGAAATGGCTTTTATAACTGGTTGAACATTTAAGTCTGAAGTTGGGGCACAGAGTAACATGAGAGCTGTACAATAAAATGGTTTTCGATCTACAGTAATTGAAAACCGTGATACTGGTTAGTCTTCTGTGAAAGACTATGACTCTCCAAAAGTTTTTTTCGTTTGTTGTTGGGTTTTGTTTGTTGTTGGGTTTTGTTTGTTGTTGGGTTTTGTGTGTTGTTGTTGGGTTTTGTTGTTGTTGTTGTTTTCGTTGTTGTTGGGTTTTTTGTTTGTTGTTGGGTTTGTTGTGTTGTTGGGTTTTGTGTTTGTTGTGCGTTTTGTTTGTTGTTGGGTTTTGTTTGTTTGTTGGTGTGTTTTTTTGTTGTTGGGTTTGTTTGTTGTTGTTTTGTTTTGTTTGTTGTTGGGTTTTGTTTGTTGCTGGGTTGTTTGTTGTTGGGTTTTGTTTGTTGTGTGGGTTTTGTTTGTTTGTTGTTGGTTTTTGTTTGTTGTTGGGTTTTGTTTGTTGTTTGTTTTTGTCACTTGCTCTTAATCTTAGTGCTGCAGCCAAAGGGATTAGCTGGTATTCGGGGACCTTCCTCAACGCCAGCGTCTGTATTGTAATCCTCTAGGCCGAAAGAGTTGGGATGTACCTTAGGCACGGCTTCTCCGCCATAAACAAATTATAACCCGACCTTCCACAACAGTTTGGAACAGATTTATTGAAGCTTTGGCCCCCACAGGGGCGTTTAAAGACCCACCACGTCACGTGTCAAAATCACGGTTTTCACGTGTTTTCCCTCTCTCGCTGGTAAGAAATCTTATTTTGGCCAGGTGTGACTCCCATGCAAATTCTCCCACACATCAAAACGAGACATCGCTTTGAAGAGCTGCCTCGTTTGCTTAAGGGGGCATTTGCATGTGGGTCATACCTGTCGCTTGTTTTGTTTTTCTGGGTAGCTGTGACCCATATACAAATGCCCCCAACTTCAAATTGAGGCTGCTCTTTAAAGTCTCTGTCTCGTTTTCAATTTGGGGGCATTTGTATGGGAGTCAAACCTGGTCGAAATAAGATTTGTTACCAGCGAGAGAGGGAAACACGTGAAACGCGTGATTTCCACTCATGGATCTGGTGTGTCTTTAAGCTAATAACTACAACATATGCAAAGCATAACAATTGCTGCTGCTGATGATGACGATGTTGATGATGATGATGATGATGATGAATTGGTTGATTGATTGATCAATAATCAGAGTCTGTTATAAAACATCTGCTAATGGTCATAATACATTCTGATATTTTTTGCTTTTTCCCCATGGCAACACAGCTATATGCAAGTCATATTATTACTATCGTTTCAGTGCTGCCATGGGAAAAGAGTGACAAATAACAGCATGTAATTTGACGGTAACCGATTTATGAGAGTTAGACGTCATCTGTTTCAGTTTGATATGTCTCAACCCATTGAGAGAGTTTCATTCACTGTGTTTTCCCTTTTCCTAAACTAATAACTGTCAACAAAAAGTAAGCACACATTTTCTCTAAATGGGCTGCTACACTGCATACGATTCGCTGTCAATGCGATGCGATTGTGACGATGCGAGTCATGATCCTCGTGAAATACTTCCGTCCGTCTAAAAATAAATCCGCTACTTTCGCTCTATATACTCAAGTAGACCCAATATGTGAATTCCACGTCAATCATGACTCACATCGTCACAGTCGCATCGTATTGGTCGCGAATCGTATGCAGTGCAGCAGACCCTTAAGGATGGAATCTGGCTATTGATCAATTGACCTGTCCCTTTTCACGACATGGGGTCATTGTATTCTTTTTGGAAAATGGGGAGTAATCTGAGGTATTTCAAGTAGGGTTTGGCAAGGTGAAAAGCGTCTGAACTAGATCATGACTGTATCAAACACTTTTAGGCCTACTGTAACATTTTAACATTACCATATGAAAAACAGATTAATGAAAACCGCAAGGCATTCATAACATCAAGGGAGAATGTGTATCAAGTCAAATCTGATATAGGTCTAGGCCTACTTATTGAAACAAAAAGTGTATCAAGTCAAATCTGATATAG
>CM065691.1:10381291-10385081 GCA_017654935.2 Phymorhynchus buccinoides
CCAGAGGGCAATGCACTAGGGGCTTATCACGCGATTTTCTTACTTGGGCGTAGTGAGAGAGAGAGAGAGAGAGATGGTAGGACCACTCACTGTCTCTCTCTCTTTCTTTATTCCCAACTAATAATATAGAGAGGATTAGCCCCACACGAGCGTCGTGCCCTCTGGTGTGAGAAAAATCGCACTAAGTCTCTCATTGTAAGCGATACAAAATTATATGACCGGAAAGAGCAAACATCCGTGGACAACAGCTCACTCAAACTTGTTTGATCCAACTTCCTGTTCACGTGCATCACGTGATTTTCCCATGCCGCCCCCAAAAAGTGTCATTTTGCTGAAATGGAGTGAAAACGTAGAAGTGAGTAAAATTGTCAGAATCAACGTCATTTCTTGCTCACATCGAAACGTCGTACAAGAGACAAAGTTTCATGGCTGGTGTGAGATAATGACGTCATTTGACTCGCAAAGAGTTGTCTTTCTGTGTTGGTATGCTGGAAAACAGCTGTTCACAAACTCGTTGTGTCATTCATGTTTGGAATATCGCAATGCGTCGCTTCCAGAGCTTGGATTCACTGCCGTTAGGTTGGTACTGTTGATAGACGTCGTGAAGGTGGCAGAATTTGGGAGACTTGTAATACAGATGGACGTTTTCTGCTTTTTTCAGGCCTGCCCAAATCGTTTCACACACGCTCTCTGGCAGAATTTTGATTTGCTGAATGCCTCAGTGCGGAACATTTCCACCCAAACTGTGAGGAACGGACTCCATGATGCTGCCTTTACTCCCCCTAGCTGGGTCATGTTTGGGCATCCTGCTCATTCCAGCTCATGAGCAGTGCTCTGCTCTTTTGAGAGCCCCAGAACCACACCATCTGGACATTATGAAACTGGACACGAATTCTCTTCACCAATGAGTTCAGGATCAGTCTTAATTTCATGGATGGTTTTGCTAGGGTGTGGAGATTCTCAGGAGAGCATTACCAGGAAATGTGAGTCAGAGCATGGCAAATCTCGAGGTGGGTCTTTGACGGTTTGGGCCTGTATCAGCATGGTCGGGAAAACAGTGTCACAAACTCTTCAAAAGGAATCCCTGACAGACAGCTGTTCATATACAGGTATGAGTGTATCGATGTCCACGTCAAATCTTCTCCTGGCATGATCCGAGATTGCGTCATCTTCATTGATGATAATGCACCTTTTCATCGAGCATGGGTTGTTGACACGCACCTGCAGCAAGGAGATCATCGTCCATATGAGGTAGGTTTCCCAATCCAGAGACCTCAGTCTGAATAGAAAAATTGTTGAGAAACAATGTTGAAACATGCTCCAGGCAGCCGTTTGAAGCCGTTCACATCTCAGCTCAGACGTCTAAAATGACCCTGGAACAGTGCCTGTTAGAAGAGTGGAACACCCTGGATCAGCAGGAGCTTCAAAAATCTTCATCCAGAACACAAAATGGCGTTTCCAAGCTGGAATTTTAGTGAGGGGGTCTCGCACATGCTTATCCATCATTTGTCTTGCCACAAAAATCAAAATCAAATCTGAAAATGAAAAATTCGCTCCATTCGGTTGTTTTATGCATTTTGAAGGGGTATCACAAACGTTCCTTGAGAGGTAAACAAATAAAATCATTCTCAGACCTTGTTTTCTATCAAAATGTGAAGAAGACGATGTTAATTAAACTGAACAAGAAAAGAAAGTAATAGCTTTATGTTTATCTTTGATAATTTTGTATGCTTAAGATAATACCCTTAGCAAAATTGGGAGCAGTATAATATTGGACAGCGTTGATGCTCTCAGGGTCAAGGAGTTTGAAACATTTTGAATCAAACTAAGATGTTAGAAAAAGATACTTCTACCGGGTGTTCAAAACGTTTTGAGCCTAACTATGATGTGGTTAAGCCACACTAACACAATTTGGCACACGTATGCCACTGCCCTTTGAATGATAACAGACAAGTTTTGGAAGATGACGTCGTCAGGGTTGTGACGTCACTGCACTTCATAGTGTAGTGTCTTACCCTTCACAACTGAGGAAAATGAATAATTTCTTGTATCATATCTTTATGATTTTCCTGCACAATAAAGGCTTGACATATCCTCATACATGCATGAGGATTTGGTGGATAGTTATGATGTATAATTATGATCTTGCATAGCCCAGAGATAAAAAGTGGTGAGCTGAGATAAAGCTTAAAGTTGACCACCAAAATTGAGACAAAAAGTACCTCTACCAATGAAAGAATTGCCATGGTTCAAGACATGGTCATGGCAGGCAAAAGAATATAATTGCAAAACTGTCAAATTATCGGTCGAGTGGGTAAATCATCAATCCATAAAATTGTTGCTTTGTTAAGTTCCTACGCCCATATGTTCCTTAAATTGTTTCAATGCAAGTTAACATTTTTCACTCTTTCCCCATAGCAACACAGTGGAAGGCCAGTCATAATATTACTTGCATGCATATGTCTGTCTGTGGCAGTTTAGTTAGGTGACAAATGGATAAGGCGACAGTTTACGGTTTAGTCAGAAGACAATTTCATCCGGCGACAATTTGGTCAGGTGATTATTTGATTAAGTGCATTGAGCTTTAAGGTAATGCGCTATAAAGTCTCCTAGATAAATAAATAAATAAATAAATAAATAAGGCGACAGTTTAGTTAGGTGACTTTTTGCTGAGCAGATAGCTTAATCAGGTCACGATTGGGTAATTTAGTAAGAAAACAATTTACTGAGGTGACAACTGACCGAGGCCACAATTTAGTAAGGAAAACATTCATTGATAAGATAGCAATTCAACGACATCACAGTTTGTTTGCTTAAGGTCTCTGTGCACGTGAACATTTGTCACTCTTTCCCCATGGCAACACAGACCCTGATTAAATGCGCTTTAGTGACAGGGGTGTTAAATCAGTGTGGTGCCGAGCGGTTGCACTGGCGATGAAAGGGTTTTTAGTAAGGATGTTCCACTGTAAAATACAGCACACACAAAAAACACACAAAAAGAAAGAAAAGACCTTACCCAACCCAAGGAACTGAAAGACGGTTGGCATGACGTGTTCAGCCTGGTAGTCCTCTAAGCGAAGAAACAGTATTTGTTTGCGCGAAAAACGTAACAAGAAGTCCTCCACGAATACGCTGTATAGCCCAATATGAAGTCGTACCTGTCACCCAGACAATTACTAATTTGAATTATTGACCACCACAGTTGAGTTAGTTTTGTTTCCTAAGCATGGCGCTCTTGCGTTTTACCAGCCACGAACGAAGAGAGCGAAACTGGAAATGTTTTCAGTGTATTCTGTTCCTGACTGACTATCTATCTATCTATCTATCTAACAAGATAACGTTTGCACGGGAAGGGACCTAGGACGCTCAAATGTTGCGTGCGAATAGGTACTAAAAATATCTAAGGCAAGTGCGAAAATGAATGTCATAGGTCAATGATTAAGGTCATTGGAGCCAAAAATGTTGTCGAAACACCAGGCTATGATAACGAAGGGACCTAGGAACGCGCACATTTACGCATGGGGATGGGTACTAACGATATTTATGCCAAGTTTTAAAAAATGAAGGTCATAGGTCAAAGGTCACGGTTCACTGCGCCGAAAATGCTGCCAAGCACCTGGCAAGATAACGTTTGAACGCAGGGACCTAGGACGCTCAAATTTTGCATGCAGATAGGTAACCAAGAAATATCCTCAGCCAATTCAAAATTAAGGTTCATAGGTCAAAGTCACGTCACTTGAGCCGAACATGCACGAACACATCACAACGATAACGTAGGGAGCTAGGACGC
>CM065691.1:10385581-10388081 GCA_017654935.2 Phymorhynchus buccinoides
CCCCCTATCCTTCCGTCCGTCCAGCCCTACCCTCTTGCTTTCTTTCCCTACCTACCCAGAGTCCTCACAGGAAAAAGGATCAACAGGCAGCAACACTATATTGTTCGGGACACAATGGTGATCGGGACACAGGTAGGTGTGGAAGCACCCAGTGGTCAAAATGGTGTCGGCACGCGACATGACCCCCGATGATGCGTGAACAAAGTTATGGCGATTGGCACGTGCTGTCTCCCTCCGTAGCTTTCCATATGGTGTTTTTTTTTGCAATATGGTATAGGTATATTTGTCTTAGATATCTACTTGTCGTTTTTTCATAGTATAGACATCACTCTGTTTTGATGCTCGATTGTTTAAATATGTGTGTGTGTGTTTTGTTTTATATTTCTGTGCCCCAAGTGGGGTCTATGAAATAAAACATTTGCCTTGCCTTGCATCCACCCCCCCCCCCCCCCCCCCCTCTCCCACTTTCTCTTATGCAGGCTTGCAACATGTTTTCCTATTCAGTGTTTGCATGAATTCACGTTTTGCCATTGCCTTAGGAACTGATCAATGCAAACCGTCATCATAAACTGATGGGAAAAGGTTATGAAGCGATGAGTGCAAGTGTCCTTAGGGCCCACGTGTAATCATTGACACAGCAAATTGACAGAAACAGACATATAACTAAAATGGCGCGCGGACAAAAGCCCACCTTGTAATCTGGAAAACGGACAAAGCCCCACTCATGGAAGACAGATCTTCATTCCTTCATTTCTTTCTCTCTGATTCTGCGTATCAACCCCCACCCACCGAGACCCACCCCACAGATAACAAGATGGGCTTTTTCCTACAGGCTGCTTCGTTTTGTTTCAATAAGTAGGCCTGGACCTATATCAAATTTGACTTGATACACTTTTTGTTTCAATAAGTAGGCCTAGATATATCACGTTTTGTTTCAATAAGTAGGCCTGGACCTATATCAGTTTTGACTTGATACACGTTTTGTTTCAATAAGTTTCAATAAGTAGGGCCTGGACCTATATCAGACCTATATCAATATTAGACCTATATCATATTTGACTTGATACACTTTTTGTTTCAATAAGTTGGACCTATATCAGTTTTGATAAGTAGGCCTAGACCTATATCATATTTGACTTGATACACCTATATCATATGTTTACACTTTTTGTTTCAATAAGTAGGCCTAGACCTATATCAATTTGACATTGCTACCTTTTGAAAGTATTTCCAATAAGTAGAAAGCCTGGAACTATATTCAAGATAATATGTAACGTATATAGATGCACGTTTTGTTTCCAATAAGTAAAGCACTGGCCTATATCAGATTATGACTATTGATAACCATACGTTTTTGTTTGTCAATCAGTAGAGACCTTATATCATAATTTTTGACTTGATACCTCACGTGTTTATGTTTTTCAATACGTAGGCCTGGACCTATATCAATAAGTAGGCCTTTTGTTTCAATAAGACCTACCTGATCAGTTTTGATTTGAACAATTGATACACTTATACACGTTTTGTTTCAATAAAGTAGGACCTTGAATAAGTAGGCCTGGACCTATATCAGTTTTTTGACTTATACACATATATATTGTTTTCAATTAGTAGCGAGGCCTTTGACTTGATACACACGTTTTGTTTCAATAAGTAGGCCTGGACCTATATCAGTTTTGACTTGATGGAACTATACAGTTTTGACTTTTTGTTTCAATAAGTAGGCCTGGACCTATATCAGATTTGACTTGATACACGTTTTGTTTCAATAAGTAGGCCTGGACCTGTATCAGATTTTGACTTGATACACGTTTTGTTCCAATAAGTAGGCCTGGACCCTTATATCAGACATTTGACATTAACACGTTTTGTTTCATGGGCGGGGGGGGTCGGGGGGTATGATAGACCTTATAAACAGCTGTTATCTTTGATATCAAAGATGTACTACACGTTTTTTTGTTTCAATAAGTAGGACTGGACCTGTATCAGATTGACTTGATACACGTTTTGTTTCAATAAGTAGGCCTAGACCTATATCAGATTTGACTTGATACACGTTTTGTTTCAATAAGTAGGCCTAGACCTAGGCCTATATCAGATTGGACTTGATACACGTCTTGTTTCAATAAGAAGGCCTAGACCTATATCAGATTTGATTTGATACACATTCTTTCTCCCAATTCTCCCTTGATGTTATGAATGCTTTGCGGTTTCCATTAATCTGTTTTTCATTATGGTAATGTTAAAATGTTACAGTAGGCCTAAAAGTGTTTGATACAGTCATGATCTCAAACAGTTCAGACGCTTTTCACGTGGCCAAGCCCTACTTGAAATACCTCAGAATGCCACCATTACTCCCCATTTTCCGAAAAGAATACAGTGACCCCATGTCGTGAAAAGGGACAGGTCAATTGATCAGTAGCCAGAATCCATCCTTAAGGGTCTGCTACACTGCATACGATTCGCGACCTATACGATGCGACTGTGACGATGAGAGTCA
>CM065691.1:10393081-10430626 GCA_017654935.2 Phymorhynchus buccinoides
TTTCCCACCCGGGACTTTTCCCACCTAGGACTATTTCCCACCCGGACTTTTCACACCTACGACTTTTCCCACCCGGACTTTTCACACCCAATTGAACAAACTTCTGTTTATTGCATTTCATTTCCGACTATGACTGCCAGATACAAACAGATGTTTGCGTACTTACTTTTTGCTATCATAATAGTAGGATGGCAATGGATATATATAAGATAATCAGAGACAATTTTCTCTTCCTTTCTATGACCCCCCCCCCTCTCTCTCTCTCGGAAGAAAGAGAGACAGAAAGGGAGAGAGAGAGAGTGTGAGAGAGAGAGAGATAGATAGATAGATAGAGAGAGAGAGAGAGAGAGAGAGAGAGAGAGAGAGAGAGAGAGAGAGAGAGAGAGAGAGAGAGAGATTTATTGATTGATTGATTGATTGATTGAATTTTATTTATAGAGGGTAATAGAGTAAGCAATAACATGCTTTTTTACATCCAGCCCTCTGGACAGAATACATTTATAAAAGTAGAAAATGGAAAACGAAAATAAACACATACAAAGTAATATAAAGCATGCAAAAAACATCCCTATATTGTAACACATCAATAACAAAATCAAACCTATTATTATTAACTATACTCATTATTAACATTCAAAATGTGTGAAGTAAGCGCATACACACGGGAAAATAAAAACCCAATCCTACTTTTCACACTCAAAGAAGTGCACAAACATAAAAAAAACACCTCAATCATACTTCATCATTAAAATGTACTTATTTGAAAAGAAACCCATGCACATAATAAGTCAAACATAATATTACTTTACCTACTCATCTTAACATGCACAATTTAAAATGTAAATACATGTACGTACCCATGGCAACATGAGACCTATTCCTACATTACATTATTCATTTGTAGCATAAACAAATTAAAAAGTAAACACACACTCGTAACAAAAGCAGACCAAGTCATATTGTTTGCAAGCGAATACACATATTAAAAAATAAATACTACTCATAACGAAATCAAGCCTAAACCTACTTTCTAGTCCTCGTCTTTAACATGCACATAAGTAAAACTTAACTCATCACAAAATTAAGACTAATCCTATTTTACATACTCATAACATGTAACCTACACATTTTAAATTTAAAGCCGATACACATAATAAAATCAAGCCTAAGCCCATTTTACATACTGATCTTAAAAATACATCAAACGTAAATGTAAGCACATATACATGACAGAATAAAACAAATCCTATTATACATACTCATTTTTATCATACACACATTCTGGAGAGAGAGAGAGAGAGAGAGAGAGAGAGAGAGAGAGAGAGAGAGAGAGAGAGAGAGAGAGAGAGAGAGAGAGAGAGAGAGAGAGAGAGACAGAGAGACAGAGAGGTGATTACGGAGTGTAATTGACATGATTAGTACTTGCAAAGAACGATATGTATGCTTATTACTTCTTTTAATGTTTCCTTTGAAGGACAATGCACCATTTGATTGCTTCATTAATTGATTGCTAGATTGATTTAGAGAGAGAGAAAGAGAGAGGGATAAAGAAAGAGAGGGGGGGGGGGACACGGGGGTGTCCAACGCAATACAAAGGGGCAGTTTTGATAGCTTAGACAGGTGCACTGTCCAGCTAACACAGCCTTAGACAGAAACAGACATGTAACGGAACATATGAGCGGAAACAGGAACTGTCCAACAACTCAAAAACATGGACCGGAACAATTCAGGGACAGAGGCCTGCTGGGACACCAACAAGATGAAGACGGAAGGGGAACAAGAGGTTTAGAGTCTACCACTTACACTCTCAGTCCCTTCTGTCCATACGGTACCCTACACATACTACCACATCTCCTGCTGACATACAACCGAGAGGAACAAGGGTGGCTAACACGACGGTAACTAACAGAGAGTGATTCTCCACTACAATGTTCAGTGGATCAACTTTCAGGCTGTTACGTCTGTTTCTTTCAGCAATACAATGAAAGACTGCCTCCCCACCCAACCACCTGTGCCCCCTATCAAGTTCCACGGCATCATAGGTAGAGCGTCAAAGAAGACGTCCTAGTGTGGTTGTTTGATTTCTCTCTCTCTCTCTCTCTCTCTCTCTCTCTCTCTCTCTCTCTCTCTCTCTCTCTCTCTCTCTCTCTCTCTCTCTCTCTCTCTCTCTCTCTCTCTCTCTCTCTCTCTCTCTCTCTCTCTTCTCTCTTCTGTCTCTCTGTCTCTGTCTCTGTCTGTCCTCTCTCTCTCTCTCTCTCTCTCTCAGTCTCTGTCTCTCTCTCGTCTCTCTCTCTCTCTCTCTCTCTCTCTCTCTCTCTCTCTCTCTCTCTCTCTCTCTCTCTCTCTCTCTCTCTCTCTCTCTCTCTCTCTCTCTCTCTCTCTCTCTCTCTCTCTCTCTCTCTCTCTCTCTCTCTCTCTCTCTCTCTCTCTCTCTTCTCTCTCAGTCTCTTTCTCTCTCCTTCTCTATCTCTCTCTGTCTGTCTCTCTCTGTGAGAAGAATACAAAATATGCTGTATCCACTACCCTTCAGGCTGTCTCCTGCTGTTACGATACATGAGCCATACTTCCTCTACTGACACAATACTATTTTTCAAAATCGCACACCCAAACATGAAGATAATGTAGAGGACAAAGGGTTAACTAAACCACCTTCAGCGCCTTCAGTGAGTGGTACGATATGACATGATTATAATGGACCCGATAACATGTGATTACAGCTTCAGAGAATGCGTGCAGCCATTTCACTTCCAGACCGTCAACACGAACGCAATCAGCTCATTAAGAAGCGACATTCTTCTTAATGAGAAGCGGGAGGCCCCACTTCCAGCAACAAGCGGGGGAGGGGGAGGAGAAGGGGGGTGGGTGGAATATAATTTTAGTGGTCAGTTGGGGCCACAAACCTAAAAATAGGTCGGTGGTTGGGGCAGACTCAGATGGAGATCTGATCTGCGCTGAGTCAATTAGATCAAATGATTTCTTCTTCTAAGTTGTGCATCTCTGCTGTTAAAACATGGATGTTTTACAACAAACTGCAACTGAATGCTGATAAGACAGAGATGATTCTTGTAGCCTCTAATCACACAATTAAAACTCAGGTTCTCCCAGGTTCTGTAGACATTGATGGCACTGAGATCAAGCTATCGGCATCCGTCCGCAATCTAGGTGTTACTTTGGACCAAACCCTTTCTTTCAAACAGCATGTTTCCAATGTTTGCAAGTCTTGCTATCTAGAACTTCGAAGAATTAGTTCCATCCGCTCGTTTCCTCTCTCAGGATGCCCTGAAGACTCTAGTATGTGCTTTTGTCCTGTCTCGCCTTGACTACTGTAACTCACTTCTTGCTGAGAGAGAGAGAGAGAGAGAGAGAGAGAGAGAGAGAGAGAGAGAGAGAGAGAGAGAGAGAGAGAGAGAGAGAGAAGAGAGAGAGAGAGAGAGAGAGAGAGAGAGAGAGAGGAGAGAGAGAGAGAGAGAGAGAGAGAGAGAGAGAGAGAGAGAGAGAGAGAGAGAGAGAGAGAGAGAGAGAGAGAGAGAGAGAGAGAGAGAGAGAGAGAGCTAATACAAGACACGAATGATTGAATTAAAAGATTTCAGCCCAAAACTTTAGCCCCGCAGAAACCTACGAATTCAGATGACAACCGTTGCTTGAGCCACATTACACTCAAAACTGTCAGTGAAAAAGCCCATTGTACCCAGGAAATTAAACTGTAGGATTTCTTTGCCTCCCATGTCCTTGTCGCTATCGCTATGTCCTTTTGACTGAAGACAGCTCTTCGCTGGATGGTCAGAGCTAATAGCAAGTTGTTGGCAAAACCCCCTTCATTCTACTACTCAAAGGTAATGAGGGAGTAACAAGGACAAACTGTCATTGTCCTCGTGAAAACCCCCCAAGTATCGCTCTCACCACCCTTTCGTGAAAGGCATTTTGAAAGATCTCGCTACGTTCCCTTGACTACAGTCGACCAGGGACGGTATCATGTCGAGATAGCATGAGACTTAGCATGATGCTAACTTAGAAGCTCTTCCAAAAGTCCTATTAAATCCTATAGGACATTGGAAGAGCTTCTAAGTTAGCATCATGCTAAGTCTCATGCTATCTCAACGTGAATACCGTCCCAGGATTCTTATAAATCCTCAAAGCACGTTCCCTTCCCACGTCTACCTCCCCTCTCTCTCTCTCTCTCTCTCTCTCTCTCTCTCTCTCTCTCTCTCTCTCTCTCTCTCTCTCTCTCTCTCTCTCTCTCTCTCTCTCTCTCCCCTCCCTCCCTTGTTATGTGTGTTGTGACATGCTTCAGTATACCCTCCCTTCCCTCTTATTCCCCCTCCTTACCCCCCCTTACCCCCCCCCCCCCCCCCCCCAACTGTCATTACCCCAAGCGTTTCTTTCTTTTTTGTGTAACCCATTTGTCTTTTCACTTTTGCATGCGTTAGTTAACTTAGTTATTGAATGTTCTATTTGCCCCAGGGCTGGGTGGAGAAAAGCATTGAATTGCTTATCTCATGTTTCCCTGGTTAAATAAAATTTCGTTTTCGTTTTCCCTTGGGGCAATTCGCTTCCCTGTACCCTATAACGGTCAACTGTGAAACTGAGGGAAGGCAGCAGGGAGGTATAGATCTCCTAGGTAACGACGGAGAGGTAGAGTGGATGAAATGGCTTTACAGGACCGATATCATGCCCATAAGCCCCAATGTCCAACATCTTCCATAGCCCCCTTTCCTCTCTGTGCATCTGTATTAATTTTGTCTCTTTCTCCTTATACCAGAGTCTGTCTGTCTGTCTCTCTTTCTCTCTCTCTCATTACCCTGTATAAATGAAATTTCGTTCTCTCTCTCTCTCTCTCTCTCTCCCCCCCCTCCTCTCTCTCTCTCTCTCTCTCTCCTCTCTCTCTCTCTCTCTCTCTCTCTCTCTCTCTCTCTCTCCCCCCCCTCTCTCTCTCTCTCTCTCTTACTCTCTCTCTCTCTCTCTCTCTCTCTCTCTCTCTCTCTCTCTCTCTCTCTCTCTCTCTCTCTCTCTCTCTCTCTCTCTCTCTCTCTCTAGTTTCACTCCTTATCCCTCTCTTCCTCGTTGAATTCCAAATCCTGCTATCACTGACTTTTCCTTCTCTTCATTTCTACATTTCATCCTCTCTTCCTCCTTTCCCCCAACACACACACACACACACACACACACACACACACACACACACACACACACACACACACACACACACACACACACACACACACACACACACACACACACACACAGACACGTCACACATACACACACACATACACACACACACACACACACACACACACACACACACACACACACACACACACACACACACACACACACACACACACACACACACACACAGACACACACACACACAGACACGTCACACACACACACACACACACACACACACACACACACACACACACACACACACACACACACACACACACACACACACACACACACAGAGAGACACACACACACACACACACGTCACACACACACACACACACACACACACACACACACACACACACACACACACACACACACACACACACACACACACACACACACACACACACACACACACACACACACACACATCTTCATCACCATGCCTACAACAAAAACATACTCCTAATTCCTTTGATGGATTTACGACAAAATAAAAGAGTTTGAGTTTTACTCCGTGGTTTTCAGGATTTAGCTTCGATGGAGTTCTAAGGGAGGATTTAACTAAGTATGTCTAGTTTGCCACGTAATTCCTTTGATGGTTTAACGACAAAATAAAAGAGTTTGAGTTTGAGTTTTACGTGACCCCTGGTTTTCAGGATTTAGCTTCGATGGAGTTCTAAGGGAAGATTTAACTAAGTTTGCCCCGGCCAAGGAACGCTGTCTCACCATCATCTCATCACCCTTCATCCACGGGAAGACTCAGTCTTCAGGAACTGTCTTTAAGGGCTCTACCAATAGGACGTACATCCCCCAGATGGATACCGTGCCAATACACAAATGTCATCAAAATCTGTTCACAGTTTTAGTCAAGAAAGTACTATAACGATCCACCAGATCACGTGCCAAAATCACGTGTTTTCCCTCTTATAGCTGAAAATAAATCTTATTTTGACCAGGTTCAACTCCCAACCAAATGCCCCCAAATTCAAACCGAAACATCATTTTAAAGAGCAGCCTCAATTTGAAGCTGGAGATATCTGTATGTGGGTCACAGCTACCCAGAAAAAAACCAAGGGACTTAATAGTGGTGCGTCAGTGTGTCTTTAAGCACATCGATTAATTGCATATCATCCGATACAAGGATGTTTGTTTTAGCTTTATGCAAACGCCGCTGTCCTGAGAGGCACCAATGAAGTTTGAACGTGTCTGACGATTCCGTGGCCATTGCTATCCAATGTACCGGGTCATCGATAGAGTACTAACAGATCTGCGCGTTGGTTGGGCACGTGCGTGTACACCCCTTGGAATCGTAGATATTGTAAAGAAGTCACGTCATGCTTGCGTCGTTGTTTGCGTCATTTTAAGGGGTGCACAACCCCCTTTGGTACTCTAGATGGATCACTGACAGTGTGCTTTGAAATGGTAGAGATTGTAAAGAAGTCACGTCATGCTTGCGTCGTTGTTTGCGTCATTTTGAGGGGTGCACAACCCCCTTTGGTACTCTAGATGGATCACTGACAGTGTGCTTTGAAATGGTAGAGATTGTAAAGAAGTCACGTCATTCTTGCGTCGTTGTTTGCGTCATTTTAAGGGGTGCACAACCCCCTTTAGTACTCTAGATGGATCACTGGCAGTGTGCTTTGAAATGGTAGAGATTGTAAAGAAGTCACGTCATGCTTGCGTCGTTGTTTGAGTCATTTTAAGGGGTGCACAACCCCCTTTGGTACTCTAGATGGATCACTGACAGTGTGCTTTGAAATGGGCACAAAGAGACTGATTGAAAACAAAGCACAGTTTTCAATAAAGGATGCCCAGTCAAAAGTGTAGCTCGTGCAAATCTGCCGCTCGCTACTATGAGAGTGTGTATTTGCGACATTGAGCATGAAGAAGAAGAAAAATGGTGCTTTACGTCCTCTCGATCATAGACACATATGGGACATTTTGTAAATACAAAGATGGTGGGAACAATACTGGCTGCAATGCCCGGAGGCAGTGCAAAAACAGTAAAAATATAGATATGTGTAGCGGTAACCACGCCTCGGATAAACCTCATCGGCTATGGTACCGCCACAAATAAGTTAAAGCGTTATACATTGAGCATGAACCACAAATTTCACTTTTTTGTTTAGGGAATAGGGTTAGGGTTAGGGTTAGGTAAATGGTTCAAGTAAAGAAAGAGTGAAATTTGTGGTTGTCGCAAATACACACTCTCATAGTAGCGAGCGGCAGATTTGCACGAGCTACACTTTTGACTGCGACATGCCTTACTGGACATTTTACTCCCCTCTCCTGGGGTATAGAAGAGGTTTCATAGTGTGTGTGTGTGTTGTGTGTGTGTGTGTGTGTGTGTGTGTGTGTGTGTGTGTGTGTGTGTGTGTGTGTGTGTGTGTGTGTGTGTGTGTGTGTGTGTGTGTGTGTGTGTGTGTGTGTGTGTGTATGTATGTGTGTGTGTGTGTGTATGTGTGTGTGCACGTGCGTGTGTATGTATGTGTGTGTATGTATGTGTGTGTGTGTGTGCGTGCGTGTGCGTGTGTGCGCGTGCGTGCGTCTGTGTGTGTGTGTGTGTGTGTGTGTGTGTGTGTGTGTGTGTGTGTGTGTGTGTGTGCGTGCGTGTGCGTGCGCGCGCGTGTGTGTGTGTGTGTGTGTATGTGTGTGTGTGTGTGTGTGTGTGTGTGTGTGTGTGTGTGTGTGTGTGTGTGTGTGTGTGTGTGTGTGTGTGTGTGTGTGTGTGTGTGTGTGTGTGTGTGTGTGCGTGCGCGCGTGCGCGTGCGTGTGCGTGCGTGCGTGTGCGTTTGACAAACAGAAAACAAAAAAGTTCCTGTAAAACGCAGTGTTTGAAACCCAAACTGTGATTAAAGACCAAGCGGTCTAGAAACAACAACAAAGATCCAGTAGTACAGAAACCACGATAAAGACCCTCCAGACAACTCTGGGAGGACCACTCTGCCTATCAGCACTGGTCCAGGTCCTGTTATCGCCCTCAAATGATGACCTCTCCACGGGACATCACACCACTCACTTACAAGCCCTCCATCCCGTTTTCGTAGCCCACAGATTTTCTACTCTCTCCAAGTGTTGTACAACCATTAGCATCTTCTCCACCTTGGTGGCGGTTTTTCTTATTTTTCACACCGACAAAGAGTCTTGTGCACCTAACAGTCACGTGCGCCCCGTCATTATTCCGGGTAGAGGTATTACGGGTAGAGTCGAATCCCGTGGGTCTCGTGCAGCTACTGTTTGGAGGAGGTGTTTTATCAGCCAGAGAGGCTTTTCCCTCTTCAGCCGTGTTGCGGATGGGTGTTGTCTTTGAACAAGGCTAGGATTGAACACTCCACTTCCAACTCGTAGTCCACTTAGCTCAGCAACACCCGCGATGCGTTTGAAGGATCAAGCTTGCCAAAGTGTTATGACGACAGGTGGGTTGTGGACGGTTTCAAGCGGAAGAGTTATAGGCCATTGATGAGGTGCTAAGAGCTCATTGAGGTCGCCATTATCAGGCTGAGGATGGAGTTGTTCAGACCAGATTGAAGTATCAAAGAACGAACGTGCGCGAGCAACGTTGCTTTTGGTGCACGAGCTCCTCGCTTGTCGCTCAGACAGCGAACACCAAGGCGAATTATTAGGCCACTAATATTTATATCACGTAGTTTTGCTAGTAATCTAAAGAACTTCTTCTAAATAAGGGAACTGTTTGATGAAAGGTTTTTTATCATGCCTTTTGAGTCCACAAAGGCAGTAACAGACTACAATATAGGCAAAAAGGTTTCAGTCCATATTTGAGGTAAAAATAGAATTTTAAAAAAGGGTTCTAAACTGGGTTCCTATAAGAAAAAATACGAAAGGCTGCTCATACATTCCACAACCTGTCTTTGGAAAGAAAAGGAGGAGTCACGGAAAACAAATAATGGAATGAGACGGCGCGTTGTCGTGGCAACGACTCAACTGTAACGGAAGCACATCTCCCCTCCCCCCCCCCCCCCCCCCCCCCCCCTCCTTCTGGTCAATTTGAGAGATTTGAAACATGTCGTGAAAATGTTGAGAAGAAAAAAAGATGTGTGCATCTCTCTCTCTCTCTCTCTCTCTCTCTCTCTCTGACATCAACATAAGACTGTTTGTATAATTACTATTAGTGTATGCAGAATCAGGAACTGTCATCCGTCATACGAGTTTTATCTCACAGACTTATCCGCAAACACTCAGGACCGTTCCGTTGACATCCCCGGACTCCCCCCCCACCCCACCCCCCGATCCCGTTGATTAAGATGCTTTAACACTCACTCTGACAGTGGGTTTTGATGAACGTGGCTGATAAAACGGAAAACGGCATTCTGCTTCCACCAGTCGTCTGCCAAGACAAGTCCATGCTCTAAACGGTGCTTCAGCGGTAGAGATCGACATTCCGATAATTCTCTCCCTTTCTCCCTTGCCACCGCGTGTCAACCATGTGCGCTACCGTGGATCCAAATTATAAACCGTCAAAATGATGCAGCGGATGTCACGTTTCTTTTGTTTAGAAGCTGCAGGAGGGGGTAAAGAGACAAAATAGGGGGGTGGGGGTGGAGAGAGAGCGTTAGAGAGAGAAGGGGTGGGGGAGGTGTGTGGGGGTAAAGGGAGAAGACTGCTGCAGCTGGTCAAGAGTAGAAGGGAAAGGGAGGGATGTGAAGAGAAGTAAAGATAAGAGTGTAAATAGTCCTGGTTTTTTTTTTTTTAATTGGCCCGTTGGAACGTGGGAAACTGAGAAGCAACATATCGGCGAGTTTTGACAAAGGGAGGGGCATTAGCATAAGGGACGGAGAGGCGGGGGGCATAAGCAAGGTAGAAAGGGGTGGTGGAGTGGGGTGGGTGGGGGTAGGCGGCACGATTTAGTGGTCATCTCTCCGAGTCTCCTGCATATGTTCCACACACACACACACACACACACACACACACACACACACACACACACACACACACACACACACACACACACACACACACACACACACACACACACACACACACACACACACCACCACCACCACCACGACCACACACACACAAACACACACACAACACACCACCACCACCACCGCCACACACACCACCACGACCACACACACACACACACACCACACCACCACCACCACACGACCATCACACACACACACACACACACACACACCACCACCACCACCACCCCCTATCCTTTGCCACCCCCACACCATCCCCGTGCCTGTCAGGTGTCAGGTCCACAGAAATCTGCAGTGCAATCTCAGTTCTGTCCTATCTTGGTCTCATCACCTGACACTGTCTTTATTCAGCGGGATGTTCCCAGAACCACTGTTACTGTCATTGCTGAGGAGTAAATGTGGAAGGTACCATAACAAAGAGTAACATAAGAAGCGGGGTCGGATTTAGCTGTGGGAGGGGGGGGGGGTGTCCTGGTATACGGACCCCCCTCCCCTCTCTCCGTCTGCCCCTAAAACAAAAGACGTTCAATGCTGCACTTGGTCATCTCCAAAATTAATATGGAAAGTGACGCCATTCGGCGTGACAATGTCGGTTTTTAGCCAAACTTTAGAATATGTATCTTTTAACCATTCAATCTGAAATTAAGCTGACTCTAGCCCTAGCCCTAACCCTAACCTTATACCGTCAAATACACACAAAAATAAAACTTTACTAAAAATTGAGTGTTCCATGTTCCCGGTGATTTTGCCCTCTTGGCTCCCCAAAACGGCACTAGGCGTTCAAGACTGCACTTGGTCATCTCCAAACATGGAACGATCGATTTGTAGTAAAGAATTATTAAAAAAAATTGTGTGTATTTGACGGTTTAAGGTTTTGCACTTGGTCCTCTCCAAACATGGAACACTCGATTTGTAGTTAAAAAACAACAACATTGTGTGTATTTGACGGTTTAAGGTTTTGGTTAGGGTTAGGGATAGGGTTAAGGTTAGGGCTAGAGTCAGTTTAACTTTAGATTGAATGGTTGAAAGATAGGTTACAGACCATTAGCGCGCCTCTTACGAAAGCACGAACATGGTGTCATCCGATTTTGACATACCAATTGCGCGACCATGTCATATACCAATTGCGCGACCATGTCATATACCAATTGCGCGACCATGTCATATACCAATTGCGCGACCATGTCATATACCTAATGCGCGAACACACACGATCACACATAAAACAGATTTACTGCTGAAATTATTACTGAAATTTAATACTTGTACCACAATAAAGATCTCTCTCTCTCTCTCTCTCTCTCTCTCTCTCTCTCTCTCTCTCTCTCTCTCTCTCTCTCTCTCTCTCTCTCAGATCTCTCTCTCTCTCTCTCTCTCTCTCTCTCTCTCTCTCTGTGTATTTTTCTATTTTACCATTCTTGGGTTTGTATTAACGGCTAGTATGTGTAAGGCAAAGTTTACGATGGGTCGCGCAATTGATCCAGACAAGACTAATTTTGCATCAAAACTCTAGTGACAAGGTGAAGGTCACAGTGACTTTCCCAAAAGAGTAACATAACCAATGTTTGAACCACATATTCTACAGACTTCACTTACCTACACATGACTTGCTTTATTTTCTTATGTTTTTATATTTTTAGATGGAGAATTTTTTCTGGCTGCTATGCCTTCACAAAAAGCTCAAAAGCACAGCTCCGCTAGCAAAGTGACCTTTAAAACTGGCGTAGATAGTTGGGACTGTGCATACAAAGAAGAAAGGTGTTCATCCTAGGAAGCAAAAGTTTGAAGTCTGTGAAGTCCTTTGTTCCTGTTTTATGGTGCCAAACTTTACTGATCACTCTACCTATATTGTTTTGCATATAAAGTATGGCTGCGAAAGGATGCAATCAACAAGCGCTCAGCATATTGTGCGGCTTGCCGAAAAACCTTTGATGGGTGAAGGAGGAGTCTAGGAGTAAGCTTAAACCGTCTATCAATGTCAAGAGTTATGGCGACTGATTAAAAAAATTAAAAAAAGGTGCTGTGACGTGATGGCCTGTTGAAGGTAATCTGTTTGCAAAAGTGCCGGTTGTGTGTGTACTGTACTTGTTTTTATGTTTAGCTATCCTTTTTGCAACAGTAGTATCTGTGTTACTGTTAAAGTTGTGAAGGGTGGGTTTTGAAAACCCTAAAGTTGGGCTTTGAAAGTTTGTGAAAATTAGGATGCTGACTGTTTGGCTATGAACCCTGTGATTGTTATGTGTATTTTCTGCTCATGTCCTTGGATGTTTGTTTCATGTTTTTATTCCATTTCTATTTTATGTAAAGCGCCCTGTAGCCTACATAGTAGGATGAGCGCTATATACATTTTCCTCGTTATTATTATTATTACTATGCGTTCTAGCGGAACAAGAATACGTTGGAATGGGAACGAGGGCCTGTGCGTTTCTGTTTCTGTATGTGACCAGAAACATTTTCCAAGTCTCTTTGCCTAAACCACAGAACTATCTTAGCCAAACTTGGTAGAGTGGTTCCTGAGGTCATCTAGTTGCAGCCTGTGATGTCGGACTCATCAAATGGCAAGCCATAGTAAGGTTATTCCAGTGAATTTGTTTTGAAAATTTCAACTTTTGGACATGCTTGTTGAGTATACCCTCCCCCCCTGGATCTTAAATATACTTATCTCAGTTTGACATTGCCAAAGAGAGCTTGACAGAGTACATTGCTGAAAGTAACATTCGTTAGGTTTTGGGATTTTTCTTAAGGATTTCGTACTATTTTTGAATGCAAAGAGCCCTTTTTTTCAGAACTGGACAACACGGGTGTCATCAGTGATGACGACGAGGACATGCCGGAGTATGCCGATGAGAGCATCGAGGTGACTGACGACATGATCGACAAGGCCAGTGACAAGAGGAACGAGGCCATGGATGTCATGGCAGAGGGTGAGTGTGTCAGTGAATGAAATGAGCAAGCAGGTGAGTGAGCGAGCTCATGTGTTTTGTTTTGCACATTGGCATGCTTTTGTGTGTATGCAGGGCTCCCAATCGTCCCGCAAAGCAAGGGGTCCCAGGGACTCCTTCACTTACAGTATATAGGGTCGTAGAGGCGGGATAGAGGGTCCCAGTGGCATAGCGAATGCTAAAAAGAATTTTTCTTGTGCATCCCTGGGACCCCCTGCACATTCTTTTAGAGGGTCGTGTAGAATTTTAGTGCTTCATAGACCCCCAAGTGGGGGTCCCTGGGAGCCCTGGTATGTACAGTGACAAAGAAGATGGCCCATAGATGGTAAGGCTGAGGCAGTGCTTCTGATAGGCTGATTTTTGTTTGGGTCCCAGGGACCCCTTCTTCAGATTTCTAATGGGTCCCAGGCTAACTTCAGTGGGTCCCCAGGCCATTGATACCGCATCGAGAAACGTACAAATATACACATACCTCAAAG
The DNA here is from genome assembly GCA_017654935.2 of Phymorhynchus buccinoides. Classification (NCBI taxonomy): domain Eukaryota; kingdom Metazoa; phylum Mollusca; class Gastropoda; order Neogastropoda; family Raphitomidae; genus Phymorhynchus; species Phymorhynchus buccinoides. Next base: position 10,406,630 of record CM065691.1, read on the forward strand.
TCGGCGATTGGCCTGTGCTGAAAAGTCAGCACACTGAATTGTAGGCCCAAACTTTTTTTTAGTGTAGGTTGATCACCATCACTGACAGTTGCAGATGGGGTTGGTAGATCGACCACTTCCTCTTGAACTTTACCTTTTCCAGACACTTTTAGCCACGATTCCAAAGACATTGTCACGACTGCGTTGTCTAAAGTAGAGCGGAAGGCATGTTCCGGTTAGGCCTAAACGAGAAGCATTGTGGGAAAGGGGAAGTTTCATAAGGGAAACAACTCTCGCATCGTAGCAGACGATGCCTGTCGCCGACTTGAGGTGTTAGACTCTCTCTTAACTTGATTTTGTATTCGTTTTTTTTTTTTTTTTAGTGCGTCCCCAGGGACCTGTTTGACATGCATTCAATGCGTCCGTTTGACTTTCAATGCGTCAGGTACGCATATTTTTGCGTTTTCAGAAGCCCTGCTGAGGGTGAGTGAGCGAGCTCATGTGTTTTGTTTTGCACATATAAATATGGATTGGCATGCTTTTGTGTGTATGTGCGGTGACAAAGAAGATGGCCCAGAGATAATAAGGCTGAGGGTTAGTGAGCGAGCTCATGTGTTTTGTTTTGCACATATGGATTGGCAGGCTTTTGTGTGTATGTGCGGTGACAAAGAAGATGGCCAGAGATAGTAAGGCTGAGGTCGTGTACAGGAGTGTGTGTGCATGGATGCTCCTGCTTTCAGGATGTCCTGATTGGATGTGAGGATTTGTTTTATTGCCTGGAGCCGGCGTCACCGGATTATGAGAGTTTGAGAAGCTGCATTTTGCTGGTTAAAGACATGAAGTTTAACCAGAAGTGAAAGTGCAACAAGAGCCTGTCAATTACATTGGAAACTGTTGTTTCCCTTCAGCTTCCAGGGGACATTCACATTGACTGGCTTGCAGGATTTTTGAAATTTCCCAGAAGCACCCATGTGTGTGTGTGCGTGCGTGTGTGTATGTGCGTGTGTGTATGTGCGTGTGTGTGGAGGGTGTGTGTGTGTGTATAAATTTTGACCATTGACAACCTCTTTGTTGCCGAGTTCTTTTTAACACATTATGTATGTAAAGAATCTGCGCATTATAATACATGGACTTGTTGTTATCGTCTTCTGTGAAGACATAACACTCGGGTCATAAGATCTAGTAAAGAGTGAACAAGGAACATCTTCTTTAGTCCAGTTTTGAACTTGACATGCTTGCAAGTTGACCTTGTTGACCTGAAAGCCGCGTTCTTACCAGCTGGTGATGATGATGATGTGTGGTCTGTTTCAGGTAAATTTGAGGACGCTGTTCAGGCCTTTACTGATGCCATCAAACTCAACCCCACCTCTGCCCTGCTCTACGCCAAGAGAGCCAGGTGATTCAGTGTAGACCCATTCTTACTTTTCATCTAAAGTTGACGGTTGTCTGTGGCCCTCCACCTTTGTATACCGGTAGTTAGGAGCAAATCGTACACATTTCTAATAGGAATACTTCGCTTTTGGTACGATGTTACGAAAATTTGAAGCAAACCATCAGATAGGATAAAATAAAGTAAAACATCACATAAGAACATCCTGATATAGCCAACGGCAGAATGGCAAGTCTTATCAACATAATCTTTGTGAATCAAATAAAGGCAGTGATTATTTCAAAGATAATGCATAAAATTCAACCAAAGTTTGTACAGGAAAAAAACTGCCTACCGTATTGTTCGGATCATTAGGCGCTGCTGTGTATAAGGCGAATAGGGCAATTTTCAAGAAAAATCTGAAAAAATCCAAGTAAAAGGCACCCTCGTTTATAAGGCGATACACACCTCGCAAAAGAAGTTCGAAGTTTGAAACCCGTACACATCATGTAAACGCTTACCGACCGCCATTATTGTTGTCATAAACGAGAGTTGGCTCGTTCTCAAATAATCAAAACTTCCGTTTTTGCGACTTCTGGTTGTTATGTTAGGACTTTTCTTCACGAAAACTGGTAGAATTATGGCATTTTAAGCTCTACAACGATGCTTTATACATCCAATGAAGGGTTGTGGCATCTGTTGGACGGTATCTCGGACGATAATAGGGATTTTGAAGCATTTTAACGTGAGTATTCGTCATATCGGCGACTCGTTACCACTTTCGATGTTGTGACTCACAGTAGACTGTACTGCTTTCGGCAATCGTTGCCTCTCTTCTCATGATTTTGTTCACTAATAGGGCGCCCTCGTTTATTAGGCGCATAGGTTGAAATTGGAGAAAAAAATATCGCCTTATAGTCCGAAAATTACAGTAATTTTTGTGTGTGTGTAAAATAATAAACTTCTGGGTATTGCTATACCAATACACAATTTTAAAACCCCCCACAATAAACCCACAATGACCCAAGAGCCAAAAATTATCTCCCTTGCCTTTCATTAGTAGTTGGGAGTACAGTTATATGACTGCCATTCTGTTTTGTCTGTGCAATACAGTGGAACCTCCCCTTTAATACCTTGAAAAATCATCCAAGATAAGGTCTTAAAAGTGGGAGGGGGCTGTATAAGAGAGGTAAGAAGGGCAATGTCTCAGATAAGTAGGTCTTAAGTGGGAGGGAGTCTTATAAGGGGGTGGGGGTGGTTTACGAGGGGCACTCCATATATTTTGCAATGTGGATAACTGGCAGTGTGCATCCTCCTTCTGGTAGTCAAATTTTTAGAAGAGTCCCTCATTAGAACACATGCACTTGGATATCCTTTCAAACAAAACGGTTATGGCACCAGACCAGCTCAACTGAAGTATGTCAAAAATAGTGCCCTCGACAAACGCTCAAGCATCTTCAACTTTCTATAATTGCTTGCCCCTTCACCAGTGCTTCACATATGATAGTAGGAAAAAATAACAAGGGACTAATAAAAAAAATTAAATGGGTGGGAGACCGGATAAACTCTGCAAAAGTCTGTTTTCTTGCAAACTGTCCAAAGTAGGTGCAGCAGTGTGGTCACTTGCGATGTCACACAGAAATAGGGGAAGACCAGGTACCAGTGCTTGGACGGCAAACTCAGTGTCTTTGGTTAAATAGATTTTTATATGTCAATCTACAGTGAGAGCTCTTCTCTCTAGGAGATGAACTGAAGCCATATAACCAGCTTTTCAGAAGAAGAAAAAATCATGGCGTTTATTTGTTTGATAATGTTGCTACTATTCTGTTTTCTGTGATATTTTACTGATGTCATCTCACCTAGAACATCCATTGCTTGGTTATTGCTTGGTTTTTGGATTATGCTGACAGATAAATGTTGCATCATCTTTAACGAAGTCCCAGATGCTGGTTAGCTTCTCACCATCTAATTTGTTGTATGATTTGGATGCGTCATTCAACCCTACCCCTTTTTGTGATCTTCAGTAAACTAGGGGGGCAAATAACGGTTATACCGCTTCTGCATACCCAGCTGTTCATATTAGATTTTATCCAGGCTTCCTGATGAAAAGTGCAGCATGTTTTCCATCATCAGCATTTACCCAGAGATCATTTCCGACAAGTCTTTATACTGGCTACGGTTTTAACAGTCACAACGGTCATTTGACAACTGTAACAGTCACTTTTAGCGTTCTTCTGCCAAACTATAATTCCTTGAGCCATTTATGAACTTTTGTTTCTGAGGGAAGGCTAAAAATCAATTTGTGGACGTCTGATACTCTTGTTTGGATGTCTTTCCATGAGTATAAGCGTAGAAGTTTATAGGTCGAAAATCTCAGCATTAAAGAGATTTTCACAGCTTGGGACCGACGTTCACCTTGGTGGATGTTTTGCTTTGCTGAATGGTTATGGACAGGTGGAAAATAATGAAAATTTGCGACAAGTATTATGATAATGGTCCATCTCATTACACTATTCATTTTTTCTGATGTTGACAGGATCTTCACATTGCAAAATATATGGAGTGCCCCTCGTACAAGGGAGGTTCCACTGTATCCTGTAACTCACTGCACATAATTGCTTCAACTTTTGTGTTATGGTGCATTATCTCATTCATATATGTCCGGAATTAATAGACAGCTGTCAATTTGATGCATTTTACATTATACCTTGGTCACTTATAAACTCGCTTCGCTCCCTTAGACCACAATTTTGCCTCTGACTTTGCTTTTGTGGTGGTATGTTGTGAGGGAACCAATCGGTGTGGAGAGTTTTTCTATATAAACTAATAAAAGTCTATATAAAAAATTCTGATCTACCATTTCCCTATGTCTGAACCTGAAGTAAATACCCGTAATCTTCTCCTTTTGTTTATGTATGTTTTGTTTGTGTGTATGGCTGGAGTGATTTGTGAGTTTTTTTAATAATTCAAAATCGTTGCCAATGAGTTAAAAGTTGATGTGTCGTTGATGATCATTCTGGCATTATTTTTTCCCCTCATCAGTGCTTACCTGAAGATGAAGAAGCCTAAGAAAACCATCCACGACTGCAGCAAGGCCATTGAGCTCAACCCTGACTCGGCACAAGGCTACAAGTGGAGGGGGAAGGCGCACAAGTGAGTGGGTAGAGCGCAGTAGCTTTGTGTTGTATGCTCACGTTCATTTCCGTCCAAATCATGTCTTGATTTACATTTTGTTTAGAGCGAGGATCACCTTCATTTCACAGAAACAATGGTCAATATGTTCAAATCATCAACAGGAAGAAATGAACTTTTAATTATATTTTGTAGCACAAAATCACCATTATTTTTCCCGTCTTTGTGTATGATTGGCCTGATTCCAGAAATTTGAGGAATCACTGATTTGATTGGCAAAAAATGGCCAGATTCAGTGCTTCTTAGCAACTGGGAATATAGGAGGATGTTTGTCAGTGTGCGCAACAGAATATGCGAGTTCTGTTGCTTGAAAGGAAATTATAATAAACTTTAATGAAGTTGAATTAAGGTACCCTGAAAAAATTAGATGGAAATGTATGCAGGTGTGGGATTTAGATTTATCAGATATTTCTTTTCAGGCTTTAGACTTTTAATTATTGACCAGTTACCGTAATTTTCGGACTATAAGTATAAGGCGATATTTTTTTTCTCCAATTTCGACCTATGCGCCTAATAAATGAGGGCGCCCTATTAGTGAAAAAAATAATGAGAAGAGAGGCAACGATTGTCATACTCAGTACAGTCTACTGTGAGTCACAACATCGAAAGTGGTAACGAGTCGCCGATACGACGAATACTCGAGTTAAGATGCTTCAAAATTCCTATTATCATCCGAGATACCTTCCAACAGATGCCATAACCCTTCATTGGATGTAAAAAGCATCGTTGTAGAGCTTAAAATGCCTTAATTCTACCAGTTTTTGCAAAGAAAAGCCCAAGCACAACAACCGGAAGTCGCAAAAACAGAAGTTTGATTATTTGAGAAGGTGGCCAACTCGTTTATGACAGCAGTAATGGCGGTTGGTAAGCGTTTACAGGACGTGTACGGGCTTCAAACTTCGACTTTCTTTTGCCTTATAAACGAGGGCGCCTTTTACTTGGATTTTTTCAGATTTTTCTTGAAAATTGCCCTATTCGCCTTATACACAGCAGCGCCTAATGATCCGAAAAATACGGTAAATGTCGTATAGGATGTATACTTGAATTATTGATCAGTCAATGTTAATATGTAGGCTTTAGACTTGAATTGTCTGTTATTTTTGTGCAGGCTGCTGGGTCACTGGGAGGAAGCGTACCACGATTTGACCCTGGCCTGTAAGCTGGATTACGATGACGACGCTAATGCCGTGCTTCACGACGTCACACCCAATGTGAGATGAGTGTTGAGCACGCGTGCATATGTGCATGTGTGTATGGGTGCGTTATTGCTCAAGTGCATGTTTGAGAGTAACATTAGGGGAGAGATGCTGAATGAGAACAAAGTTACCCAGAATTAAAATATTATAAAATCAAAATGCAAACATTCTAAGAAACAACAATTATAGAAACGAGCCAACTGGACTTAGCATTAAATTTTGAACAAAATTCAAAAGAGATACAGCATCTTGGAATATACAATTGGATGAATCTTTTCTGAATTCTGATAGGGCCAATTCAAAATAAGGGCAATAATATAGAATGTGTGTTGTTGTACAGTTGTCAATAGCACCGCAGACACATTGAAGATTTCTTTATGAATTTAATTTTAAAGGCATTTGACTTAAGTCAGAGATGAGTGTGTGTGTTTGTGCGTGTATGCACGCTTTATTTTGCGTGACATCACTCTGGCATATTGATTTGATAGACCCCAGTGTGAGTGCCGTACTCCATTAGAGGTAGCTGTAGCTAGACCATGGCTATTCAGGATTTTAAGTCATGTAAGAGTGTATCCCCATATCAAAGAGACGTTTCAGGCTAGTGCCATTAACCCCCCCAAAAAACCCAACAACAACCGCTTCCAGTTTAAAACCCTTTCGCCGCCAGCCACTTTTCAGACAAAATATACCATTAAGCTTAACTGGGTAGAGAAAAAATATTTATCAGCAATAGTGTGAATTCCTCTGTGACATGTATAACATTAGGCCTATCCTTACCTCCCAAAATTAAGAAAACAGGGTCTTCGGATAACAGGCCCTGATTTGATGCCTTTTAGTGACATGGGTGTTAAACCATTGTGGTGCATAAATGCGGCATTGGCGATGAAAGGGTTACCAGCAATAACAATAAAACTAACAAAAATGCCTGTATCCAAATGATGACCCCTGTTCATTTTTAATGTTTGATGGTTGATTTTTACTGTTAAGACGGGCACAAGATGAAGTATGACCTACATCATGACTGATGTTGATGAAGAAGATGATGAATATCTCACTGATCTGTTACACCTCTATACGCCATCTCCAGCTCTGCACTCCTCATCCGACACCCGTCTCTATCGCATCCCTACTGTCCGCACTAAAACCTTTGGCCAACACTCTTTCGCCTATCAAGCTCCTGTCACTTGGAATCAGTTGCCCCACTCTCTCAGACACTCGCCTTCTCTGCCCATATTCAAACGCCATCTGAAAACTCATCTCTTTCCCAAGTAGCAACTGATCCCTCCCTTCATGACCTGGTTTGTGCGTGTCTGTGTTGGAGCCTGCACTTGTGTGCGTGCGTGTGTGTTGGTGTGTGTGTGTGTGTGTGCGTTTTGTGCTCGTGCATGTTTACATTTTTTAATTTTTTTAATTTTTTATTGTAAATGCCTAGGGCATTAATTTGATTAGGCGTATAAATGTAAATGGAGTAATAATAATAATAACTAGAGGGCTTATGTTTGCCTTTGGGTGCAAACATGACAGGGTTCTCCCCTCAAACAGACGTTTGCAAATTATTCAATATTAAAATTTGGCCATTTTCGTCCCCACTTCCGGTTTGGTTTATTCCGGGAGTGTTGCAAAGCTGCTCTTTAATAAATACTGAAAATATGGATACATTCGGTCAAGCCGTTTGTGAGATATTCAAGTTTAAGATTTGGCAACAAAAAATTGCCAAAATCTTGCCAATCATTTTACTATTGTAAATATGGTATTAGAATAGTGTCCTCAAACTTTCCTGTAAATTTCAGCAAAACCGGTTAAAAACCAAGAAATCCCACAAATGGAAAACAATGAATTTGACACAACCCAATCTTTATATTAAAAGCCAAGTCTCTGTCTGTGTGTGTGTTTGTCTGTGAAACACAAAACGGGCCTTATAACTCCGCCGTTTTTCGACCGAATCGCTTCAAATTTGCTGTGAGCCCTAACAGGGTGATGGCAACCGAGGTGGCCGTGGCATTTGCACGGTTTGGCAAATGCGCGAAACGCATATCCGCCGGCCTCTCGGCGCCCGTATCTGGGCGGATTGCTTTCGCATTTGGAAGGTAGATGACTGGGGACGGTGACTATCGATGTGCCAAACCGGAAGCGAATCGATTAAGAAACGCGCGCGATATACGCCGCTTCACCTTTTCACAAATAACTCCGCTGTTTCTTAACCGAATCGCTTCAAATTTGCAAAGCCTGGCAGCAAATTTGAAGAGAATCGGGAGAGCGCGTCACTCTCAGAGCAGCGCCAACGGGAAACAGGGCCTTATAACTCCGCCATTTCTTAACAGAATTGCTTCAAATTTGCTGTACTCAGCGTTACCAGTACTTGGCGTTACCGTTACTAGGCGTTGCTGTTACTAGGGAGAGCGCATCACTCTCAGAGCAGCGCCAACGGGAAACGGGGCCTTATAACTCCGCCTTTTCTTAACCGAATCGCTTCAAATTTGCTGTACTCAGCGTTACCAGTACTTGGCGTTACCGTTACTAGGTGTTGCCGTTACTAGGGAGAGAATGTCACTCTCAAAGCAGCGTGAACGGGAAACGGGGCCTTATAACTCCGCCGTTTCTTAACCGAATCGCTTCAAATTTGCTGTACTCAGCGTTACCAGTACTTGGCGTTACCGTTACTAGGCGCTAACGGTACCCGGCGTTGCGCTAGTTTACATAAATTTTAATAACTTCCAAACTATTTAACATGTCATCAACAAACTCCTTTCAGACCTGGGCCAACATAAGGGCTATGATATCCAATAGTTATTTTTGTGACGTCACTTCCGGTTTTGGCTATTCCGTGAACACAAATTTACCTGCAGGTTCCCAGCCAGAGCACTTCCGGTTCGGAAATACACCGGAAGTGTTGGAAATTAACTTTCTAGTAAATACTGAAGATATGAATGCATTTGGTCCAGCCGTTTTTGAGATAGTCCAGATAGAAATTTCACCGATTTCGCATTAATATTGCCCAATTTTTTGCAAGATCATTCAATATTAAAATTTCGCTATCCCTTAATACCCCGCAACTTTTGTGAAAATGTCGGCTAAATTGGACCAAAAAAGGGGGAGAAAAAGAAGAGGAATTCTTCCAATAACAATAGTATTCTTCCTAAAGGGGAGAATCCTAATGATGACACTTTTGGTGATGATGGTGACGTTGACGATCACTATTGTGGTGATGACTGACAATGATGATGATGACGATGATGACAGGCGAAGAAGATAATGGAGCACAAGAGGAAGTACGAGCGCCAGCACGAGGAGAGGGAGCTGAAGAAGAGGAAGGAGAGGATTCGCAAAGCCAGAGAGGAATACGAGCAGCAGAAAAGGGTGAGAAATTGTCGATGAAATTCAGAATCCTCGTATCTCGATTTTGGTAGTTTTGAAAAACTGTGGAAAAGAAATGTTTAAAACATTAACCGCGTTTACCACAAGTTATGAACTATGATGAATATGTTGTTCAAGACATTGCGAGTTTAGTCCTGCATTTTGTTGAAATTACTTTATTTTTATTTTTTATATACTTGAAAAGAACGAAGACACGAGGTTTTTGTTCTTAACTAGATCTGAATTTGGGACTTACAAGTTTTTCTTCTATTTAGACAACCTCATTTACCCCAGATAGAAAGTCAAGATATGAGCTTTGGGTGGAATGTGGCAGGAAGAATGAGAGAGCTGACTATGTATCCAACTCAAAACCCCCAAAGATTGAGATACAAGGTTTCTGAATTTCACCGACGATTCTTCTTCTTCTTCTTCTTCGTTCCCAGGCCATATGGCCACAATGGGTAAGGTACGTATGTCACTATGTGTCCGGTTTTCAGTTTTCACTGATCTCCCCGCTGCGTACAGCCGACACATTCCGATTTCGGAGGAGCTCAAAGGAGAAAAAATATTTAGAAGATGTTTTTGAAAAAAGGCAGGAGAATGGGCCAATAAGTCAGAAAGATAGTAGATGATAGAAAACAAAGGGAAAAGGCAGAGTCAAAAAGAGTGACAGATTAGAGGAAGTTACAAGCACAGAACTTCCAGAAGGTGGGGGAACTATTTATACAAAAGACCCCCCGGTATCCCCACGGGGGGGACTCCAGGGCTTAGAACTCTCCTTTTTTTCTTTTTTTTCCCTTTGCTCTAGTTCACTCTGGACGGGCAAAGAAGTACAAGTTTGTTGCAGTTTTATTTTCTGTCTGTATTTCATGAACCGCTGGGCAGAATTGCTTCAAGTTTTGAGTGTTGGTGTCATGCGCTAATAGTAGCATGGGCGAGCCAAGTATCTGAAGCCCTTATCAGGGGAAAATGTCATTTTCTTGGGCTGAAAGCTTAGATTTTAGCTTTTTATTATTGGAGGCCCTGGGTGTAGAGGGTGAGTGCATCGAATTGTGTAGCAAGAAATGCACTTTATAAATACTATGCAGTGGAACCTCCCTTATCAGACCTTAACAAATCATCCCAAATGAGGTCTTATAAGGGAGGGGTCTTATAAGGGAGGGGTCTTATAAGGGAGGGGTCTTATAAGGGAGGGGTCTTATAAGGGAGGGGTCTTATAAGGGAGGGGTCTTATAAGGGAGGGGTCTTATAAGGGAGGGGTCTTATAAGGGAGGGGTCTTATAAGGGAGGGGTCTTATAAGGGAGGGGTCTTATAAGGGAGGGGTCTTATAAGGGAGGGGTCTTATAAGGGAGGGGTCTTATAAGGGAGGGGTCTTATAAGGGAGGGGTCTTATAAGGAAGGGTCTTATAAGGGAGGTAATTTTGATACTTACCAAGAAGGGCAATGTCTCAGAAAAGTAGGTCTTAACTGGGAGGGAGTCTTATAATGGGAGGTCTTATAAGGGAGGTTCCACTGTATTAGTATTATTATTTCATGCAGTATTAAGTTGTACTCTGTATCAAGTGTATGGTGAACAGGAGCAGAGCCAGGAGGACATACCCACAGGAGGATTCCCTGGATTCCCAGGGGCTTTCCCAGGTAAGAGACGATGAGGGAGGGGAGAAAATGACCCCCAAAATGTAGTGGAGCCTCAAAGCAAAATATCCAGTGCATTAGCCTAGAGCCAAATCTGTAGTAAAGCCTAAGGCTAAAATTTACCTTGCAATTTATGGTTAAATTTACAGTGCAGCGTTCAAACAAAATCTCCAGTGCAGTCTATATTAAATGGATTACTTTGCAGCCTCAAGCCAAATCTCTAGTGCAGTTTATTGCCAAACCTACAGTTTTGCATAACGTAGATTTTTCAGTCTTTGGCTGGTCTGCTGATTTTAGCCTAATTCCACTTTGACCTGTTCATCAGACATGGGCTCAAGTATAGAGGATTTATTGCTTCAGGATCAAATTAGATTAGACCCTTTTTTCTGCAAATCTGTCGGAGAAAACTGAAAGTTTACATAGTGATTTTAACCCTTTCACTGCCAGCCACATTTCAGCCAAAACATTCCATTCAATTTACCTGGGTAGAGAACAAAATCCATCTGCAGTATTGGGGATTCTTCTGTGACATATATATAAAATAAGGTATATCCTTACTTCCCAAAACTAAGACAATAGGGTCTTTGGATAATAGACCCCAATTTGATGCCTTTTAGTGACATAGGTGTTAAATCACTGTGGTGCTGAAATGCGACATTGGCGGTGAAAGGGTTAATGACATAGGTGTTAAATCACTGTGGTGCTAAAATGCGACTTTGGCGGTGAAAGGGTTAATGACATAGGTGCTAAATCACTGTGGTGCTAAAATGCGACTTTGGCGGTGAAAGGGTTAATGACATAGGTGCTAAATCACTGTGGTGCTAAAATGCGACTTTGGCGGTGAAAGGGTTAATGACATAGGTGCTAAATCACTGTGGTGCTGAAATGCGACATTGGCGGTGAAAGGGTTAATGACATAGGTGCTAAATCACTGTGGTGCTAAAATGCGACTTTGGAGGTGAAAGTGTTAATGACATAGGTGTTAAATCACTGTGGTGCTAAGATGCGACTTTGGAGGTGAAAGGGTTAATGACATAGGTGTTAAATCACTGTGGTGCTAAAATGCGACTTTGGCGGTGAAAGGGTTAATGACATAGGTGTTAAATCACTGTGGTGCTAATATGCGACTTTGGCGGTGAAAGGGTTAATGACATAGGTGTTAAATCACTGTGGTGCTAAGATGCGACTTTGGCGGTGAAAGGGTTAATGACATAGGTGCTAAATCACTGTGGTGCTAAAATGCGACTTTGGCGGTGAAAGGGTTAATGACATAGGTGCTAAATCACTGTGGTGCTGAAATGCGACATTGGCGGTGAAAGGGTTAATGACATAGGTGCTAAATCACTGTGGTGCTAAAATGCGACTTTGGAGGTGAAAGTGTTAATGACATAGGTGTTAAATCACTGTGGTGCTAAGATGCGACTTTGGAGGTGAAAGGGTTAATGACATAGGTGTTAAATCACTGTGGTGCTAAGATGCGACTTTGGCGGTGAAAGGGTTAATGACATAGGTGTTAAATCACTGTGGTGCTAATATGCGACTTTGGTGGTGAAAGGGTTAATGACATAGGTGTTAAATCACTGTGGTGCTAAGATGCGACTTTGGCGGTGAAAGGGTTAATGACATAGGTGTTAAATCACTGTGGTGCTAAGATGCGACTTTGGCGGTGAAAGGGTTAAAGCAAAAGCTCGGCGACTGTGATAAATAAAAAGAGGAAGCAGTAGGTGTGTATCTTTTACGTGAGTTATTTTATTATTCATTTTTTTAGTTTACATGAGTGAATGGGTTCTTTTAATTTATGATTAAAATGCGTTAGCCTCTTCCATGTCAGATGGGACATGTTGCATGGTGTCAGTTAAAAAAAAAGGGTTTTTTTTAATGTGTAGGATTTTATTTCGAATTTGAATGTCCAAATCAACTTCCTTCTCTTTAATTTAAATCAACCGTTTTAAGTATAGTAAATAATTTGGGCTTATTGTTTTGCTGTGATATCTCTTGAACTGATCTGTTCAATGGTCAGACGTTGTTGTGATAGGCATTGTATCACTGTGATGCCAGTTGTACTGATTGTTCAGTGGTCAGACGTTTTTGTGATAGCAGGGTTCGTGGGGTCCTTTCAGGTGCTTTAAAGTGCTGTGAAATTGATCGGTCTTCAAAAGGCCTGTTAAGTCCTTTATATCAGCAAGGAGGTCCTTTCAAATCAGTCAAAGGTCCTTTTAAAATTGGTGCGGTCAGTTTAAATCCTTTAATCGGGCCAAAAAACAAAACTAAGTACCTTGTCATAAGAAATGAACTCCCAAAAATATATTAAATGAAATAAAATTTGCCAAAAATCGATCACCTTCGTATCTTTCGAGCAGACGATCTAATTTTAATAGTCACTGTAAATCCGGTCACGTGCGCGAGATTCCGCGAGATATCTTATGCGCCATGTTGAAATTCTTCCCACATGCGGCTGCTTCAGTGCTTGTTTTCAAGTAAAAAGTGTAAAAATGCCTGGAAAGTGTTCGTTTTCAGGATCGTTGGCTGAGAGGACATTTATAAGGACTGGGTCCGAAAAGTGATGGACAACAAACATGCAGTTCATTGTGCATATTGTGAAAAAAACATCAACATCTTGTCAATGGGAAAGTCGGTGCTGAAACAACACGCAAAGACTGAAAATCACAAGAAAGCTGAAAGAAGGCACAAGGCGGAATCGAGGTGCAATGTGACCGACTTTTTTTGCAAGCAGCAGAAGTACTACTGCAACAACAAATGAATCTGCTCAGCCAAAAAAAAAAAAAAAAGAATCTGCTCAGCCACAATCGTCGGCGTCTGGCTCTGCGCCCACCACGTCTGCAAGTACAACTACAAACAATGTTTAAATAGGTCCTTTAAAAAAAATTGCTGGTCCTTTAAAGGTCCTTTTAAGGTCCTTTTTTGGCACTCTTCCAAGTCCCCACGAACCATGGATAGGCATTGTATCACTGTGATGCTAGTTGTACTGATCGTTCAATGGTCAGACGTTGTGATAGGCATTGCATCACTGTGATACTAGTTGTACTGATCGTTCAATGGTCAGACGTTGTGATAGGCATTGTATCACTGTGATACCAGTTGTACTGATCGTTCAGTGGTCAGACGTTGTGATAGGCATTGTATCACTGTGATACCAGTTGTACTGATCGTTCAGTGGTCAGACGTTGTGATAGGCATTGTATCACTGTGATGCCAGTTGTACTGATCGTTCAGTGGTCAGACGTTGTGATAGGCATTGTATCACTGTGATGCCAGTTGTACTGATCGTTCAGTGGTCAGACGTTGTGATAGGCATTGTATCACTGTGATGCCAGTTGTACTGATCATTCAATTGTCAGACGTTGTGATAGGCATTGTATCACTGTGATGCCAGTTGTACTGATCGTTCAGTGGTCAGACGTTGTGATAGGCATTGTATCACTGTGATGCCAGTTGTACTGATTGTTCAGTGGTCAGACGTTGTGATAGGCATTGTATCACTGTGATGCCAGTTGTACTGATCGTTCAGTGGTCAGACGTTGTTTCGATAGGGTCCATGGGAGGCATGCCAGGAATGCCGGACATGACCACACTGCTACAGGACCCTGAGCTGTTGACAGCACTGCAGGTAAACAGTCTGTGTGTGTGTGTGTGTGTGTGTGCGTTTTGGTGTGTATTATAAACTCACCTGTGCAAGAGACAGCACTTATTGCAGCACTAAACAGCAAATTGAACCAAAAGCTGATAGCTACTATATTTCTGCTGTGATTTTAGAGTTCATTTAGTAGATGAAAGTAATCAAATTGGAAAAGGCAGAGTCAAAGAGAGTGACAGATTAGAGAAAGTTACAAGCACAGAACTTCCAGAAGGTGGGGGAACTATTTATGCAAAAGACCCCCCCCCCCCCCCCGGTATCCCCACGGGGGAATGATGAGTCATTTCCAGGATCCAATATGTATTATTTTTTTGTGTACGTGTATGATGTATTCTTGTTGACAGCATTTTTTAAAATATTTGTGTGGATGAAAGTTGTTTGTCTTTGTAGCTGTGACTTGGCATGATGGGCCGGCTTGATTATATACTGTTCCAGTTTTATTATTTTTTCTGGCTGATACAGGGCTCTGAGACTGTCCAATGTAGTTGAGCGAAACAAGTTTTGCATTTCACTCATCAGATATTTTATTGTACCGTATTGGACGGAGTATAAGGCGATACTTTCCCCCCAGACTGAGACCCCTGCGCCTTATAATGTGACTGATAATATAGTAAGGAAATTGAGTAACACAATCTGAATTTTGAGTCAAATTTGGGGCGCGCGTCTTATAGTCCGTAAAATACGGTAAAAAATTAATTAAAGTGAAATTCGCAAACCAGTTTTGCTCAGCTGTGTTGGACAGTGTAGGAGGACCTTTTATCAGTTCATGATGGGTGCATGTGGGTGTGATTGAAGCCTGAATTCACACAATTTGGATATAAATTCTGGCGATTTGATATAAATTCAGACAATATATTTGTCCCATTTGCTGGCATTGATTAATAATATGGTTGAAAAAAGATTCTTCAACATGAAATAATCTTAGATAAATTACTGGTTGTTATTGTTGTTGTCATACCCTGGCTAAAAGACTCCAGGGATCATCCCAACAGCCGAAGCACTTGAACACTGGTACAAATGCATCATCTAGGGATGAGAACATTACGTGTGTGACCCGTTTTTTGATTACCGCCACGTGGGCAGCCACACTCCGACTTTGGGGGGGATAGTTACTGGTTGAAAAGGCAAAAGGTTTGTGATACACCACGTGCACCCATGTGTTGTTGCTTTGGAGTTGGTAGCTAGTTGCTTTGTTCGTTATTTTGGTTGGTTCATGTTTTTAATAACTGCTTATAGCCCTTTCAGTTAACCCAATGGTCAAGTCGGGACGATGATTTGACCGCCAGGGGGCAGTCAAACCAGTAGGGGCTTAGCGCGCGGTATTCTTAGTTGGGCATAGAGAGAGAGAGAGAGGGAGGGACTCGTCTCCTCTTTCTCACTACGCCCAACTAAGAATACTGCGTGGAGATGAGTCCCTCCCTGTCTTTCTCTCTCTCTCACTATGCCCAACTAAGAGTATCGCGCGCTAAGCCCCTACTGGTTTGACTGCCCCCTGGTGGTCAAACGCGCGTCCTAAGTTGCTCATTCAGCCTAGGAAAAAAACCAGGTTGAGAGATTGCCTCCCCTGAACAAAATGTTCAGACAAAATTTTAGTTGAAAGAAAACTAACAACCTGTTGCTATTGTCTAATGTGGACAGTCTAGAGGGCCTTTGTTTTGTTGGTGGATTTTTGGTTGAAGAAAATTTGACCAATTTATGATGGAGAAAATGTGTGTCATAATTGATCCTTGGATTTGTTTTTAATTTTTAAATAAACTTTCTTTGGAAAGTTCCAAACTGTGTGTTTATGAAGTTGTGTGTGTGTGAATGGGTATTTTAGTTTTTACATCTTGAAATTTGGTGGAGGTTTAGGGCACTCAAGTACGATTTAATACCATCTTGTTTTCTTCTGTATTCGTAAGCCGTATGTGTCCGGTTTTCACTGGTCTCCCTGCTGCATATAGCCAAAGACTGTACAGGGGAAGATAAGCATCCGGTCTCTTTTCCCTATATGAGTAGTGAGGACAGAAACACTGGTTATGTCCCTTTGAAAGTGTGAGTTTTTGGATAGCCTCCACTGTGCCCACTAACGATAACTCTATCAGCCCGGTTCGCCGAGCTCTTAAGTAATCCATCTTACCCTTTTAGAATATCTTTGATATAGCCGACATCCCAGTTTCGGAGGAGCTAAAAGGAGAACATTATTTTGAAGATTTTTTTTTTAAAGCAGGAGAATGGACCAATGAGGCAGAAAAAAATAGTATATGTGAGTTGATTAAATATTGGTTTTGAAAAAACGTTTTCGTTAAAATGATTTAAATGCTAGTTATTCCAAAAGTTTATGTAGTTGGAGCATTTGTCCGGAACATGTGGGAAGGGGAGGGGTGGGTGGAGCAGAGTGGGCACCACCCAGCCTGCTGTCATTAATACTATCCCGACGGTAGCTGTGCCAACGCTCCTCTTCCCCTGTAACGTAAAGCAGCGCCCAACGATTATTCCCTGCCGACGGCGTATTTTGGTACTTTTCTGATTTTTTTACGATAGCTAAACAAACGCAAACAATAAAGTGTTTGGTATCAAAAGAAAGAGCAAACATGGAACGAATCGGTTATTGTAAAATGTATTCGATATCTGCTAACGTGTAGATATGGCGTTCTCTTAAAGTAACAAAGGTTACGGAGTAAAATAAAAACTTGTTTACATTCTATTCTGTTCCGCTCAACACCAACATAGGGCTAAAACGGGGGGAACAAAGCTTCATTCTTACCTTCAAATCATCCAGGAATGATGATATAATCCATATACAAGAGAACACGAACACACGACACGACACAAAGAGGTGCAGGTACAGATTCATCTTCAGAATCACTGCTTTGCAGTACATCATCGAACAAAAAAATATTTCAGCTTCTTCCTCATGAGTTTCCACTTCTCTGTCACTATCTTCATCACCCGACCCACTTTGTAAAATTATTTCAAGCACCTCTTTGACGGAGAAATGCAACCCACGCTTGTGGTTAGCAGTCATTTTTTCGCCGGTGAAATTCCTGACTGCTTAGTCGGGAAAACCCGATACGGGGTTCAGCCCTAAACTATCTCTGGTTCAGCATTCCAATCTGACATTCTTTCACGTGCACACGTTAGAGCACGGATTCTATATTTAGGTGTAGACCAGTGTCCATGGTTAGAGGCATACAAACTAGCAACGACAACCTTGCTAAAACATCAATAAAACGTATAAGAGAGGTTGTTTCCCTTACACCGAAAATGGGGAAGCTAGAGAAATTTTTAAAAGTTCATGCAGCCAGTGACTGCTGCACCGTGGTTCAGTCTCTGCAGCAGCAGTAGGATGCTGCACCGTCTCCCGGTTCAGACCCTGCAGCAGCCTTATATAACCAACCCGTTGTGAAAAGGTTAAACCTATATGGATATGGGTTGTTTATCACAGCTATTTGGTACAGTTATCATATTACAGATATTAGGTTAATACTATGTACAAGGTGCTAGATTACGTTTATCACAGCAAATTAGTAATGTTATCACTTCACTGATGTTATTAATCTGCATGTCATTAGATTTTGTAATGTGGTGGCACGGCATAAACACATATACAATAAGAACGTAATGACTTAATATTCAACATACACGTATAAAGCTTTATAGAACATGTATAAATAAGCCACGATCATTCAATATAATAATGCACCTGTACATAAAAAGATTATGATAAAGTAAATAGAACACATAAAATCTGTCGCGTCCTTATCTAAAACCATACACACTGACAGCATGACCTGTGCACGCATGAACACACCACACCACACACACACTTATAAACATTAATCACATTCAGATAAAGACAGTTTCTACAGCCGAATACGCTTAAGTCGACGTGCCAGTGGCAATGGATTTTATGTTGAGTTATGCGTCAGTCGACTTATCCATCAGTCGGATATCTCAATTTCACAGACACTTTCAGAAGATGATGTCGATTTATACTCTTTGTGTGTGTTCGTGCGTGCGTGCGCACGTATGTGTAGGGGCTAGGTAGGTAGGTGCGTATGTGTGTGTGTACATGTATAGGGTGGATGAAATTTTGCCAGACGTATGAACAATGCTCACTCTTTTCCATGGCAAAACAGCGAGAATGCAAGTTATGCTATGACTGGCCATCAGTGTTAGCTGCCTTGGAAAAGGAGTGAAACGTGACCACGTGCATTGAGACCATTACAACAACACTGTTTTTCATTATGGTGGACAGTGTGTTATGTGGAATATTGAACTCATCCGCAATTAATTTTCTTTTCTTTGAGAGATTCTTTTCAACCTCAGAAATTTAACATCTATTTTTCTCTTCAGAGAAAGCGTTTTCAACTTGCGCTGAGCCATGGTAAACTCAAAGTGTCTAAAAGAAAAGATCTCTCTTAACTACGTACCGTAAAATACAGAGTATTAGCTCATCTAGTAGTATATATAAGCCTACCCCCCATTTGGAGGCAAACACTATACAAAGTGTGCATGTGTATGTATGTGTGTGTGTGCGTTCCTGCGTGAATGGATTCGCCAGGCATTGGGGATGTTACAGGCTGTGTATCTTTCCTTTTACAATTTTGTTTCCAGCACAAGGGCAAATACTGTGTATAAGCCCACCCCCCATTTTGGGGCCTCAAACTGTGCAAAGGAGGGAGGGGGGCTTTAACTCGGTATTTTACAGTATACGATCGTCCCTATTTTCTCCCACCGGAAATTGTTGACGTCACGCGACAACGTGAAAGCCAACATCACGCACACGCACACGCACACACACACACACACACACACACACACACACACATGTGCGCTCGCACACACACACACACATTCACGCGCACACACGCACAAAAAGAGACAGATCAAAATAGAACAAGACTGGTGTGACTTAAGTCAGGGGAAAAAAACAAAAGTCAGGAAGTCAGGAAGTCGACTTATCCGTTTGACATTTAGAAAAAATCTTGTCGACATAGACGAACGTCGAGTTATACGTTGTCGATATATCCGTTGTTATCAAAGTCTTTTTAAAGAGCACTTTTGGCCGGGAAATGATAAATCCGTCGACTTACACAAAAGTCGACTTAAGCAGGTGTCGACTTAAAAGTATTAAGCTGTATCTGCTTGTGAACATTACAACTAGAAAAAAGATGCATTAAAAAACCCAATGTTGGTTGGAATTTCACTTAGATATCGAACATTGTTCTCATCGCCCTATCTCATGTAGGGTTTTTAAGGAGTGCTCTCCATGGTTTTCGTCGATTATATGCCAAACGATGGCCCTTTCGACCACGTATCCAGATTCAGAAGAGCACTACTGCAGCCAAATTTTGAAACCCTTGATTATGACCGACCTGGCCGAAGTTTTAATCATTGTGAAACCTGAAAAATCGTGGTGTTTTTTTTCACACCCACAATTTGTTGTGCCCCACTCTATTTAAACTGTGTTGCTTCAGTGTTAACCATTGCACAATCTGAGAAATTGAGTTTTCCAGTATTCGTTTGTTACCAGCCGCGAACGAAGAGAGCGAAGCTGGGAATGTTTTCAGAGGTTTCTGCTTGTTCCTGACTATCTATGTACTGGTATGTAAACACGATAACGTTTGAACGGAGGGACTAGGAGTCTCAAATGCAGCATGCGGATAGGTACAAAGGATATTTCAGTCAGCCTTCAGCTCAAGCTTCCCCTGTTCTGCAGAGGACTTCAAAACCAGAACAGGCCTTGACCCTGCACCACAAACATCCCCTACCTGTGACTCCATCACGATCTCAGAGGCAGGAGTAAGAAAGCTGTTGAGAGGACTGGATCCCAGTAAAGCCCCTGGACCCGATGGAATCAGACCCAGGATCCTGAAAGCTCTGGATGACGAGATCTCACCTGCTTTGACACTGCTCTACCAGTCCTCAATCAGCGCCGGCATACTTCCAAAGGACTGGAGAGTCGCCAATGTGACGCCAGTGTTCAAAAAGGGTGAGCGCTACAATCCAGTTAACTACCGCCCCATCTCCCTCACCAGTATCCCATGCAAAATCCTAGAACACATCGTTGTCAACACGATAATGGGACACGCCGAAGCAAACAAGATACTGAGTGAGGAGCAGCATGGTTTCCACAGAGGCAGGTCCTGTGAGAGCCAACTTCTGGGTCTGGTGGACGAGCTCTCGGGAAACATGGAGAGGGGAAAACAGACTGACGTCCTAATAATGGACTTCGAAAAAGCTTTTGATAAGGTCTCCCACGCTCTTCTCATCCACAAGCTCCATCATTATGGAATCAGAGGTCCTGACAGCAGAGAGTGGTTGTTGATGGAGCTACTTCCGATGTAATCCCTGTGGAATCGAGTCCCCCAAGGATCTGTGCTTGGGCCAGCCCTCTTTCTGTTTTACATCAACGATCTTCCCAGGGAACTAGCCTCAACCAGCCGCCTCTTTGCAGACGACACTGCCTGCCACAGAACAGTTGATTCGCCTGAGGATCATGAAGACCTGCAACAGGACCTTGACAAAATGGCATCTTGGGAAAGGAAGTGGAGCATGTCCTTCCATCCGGGTAAATGCCAGACTCTCCACGTGACCAGGAAGAGGAATCCCCTGATCGAGAAATACCAACCCCACGGCCAAGACCTTCAAAGAGTAGATGAGACGAAATACCTGGGAGTCACCATCTCACAAGATCTTAGATGGGACTCCCACATCTCCAATATGACCAGCAAAGCCAGCAAAGCCAGCAAAACCCTGGGCTTCCTCCGGCGGAATCTGAAAGTGGGCTTGGTCAAAATCAAAGAGACACTCGTCAGGCCCATCCTTGAGCATGCCTCTCCGGTATGGGATCCGCACACTGCGAAAGATGTCGGCAGGGTGGAGAAGGTACAGCGAAGAGCTGCCCGCTGGATGGTGAATAGGCACCGCCAGACATCCAGCGTGGAAAACATGTACACTCAGCTGCACTGGACTCCACTCGCCGACAGAAGACGTGCTTCCAGACTGACTGCCTTCTTCAAGCTTCATAATGGGGACATTTCCATCCGGCAATACCCCGTCCAGCCCATCCCTCAATCGGCCACCCAGACAGTCACACCAGTCAATTTACCTTCTCCCCTCCCGCAAAACGAGCTACAGAAAGTTCTCTTTCTTTCCTCGGACCATCGGAGATTGGAACTCCCTTCCAGCTGAGGCAGTGACATCAGCCTCAGTGGAAGGCTTCAAGTCCCGGATTTAAATAAGCAACGCCCCCTCCCCCCTCCCCAATTCACACCCATTTCCCCAATCCCTCCCTCCACAACCCCGCCTACCCTTCCCAACTCCGGACCCACCTTGCATCCCTTCTCCTCCCCCTCCCCTCCCTCCCCCCCTTCACCCCCCCCCCCCCATTACATTGAGGCCGACCATCCGGGCGGCTACATTTTTGCTTGCAGTCTTTCTGCCTGATGGAAGTCCCCCTTTAGTACAACAACAGAACTATCAAAAAGATGATAGTGGTTGTTTAAAGAAAGAAGAAAGAAGATATCTAGGCCAAGTTCAAAATTGAAGTTCATAGGTCAAGGTCACTGGAGCCGGTTTTTGCAATACAAGGACCAAGGGAAACAACTCTTGCCTTGAAACAGGCCACCACTCTGCAACTTGTTACTTGCCTTTACTTGTCGAAGTCACCTGTAGGTGTGTGAATGTAAGTTCAGTGGCTTTGTGTGCCCTGACCTGGTTTTATCATTCACTAATTTTGTCAGTTGATGGTTAATGTTAGGTTGTCGTCTCTCTTTCTCTGTCTGTCTGTCTCTCTCTCTCTCTCTCTCTCTCTCTCTCTCTCTCTCTCTCTCTCTCTCTCTCTCTCTCTCTCTCTCTCTCTCTCTCTCTCTCTCTCTCTCTCTCTCTCTCTCTCTCTCTCTCTCTCTCTCTCTCTCTCTCTCTCTCTCTCTCTCTCTCTCTCTTTCTTTCACCCTTGTGAAATAAAGGTTCGTTATCCAAGTCAGCCGCAAGGTGAAGCACTGCAGCCGAAAATGCTGCTGCGCGGTTGGAGATCTAGCGTCTTAACGCTCTAGTTTCACATTCCATTTAACTGGTGTTGCTGTCTGGCCGGAGTTTTAACCAGTGTAAAATCTTGTCCTTCTTCACGACCTCAGAGCGGATGCAGACCTGCACCACCGCCTCCGCCATCTTGGGGTCCATCCTGGGCAGTTCGGACTGCATGGTCCCCAGGATCCTCTTAGCTTTCTGCCGCTGCTGGGCCGTCCTCCTCTTCTCCAGCAGCATGTTCAGGGTGTACAGAAAGGGGTTGAGAGCAGAGTTGATGGGCAGGATGAAGATGGCAGCCCACACGTTGACCTCTCCGGGGATGGGCACGTCAAGGAAGGCCAGCAGGCCCATCAGCCCGATGGGGAACCAGCAGCAGAAGTCGGTGAACACCACCAGGAAAAGGCGGCGAGCGATGGCTGTGTCTTGGTCTCGCTGCTGTGACCCCGCCATTTTCCTTGCGCTGCGAATCGTGAAGAAGATCAGAGTCTGGCCTGCTCCGACAGTTGCAAACAGAATTAAGTTTAGTACGATGAAAACTCCAAAAGCGTAGAACTGACCTGAGAACTCCTTGCGGGTGATTGGCAGAGGAAGGCAGATGCTGGTTTCCCCATAGAACTCTAAGCCAAGCACGAATGGTGCGGCCGCGATGGAAAGACCCAAAAGCCAGATGACGGAACAACCTAGAACAGAAGACCTTTCTTTGAAGTGGATCTCACCGTTGAAGGGGAATGCCAAAACCAGCAGCCGATCCAGCGTGATGAGACAGATGGTCATGGCGGATATTTCGCTAGAGACTAAGCCAAGGAATCCAGCCATTTGGCAAGCAGCACTGTTTTTCCACTGCCTTTCTTTAGTCACGTACATGCCTTGGAAGTTTGCATCTGCGATACCGATGATTGTCATGTAGACACCCATCACGAAGTCAGCGGTGCACAGGTTACAGACCAGAACGCGGAAAGAGGCGGAGGACGTGTGTTGTTTGGAGCAGACTCTGATGAGCAGAACACCAGCATTGCCAGCAATGGCAAGTGAAGACAAAAACCACAAGAACACCCTAAAAAAGGTTAAACGAAGCAGGTCATCGCATGAAGACAGTTCATTCACAGGAGCAATGCATTCTGTCAAATCGGTTTGAAAATAATCACAGCACAGATTTGAGTCATCAGTCAGTAGAATATTCAAATTAGATAAACCAGAGAATATACCTTTATTGTAGAACAAGATTTGGTTCCTTTGTATGTCTAATGTGGTAAGCTTGCCGAGCGCACTTAAAGCTCTGTCTTCGATTACCTGAAGTTGGGTATCTGTGATAATCAATTGGTTTAGACCTACCAGGCCTGATGATCTGATAAAGTCATTGAAGGACGAGTCTAGAACCTCGAGGAATGGATTACCAGATAGGTTCATCGCTCTTAGGCCAGTCAATCCTTCAAAGAACAAAGAAGTTATATTACTTAACTGATTAAAACTCAAATCCAGAATTCCGATTTGTGACATGTTTTGTAAAGAAACTACGCTTAACTCACACCAAGAGAGGTTAAGAAATTTTATGCGTGTCAGCTCTTGCAAGTAATGCGCTGACACGTTGACACTTCCACTG
>CM065691.1:10431126-10475297 GCA_017654935.2 Phymorhynchus buccinoides
AATGATTCTATTTTGAATGCCAACTTCCGAACGATTAACAATAAAACTAGACGATAACTCAGTTTCGGTTTTCTGTGTATCAACAAGGAATCTTTTTGCTCCACCATCACAATTGAAATCTCAATGTAGGCCAAATTATATTATTTCTGTTTTTCCCATCACTGTCACATTATTAGTACAGACAAACCTCTATTTACGACCCCCTGAATCTGTTTGCGCCACCTCTTCATTTGAGACGGATTTTGTTTGGCACGGATGCAATTTTACTATTTAAACGACCTCTCTTAAACGACTTCCTCTAAAACTCGACTTACGCCGCCATTTTTTGGTTTGGTTTGTACGACCGTTGTTGTCGTCTGCTAGACTTCTAGCAAAAGGACAACACCACGTTCAAGGGCCTGAAGCGAGTCGCTTCCCTTGTTGTAGAAAAGATGGGGGGGGGGGGGAGGAAGCGTAGGAAAGCACTAAAACCACTGACCTTTGAAAAGAAAACCACTGACTTTGGACTAGAGTGAAGGTGATTTAACAGAATCGGCGAGTGAAACTGTAATACATCGATTGCACATCCTATTGAGGTTGGAAAGACCCAAATCCAGTTTTATATGTCAATGTATGTGGTTCATGAAGAAGAGAGTATGACTGTGTGAACTTTTTCCTTTCTACGGCTGCCAGTGAACCTCCGTCTACGACCCCTCCAATTTACGACCATTTTTCCCCTTACATTTTGGATAGTCTTAAAATAGAGTTTGTCTTTAGTCACATAAGGTGCAGGGGTCTCACTCTGGGGTAAAAAGGTTATCGTTTACTAGTTCAAATATATGGTACAGGGGAACCTCCTTTATAAGACCTTCAAAATCATTCCCAAATGAGGTCTTTATTAAAGGATGGTCCCTACAAGGAGGTAATTTTGATACCTTATAGAGGGCAAAAGTCTCAGAGAATTAGGTCTTTATGGGAGGGAGTCGTATAAGAGGTTCCACTGTGGTTTGTTGTTTCTTTCATATAATTTTTTTGTACATTTTTTCATAAATATATATATTATATTTTTTTTCATAATTGTGTGTTTGACAGGATCTTTGCCAGTGTCTACAGTAAGTTTCAAATTGTATTGTTTCTTCTTTATTTTTAATATATATTTTTTTTCCTTTTCCTTTTTTTCCAGACAACTGAAGGACCAATCACAGAATTTCAGGGGTCCTTTGTGGAAGAGTAATGGATGAGGATACAATGACGATGATGCTGCGACAAAGACGACGATGACCTGAGATGGGAACCTGGCAAACAGCAATACTGCAGACTCGGAGAACTCACCACACTTTGGGGCCCCTTATAAAAAAAAACTGCTCCGTTCTGTAGGTTAGGGGGATGATTAGGAAAGAGGGAGAGGGGGGGAGGCAGATGGGGGGAGGGGGGGGGGGAGAATTATGAACGCCGGGACTCCCGCTTTTTAATTGATTCTCTTGTCTCAGGAACCCCCGAAATGGGGCAATCGGTTTTAAAAAAAATTGTATTGAAAAACAGAAATTGGAGAAAGTTTTCGACGAAGGTCTGAACGCTGTTAGTATATTTTGTAAGCTAGCAGTCCATTGTTTCCCCTCTTTCTTGTGTGATTTTTAATGTTTCTGGATTTGATTTCAAGTGGAAGAAAAAAGTGGGAAGGGAAGGCATGCATGTTTTGGTCGTTACCGTTGTACCTTGAATTAGCGAAAACGATATTTTCGCAGTCCTTGTTTTTGTTTGTGCATTACGGAAATCTTGGTTTAACGACTACTTTCTATGACATCCCGCACGAGGTTTGGGACATGAAATGAAATGTCACAGTCACTTTAATTTCATGGAATGTTATCAATTATTGCCCTTTTCAGGACTGGATGGTTTTTCTGGAAAGGGTCCAGGTAGGCTAGAAGGGTTGGTAGATGCTAGTTAGAAATCATGTCTATGTTTGTTGCCCATATAGCAGAGCAGAGTTGTTTATTTGTAGGCTGATTTTTCTTCCAATTGCAAGCAAAATAAAACAAACAGAATGTCATTCACTACATTGCCCGGAAGTGTTGAATCAATGAAAGCTGGCAACTGTTTTTTATCAGATGGTTTGGGCAGACCTACCAGCTACTGCTGTAAATCCTTGCTGGTTTTATTTCTGATTTAAAAACCCCATTTTGCTTGGACTAATATGGGCTTTTTTTTTTAAAAAAAAAATTTTTAGACTTCCAACTTTGTTTTTTCCCCTGGCAAAACCCCTATGTTTGATATGTTTTAAGATTGGATTTATTTGTTTCTTAAGACAAGGTTCTTTGGTCAAAAAGGTGGTTTACGATGCCTGAATCGTTTATAGACTGTGGATTGTGTTGGTGTTCGCTAAATACGACAACAGAAAACTGTTTAAAGCTCCTTATTTGAAAGTTCAATTTAATTTTCTCTTTTAACGCTTAA
This sequence comes from Phymorhynchus buccinoides, assembly GCA_017654935.2. Lineage (NCBI taxonomy): Eukaryota > Metazoa > Mollusca > Gastropoda > Neogastropoda > Raphitomidae > Phymorhynchus > Phymorhynchus buccinoides. The sequence continues at coordinate 10,433,560 of CM065691.1, forward strand.
AGGGGTTAATATGTATTTGGTGTAAGTTTAACGTTTCATGTTTTTTGCTGTATCAGAAGTATTATATTGGCGATGAAAACAGGGAAGCACTGACCTGACTGAATAAGAAGGTTTAAAACTAAAAGCTTGCGCTCATTCAAATTCCGTTTCAATGTAGAAAAAACAACAAACAAAACAAAAAACCGCCCATAAATTTTCAGCCTGTTAATAGTTCGGAGTAATGCCCGTTATCGAACACCAACCCGGGACCTTTGACGTAAGCATTCAAATTCATCAACTACTTTGTTATTCATCACCACTGCTTGAGGAAAGTATATTGTCGTTCCTGAAACGCAAATAAACATTTAGTTTCATGCGTTCATTCATTCGTAACCATTAACCCCTTGAGTTGCCGAAAAAAAAAATTAAGAAAAAAGTGCATAAAAGTTGTCGAATGAAAAGACAAGTTTCAGTTACAGTCAATCTGGCAAAATGGTCCTGACTTTTAAAAGGAAAAACCCCCACCGATGTTTCTAGAATTATTCCCCTTTGCTGATGACATCATCAGTGGCGCATCCAGCCCGTTCATGAGGTCGTTATAGGCAGTCGGGTTCATCCGAACGGTCCTATTGTCGCTTTTTTACCTCTCAGTTCGATTCAGAGGATTAAGAATTTTCCTGACAGAGGGGAATTTTTGGCTTCTCTTGTCAGAGTTTTGCCTTTTTAATCAGTTGTTATCCTTTGTGCTAAATAGCATTTTAAAATGATTCTCACTATATTAAGCCTTTCTGTGGTGTTAAGAACTGATTCAGTTTTGTCCTTCTAGTCCTAGCCTTGGTTGCCCGCTTATTAAACCGCGATTTTCAGAGGATTGGACATCAGACTATTCTGATGCCTGCAATTTGTATGACTTTTATTTTATGTGTAGATTTTAAGTTTGGCCGTTAAGTAGTAATGTCAAGAAACTTCTTTATACATTCCGAGACAATTCGGACGTTGCTCTTTGGTGTCTCAACGCAAGCAAAGCAGTCCCCAAACTGGCCCATTTTTAGAATGTGACTGCCACGAGATTTATCCAGCTATATTGAATCTCGTGTCATTCACATTCTAAAATGGTCAGTTTGACTGCTTTGCTGCCGTGCAGACACCAAGAGCAACTTCATTAATTGTCTCGGGAATGTATAAAGAAGTTTCTTGACATACTACTTTAACTGGACAACTAAAATCTACACATCTAAAATAAAGTCATACAAATTGCAGGCATCAGAATAGTCTGATGTCCAATCCTCTGAAAATCGCGGTAAAAGGGCAACCAAGGCCCTAGACTGTAGAAGGACAACACTGAAATCAGTTCTTAACACCACCAGAAAGGCTTAATATAGTGAGAAATCACTTTAAAATGCTATTTAGCACAAAGGATAACACTGAATAAAAAGGCAAAACCTCTGACAAGAGAAGCCAATCCTCTGTCAGAAATTCTTAATCCTCTGACAATTCTGATCCTGAACTTGAGAGGTAAAAAAGGACATCTGACCGTTGGATTAACCCCTCGACTGCCATATAACGCATCATGAACGGGCTGGATGACGCCAATGATGATGTCATCAGCAAAGGGGAATAATTCTAGAACATCGGTGGGGGTTTTTCCTTTTAAAAAGTCAGACCATTTTGCCAGATTGACTGTAACTGAACTTGTCTTTTCCATTCGACAACTTTTAATGCATTCTTTTTTCTTAATTTTACTTCGGCACTCAAGGGGTTAATGGTAATGAATGAAGCATGAAACATAAATGTTTATTTCGTTTCAGGAACGACACATATAATTTCCTCAGCGATGAATAACAAAGTTGTTGAATTTGAATGCTTACGTCAAGTCCAGGGTTGGTGTTCGATAAAGGCATTCCGAACTATTAACAGGCTGAAAATATGGGCGTTTTTGTTTTGTTTGTTTTTTCTACATTGAACCGGAATTTGAATGAGCGCAAGCTTTTTTAAACTTCTTATTCAGCTCAGGTCAGTGGCTTCCATGTTTCATCGCCAATATAATACTTCTGATACAGCAAAAACATTGAAACGTTAAACCATACACAAATATTTAACCCTTGCAAAGCGTAAAAGAGAAAATTAAATTGAACTTCAAATAAGTGAGCTTTAACAGTTCTTCTGTTGTCGTATTTTGCGAACACCAACACAATCCACATTCTATAAACGATTCAGCATCGGTAAACCACCTTTTTGACCCAAAGAACCTTTGTCTTAGAAAATAATCCAATCTTAAAACAGTCAAACCATAGGGGTTGTCCAGGGAAAAAAACAAAGTTGAAGTCTAAAAAAAAAATAATTAAAAAAAGCCCATATAAGGATATTAGTCCAAGCAAAATGGGGTTTTTTTAAATCAAAAATAAAACCAGCAAGGATTTACAGCAGTAGATGGTAGTCTGCCAAACCATCTGATAAACAGTTGCCAGCTTTCATATCAACACTTCCGGCAATGTAGTGAATTACATTCTGTTTGTTTTCTTCTGCTTGCAATTTGGAAGAAAATCAGCCTACAAATAACACTCTGCTCTGCATATGGGGACAACAAACATATGACATGAATTTCTAACCTAGAATCTCCCAACCCTCTAGCCTACTTTTACCCTTTCCTAAACCCTCCAGTCCTGAAAAGGCAATAATTGATAACATTCCATGAAATTAAAAGTGACTGTTACATTTCATTTCATGTCCAACTCGTGCGGGATGTCATAGAAAGTAGTCGTTACACCAGATTTCCGTAATTGCGAAAAACTGGTAACCGACAAAACATGCATGCCTTCCCTTCCCACTTTTTTCTTCCACTTGAAATCAAATCCAGAACATTTAAAATCACACAAGAAAGAGGGGAAACAATTGACTGTTAGCTTACAAAATATCTAACCAGCGTTCAGACCTTCGTCGAAAACTTTTCTCCCAATTCTGTTTTCAATACAAATTTTTTTTTAAACCTGATTTGCCATTTCGTGGGGGTTTTCCTGAGACAAGAGAATTCATTAAAAAGCGGGAGTCCTGCGTTCATAATTTCTCCCCCCCCCCCTCCCCCTATCTGCCTCCCTCTCCCTCTTTCCTACTCATCCCCATAATCCTACAAAAACCGGAGCATGGGTTTTTTTTTATTAAGCAGTGTGGTGAGTTCTCCGAGTCTGCAGTATTGCTGTTGCCAGGTTTCCCATCATCAGTCATCGTCGTCTTTGTCTCCAGCATCATCGTCATTGTATCCTCATCATTACTCTTCCAACAAAGGACCCCTGAAATTCTGATTTGTCCTTCAGTTGTCTGAAAAAAAGGAAAAGGAAAAAAATATATATTAAAAATAAAGACGAAACAATACAATTTGAACTTACTGTAGACACTGGCAAAGACCCTGTCAAAACACAATTAGAAAAAAAAATATATATATATTTATGAAAAAATGTACAAAAAAATATATATATGAAAGAACCAACAAACTACAGTGGAACCTCCCTTATAAGACTCCCTCCCATATAAGACCTACTTCTCTGAGACATTGCCCTTCTTTATAAGTATCAAAATTACCTCCCTTGTAGGACCCCTCCTTTAATTTAAGACCTCATTTTGGATGATTTTTGAAGGTCTTATAATGGAGGTTCCACTGTACCATATATTTCTGACTAGTAAACGATAACCTTTTTACCCCAGAGTGAGACCCCTGCACCTTATGTGACTACAGACAAACCTCTATTTTAAGACTTCCAAAATGTCCGGAAAAATCGGTCGTAAATTGGAGGGGTCGTATGACGGAGGTTTTCACTGGCAGCCGTAGAAAGAAAAAGTTCACACAGTTCATACTCTCTTCTTCATGCACACATACAATGACATATTAAAACTGGATTTGGGTCTTTCCAACTCCATAGGATTGTGCAATCGATGTATTACAGTTTCACTTCGCCGACTTCTGTTAATCACCTCCACTCTCGTCCAAAGTCAGTGGTTTTCTTTTTCAAAGTCAGTGGTTTTCGTGCTTTTCCTACGCTTTCCGCCATCTTTTCTACAACAAGGGAAGCGACTCCGCTTTCAGGCCCTTGACCGTGGTTGTTTCCCTTTGCTCGAAGTCTATGCAGACGACAACAACGGTCGTAAAAACCAACAAAATGGCGGTCGTAAGTCGCGTTTTAGAGGAAGTCGTTTAAGAGAGGTCGTTTACATAGTAAAATGCATCCGTGCCAACAAATCCGGTCTCAAATGAGAGGTGGTCGCTTAACAGAGGGTCGTAAAATAGAGGTTTGTCTGTACTAATAATTGTGACAGTGCATGGGAAAAACAGACATAATAGAATTTTGGCATACATTGAGATTTCAATTTTTCATGGTGGAGCAAAGATTCCTTGTTAATACACAGAAAACCGAACTGAGTTATCTTGTCTAGTTTTTATTTTATAATCGTTAGAAGTTTGGCATTCAAAATAGATCATTTGCAGAAATCGGGCAGAGAAGATACAATGTTGCCTCTTTGTTTCTATTGACTTGATTTAGAAAACGATCAAATAAACAAAGAAATCATTCAAAATTGTCTTTCATGTTGTGGATGCTGGTAGAACACATAAAAATAGACATAAATATGCCTTAAATAGAAAATTGATATTTTGGGGGTTGTTGACTATTTTGAGCTTTTGCTAAAAACATTCTGAGCGACTTATGTAGGCTTTTCCCATGCACCATGACATATAGTCAGAAAATGTAATAATCAAATCTGAATTTTGTGTGAACCTTGGGGGACACGCCTTATAATAAAGGCGTGCATTATAGTCCGAAAAATACAGTACTTGAAAATCACCTTCAAGACAATCTTTTTTCTGCTACTTTGTACTTACCATGGTTCCATCCTCCCCAACACACACTTTTTTTCTTAACACATCCCCCCCCCCCCCCCTCTCTGTCTCTGTCTCACACACACACACACACACACACACACATCACCAGGCATGAGTTTGAGAAATTATGATTTAGGCTGAAAAGTGCCCCCAAAATGCTGAGGCCCCATGAATCTGAAGCTGTTTAGTAATCTACGCCTTAAAAACAGCAACAGAAGTAGAATTGATATATTTAGTTCCTTTTTATTCACTCATAAGAAGTATTTCTATACTCGGATGATGATGAGATTAGCGTCCAATCGGTCGGAGACCCTTATGGATGGTTTCTATACTCAGTCTGTCTCTTTTTTTACCTTAAAAATGACATCTGGGGCCATCAAAAATGCCTGAAATCAGCCTAAAGGCTGGTGGTCCGCAGTGGTTCGAGGGTCATCATACGAAGCGCAGAGATGCGTACCCCTCCACACTTTGACTACCATTACTTTCCCCCGTGGGGATACCGGGGGGTATTTTGAATAAATAGTCCCCCACCTTCTGGAAGTTCTGTGCTTGTAACTTCCTCTAATATGTCACTCTCTTTGACTGGGTTTTTTTTCCCTTTGCTTACTGTCATCTACTATCTTTCTGCCTTACCGGTCCATTCTCCTGCCTTTTTTCAAGAACACTTTCAAAAAGATTTCCTCCAGCCGAAGTCGGACTTGCTGGGCCTATTTTTTTTAGTTAGGCGCATAACGGCAGCATGACGCATGTGCGCTCATAACTGACAGGAAACTGTGGAGCGATCGAAGAAGCCTTAAGGCTGACAAATCTCATGCCTGATCACTAACCCTTTCAACTGAAGCCAGGAGGAGTGGGTCCCCCTGAGGACGGCCCCCCCTCCCCGTCACCTGCGGCTCCTGTGCCGAACTTTGCGGCCAGCTTGTTGATGACCTTCTGCACCCGGGGGTTGTTCTGGTACTTGGAGATGTTGGCCGGGTTGGTGGCAACATCCTGAAAGGCCGCAGACACCTCAGGATCCTGGAAATCAAACATATCTAAATTTACAGAGCTGATTCTAGGATTTTGAAATAGTGGGGGCGTTTCCCCCCCTAAGAATTAAAAAAGGGGGGCAGGTCCAATGGATAGGAGGGGAGGGGGGGTGGCAGGTGGCCGATTCAATCTTCGCTAGCCATGGCCACTTCTTCAGCCACTGGTCTTGGAACCAGTGTTCCCTCGCACTAGTACTGTTATCTTCGGGCTGCTTCTCCGAGACTGTTCGATGCAGTAGCTGTTTCTGTAACATCTTCTGCACACTCATTTGGCAGAGGATTTTTTTTTTTTTACTTTGCCGCCACAAAAATCAAAGTCGAAGAGCGTCGTTGTCCGCTTCATTTCGAAGAAAATTCAACATGGCGGGTAGAACTCTCGCAACTTCTTGTCGGTAAAACGAGATGAACGCGATTGGTTGATTTACACTTACATTGTAAAGGAACCAATGAAATGTCGAGAAATCATTCATTCCTGCTCGATGCGTTCGGTTTGTGCAGACGACGGATTTAGCAGACGAAGGAATTCCCGCAGCGATCGGTAAAAAGTGCGGGCAGTTCTGCAAATATGAGGGCATTGGCCTGCGCTTAGACCTGATTATTGCGGGAGGGAACAGATTTGGGGGGGATTTACCAATCCCGTGCCCTAGAATCAGATCTGTATTTATCATTGTTGTGTTCTGTATTTAGCGCAATGTTGGGTGGGTTGGTGGCAACATCCTCAAAGGCTGCAGATACCTCTGGATCCTGGAAATGACTCATCATTCCCCCGTGGGGATACCGGGGGGGGGGGGGGTCTTGCATAAATAGTTCCCCCACCTTCTGGAAGTTCTGTGCTTGTAACTTTCTCTAATCTGTCACTCTCTTTGACTCTGCCTTTTCCAATTTGATTGCTTTCATCTACTAAATGATCTCTAAAATCACAGCAGAAATATAGTAGCTATCAGCTTTTGGTTCAATTTGCTGCTTAGTGCTGCAATAAGTGCTGTCTCTTGCACAGGTGAGTTTATAATACACACCAAAACGCACACACACACACACACACACACACACACACACACACACAGACTGTTTACCTGCAGTGCTGTCAACAGCTCAGGGTCCTGTAGCAGTGTGGTCATGTCCGGCATTCCTGGCATGCCTCCCATGGACCCTATCGAAACAACGTCTGACCACTGAACGATCAGTACAACTGGCATCACAGTGATACAATGCCTATCACAACGTCTGACCACTGAACGATCAGTACAACTGGCATCACAGTGATACAATGCCTATCACAACGTCTGACCACTGAACGATCAGTACAACTGGCATCACAGTGATACAATGCCTATCACAACGTCTGACCACTGAACGATCAGTACAACTGGCATCACAGTGATACAGTGCCTATCACAACGTCTGACCACTGAACAATCAGTACAACTGGCATCACAGTGATACAATGCCTATCACAACGTCTGACCATTGAACAATCAGTACAACTGGCATCACAGTGATACAATGCCTATCACAACGTCTGACCATTGAACGATCAGTACAACTGGCATCACAGTGATACAATGCCTATCACAACGTCTGACCACTGAACGATCAGTACAACTGGCATCACAGTGATACAATGCCTATCACAACGTCTGACCACTGAACGATCAGTACAACTGGCATCACAGTGATACAATGCCTATCACAACGTCTGACCACTGAACGATCAGTACAACTGGCATCACAGTGATACAATGCCTATCACAACGTCTGACCACTGAACAATCAGTACAACTGGCATCACAGTGATACAGTGCCTATCACAACGTCTGACCATTGAACAATCAGTACATATGGCATCACAGTGATACAATGCCTATCACAACAACGTCTGACCACTGAACAAACAGTACAACTGGCATCACAGTGATACAATGCCTATCACAACATCTGACCACTGAACAATCAGTACAACTGGCATCACAGTGATACAATGCCTATCACAACGTCTGACCACTGAACGATCAGTACAACTGGCATCACAGTGATACAATGCCTATCACAACGTCTGACAATTGAATGATCAGTACAACTGGCATCACAGTGATACAATGCCTATCACAACGTCTGACCACTGAACGATCAGTACAACTGGCATCACAGTGATACAATGCCTATCACAACGTCTGACCACTGAACGATCAGTACAACTGGCATCACAATAATACAATGCCTATCACAACGTCTGACCACTGAACGATCAGTACAACTGGCATCACAGTGATACAATGCCTATCACAACGTCTGACCACTGAACGATCAGTACAACTGGCATCACAGTGATACAATGCCTATCACAACGTCTGACCACTGAACGATCAGTACAACTGGCATCACAGTGATACAATGCCTATCACAACGTCTGACCACTGAACGATCAGTACAACTGGTATCACAGTGATACAATGCCTATCACAACGTCTGACCATTGAACGATCAGTACAACTGGTATCACAGTGATACAATGCCTATCACAACGTCTGACCACTGAACGATCAGTACAACTGGTATCACAGTGATACAATGCCTATCACAACGTCTGACCATTGAACGATCAGTACAACTAGCATCACAGTGATACAATGCCTATCCATGGTTCGTGGGGACTTGGAAGAGTGCCAAAAAAGGACCTTAAAAGGACCTTTAAAGGACCAGCAATTTTTTTTAAAGGACCTATTTAAACCTTGTTTGTAGTTGTACTTGCAGACGTGGTGGGCGCAGAGCCAGACGCCGACGATTGTGGCTGAGCAGATTCTTTTTTTCTTTTTTTTTTTGGGCTGAGCAGATTCATTTGTTGTTGCAGTAGTACTTCTGCTGCTTGCAAAAAAAGTCGGTCACATTGCACCTCGATTCCGCCTTGTGCCTTCTTTCAGCTTTCTTGTGATTTTCAGTCTTTGCGTGTTGTTTCAGCACCGACTCTCCCATTGACAAGATGTTGATGTTTTTTTCACAATATGCACAATGAACTGCATGTTTGTTGTCCATCACTTTTCGGACCCAGTCCTTATAAATGTCCTCTCAGCCAACGATCCTGAAAACGAACACTTTCCAGGCATTTTTACACTTTTTACTTGAAAACAAGCACTGAAGCAGCCGCATGTGGGAAGAATTTCAACATGGCGCATAAGATATCTCGCCGAATCTCGCGCACGTGACCGGATTTACAGTGACTATTAAAATTAGATCGTCTGCTCGAAAGATACGAAGGCGATCGATTTTTGGCAAATTTTATTTCATTTAATATATTTTTTGGAGTTCATTTCTTATGACAAGGTACTTAGTTTTGTTTTTTGGCCCGATTAAAGGATTTAAACTGACCACACCAATTTTAAAAGGACCTTTGACTGATTTGAAAGGACCTCCTTGCTGATATAAAGGACTTAACAGGCCTTTTGATGACCGAACAATTTCACAGCACTTTAAAGCACCTGAAAGGACCCCACGAACCCTGCTATCACAAAAACGTCTGACCACTGAACAATCAGTACAACTGGCATCACAGTGATACAATGCCTATCACAACAACGTCTGACCATTGAACAGATCAGTTCAAGAGATATCACAGTAAAACAATAAGCCCAAATTATTTACTATACTTAAAACGGTTGATTTAAATTAAAGAGAAGGAAGTTGATTTGGACATTCAAATTCGAAATAAAATCCTACACATTAAAAAAAAACCTTTTTTTTTAACTGACACCATGCAACATGTCCCATCTGACATGGAAGAGGCTAACGCATTTTAATCATAAATTAAAAGAACCCATTCACTCATGTAAACTAAAAAAATGAATAATAAAATAACTCACGTAAAAGATACACACCTACTGCTTCCTCTTTTTATTTATCACAGTCGCCGAGCTTTTGCTTTAACCCTTTCACCGCCAAAGTCGCATCTTAGCACCACAGTGATTTAACACCTATGTCATTAACCCTTTCACCGCCAAAGTCGCATTTCAGCACCACAGTGATTTAGCACCTATGTCATTAACCCTTTCACCGCCAAAGTCGCATCTTAGCACCACAGTGATTTAACACCTATGTCATTAACCCTTTCACCGCCAAAGTCGCATTTTAGCACCACAGTGATTTAGCACCTATGTCATTAACCCTTTCACCGCCAAAGTCGCATCTTAGCACCACAGTGATTTAGCACCTATGTCATTAACCCTTTCACCGCCAAAGTCGCATTTTAGCACCACAGTGATTTAGCACCTATGTCATTAACCCTTTCACCGCCAAAGTCGCATTTTAGCACCACAGTGATTTAACACCTATGTCATTAACCCTTTCACCGCCAAAGTCGCATTTTAGCACCACAGTGATTTAGCACCTATGTCATTAACCCTTTCACTGCCAAAGTCGCATCTTAGCACCACAGTGATTTAACACCTATGTCATTAACCCTTTCACCGCCAAAGTCGCATCTTAGCACCACAGTGATTTAGCACCTATGTCATTAACCCTTTCACCGCCAAAGTCGCATTTTAGCACCACAGTGATTTAGCACCTATGTCATTAACCCTTTCACCGCCAAAGTCGCATCTTAGCACCACAGTGATTTAACACCTATGTCATTAACCCTTTCACCGCCAAAGTCGCATCTTAGCACCACAGTGATTTAACACCTATGTCATTAACCCTTTCACCGCCAAAGTCGCATCTTAGCACCACAGTGATTTAACACCTATGTCATTAACACTTTCACTGCCAAAGTCGCATCTTAGCACCACAGTGATTTAACACCTATGTCATTAACCCTTTCACCGCCAAAGTCGCATCTTAGCACCACAGTGATTTAACACCTATGTCATTAACCCTTTCACCGCCAAAGTCGCATCTTAGCACCACAGTGATTTAACACCTATGTCATTAACCCTTTCACCGCCAAAGTCGCATCTTAGCACCACAGTGATTTAACACCTATGTCATTAACCCTTTCACTGCCAAAGTCGCATCTTAGCACCACAGTGATTTAACACCTATGTCATTAACCCTTTCACCGCCAAAGTCGCATCTTAGCACCACAGTGATTTAACACCTATGTCATTAACACTTTCACCTCCAAAGTCGCATTTCAGCACCACAGTGATTTAGCACCTATGTCATTAACCCTTTCACCGCCAATGTCGCATTTCAGCACCACAGTGATTTAGCACCTATGTCATTAACCCTTTCACCGCCAAAGTCGCATTTTAGCACCACAGTGATTTAGCACCTATGTCATTAACCCTTTCACCGCCAAAGTCGCATTTCAGCACCACAGTGATTTAACACCTATGTCATTAACCCTTTCACCGCCAAAGTCGCATTTTAGCACCACAGTGATTTAACACCTATGTCATTAACCCTTTCACCACCAAAGTCGCATTTTAGCACCACAGTGATTTAACACCTATGTCATTAACCCTTTCACCGCCAATGTCGCATTTCAGCACCACAGTGATTTAACACCTATGTCATTAACCCTTTCACCGCCAAAGTCGCATTTTCAGCACCACAGTGATTTAACACCTATGTCACTAAAAGGCATCAAATTGGGGTCTATTATCCAAAGACCCTATTGTCTTAGTTTTGGGAAGTAAGGATAGACCTTATTTTATATATTTCACAGAACAATCCCAATACTGCAGATGGATTTTGTTCTCTACCCAGGTAAATTGAATGGAATGTTTTGGCTGAAATGTGGCTGGCAGTGAAAGGGTTAAAATCACTATGTAAACTTTCAGTTTTCTCCGACAGATTTGCAGAAAAAAGGGTCTAATCTAATTTGATCCTGAAGCAATAAATCCTCTATACTTGAGCCCATGTCTGATGAACAGGTCAAAGTGGAATTAGGCTAAAATCAGCAGACCAGCCAAAGACTGAAAAATCTACGTTATGCAAAACTGTAGGTTTGGCAATAAACTGCACTAGAGATTTGGCTTGAGGCTGCAAAGTAATCCATTTAATATAGACTGCACTGGAGATTTTGTTTGAAAGCTGCACTGTAAATTTAACCATAAATTGCAAGGTAAATTTTAGCCTTAGGCTTTACTACAGATTTGGCTCTAGGCTAATGCACTGGATATTTTGCTTTGAGGCTCCACTACATTTTTGGGGTCATTTTCTCCCCTCCCTCATCGTCTCTTACCTGGGAAAGCCCCTGGGAATCCAGGGAATCCTCCTGTGGGTATGTCCTCCTGGCTCTGCTCCTGTTCACCATACACTTGATACAGAGTACAACTTAATACTGCATGAAATAATAATACTAATACAGTGGAACCTCCCTTATAAGACCTCCCATTATAAGACTCCCTCCCAGTTAAGAACTACTTTTCTGAGACATTGCCCTTCTTGGTAAGTATCAAAATTACCTCCCTTATAAGACCCTCCCTTATAAGACCCCTCCCTTATAAGACCCCTCCCTTATAAGACCCCTCCCTTATAAGACCCCTCCCTTATAAGACCCCTCCCTTATAAGACCCCTCCCTTATAAGACCCCTCCCTTATAAGACCCCTCCCTTATAAGACCCCTCCCTTATAAGACCCCTCCCTTATAAGACCCCTCCCTTATAAGACCCCTCCCTTATAAGACCCCTCCCTTATAAGACCCCTCCCTTATAAGACCCCTCCCTTATAAGACCCCTCCCTTATAAGACCCCTCCCTTATAAGACCTCATTTGGGATGATTTGTTAAGGTCTGATAAGGGAGGTTCCACTGCATAGTATTTACAAAGTGCATTTCTTGCTACACAATTCGATGCACTCACCCTCTACACCCAGGGCCTCCAATAATAAAAAGCTAAAATCTAAGCTTTCAGCCCAAGAAAATGACATTTTCCCCTGATAAGGGCTTCAGATACTTGGCTCGCCCATGCTACTATTAGCGCATGACACCAACACTCAAAACTTGAAGCAATTCTGCCCAGCGGTTCACGAAATACAGACAGAAAATAAAACTGCAACAAACTTGTACTTCTTTGCCCGTCCAGAGTGAACTAGAGCAAAGGGAAAAAAAAGAAAAAAAGGAGAGTTCTAAGCCCTGGAGTCCCCCCCATGGGGATACCGGGGGGTCTTTTGTATAAATAGTTCCCCCACCTTCTGGAAGTTCTGTGCTTGTAACTTCCTCTAATCTGTCACTCTTTTTGACTCTGCCTTTTCCCTTTGTTTTCTATCATCTACTATCTTTCTGACTTATTGGCCCATTCTCCTGCCTTTTTTCAAAAACATCTTCTAAATAATTTTTCTCCTTTGAGCTCCTCCGAAATCGGAATGTGTCAGCTGTACGCAGCGGGGAGATCAGTGAAAACTGAAAACCGGACACATAGTGACATACGTACCTTACCCATTGTGGCCATATGGCCTGGGAACGAAGAAGAAGAATCGTCGGTGAAATTCAGAAACCTTGTATCTCAATCTTTGGGGGTTTTGAGTTGGATACATAGTCAGCTCTCTCATTCTTCCCGCCACATTCCACCCAAAGCTCATATCTCTGACTTTCTATTTGGGGTAAATGAGGTTGTCTAAATATAAGAAAAACTTGTAAGTCCCAAATTCAGATCTAGCTAAGGACAAAAACCTTGTGTCTTCGTTCTTTTCAAGTATAAAAAAAAAAGAAGTAATTATAACAAAATGCTGGACTAAACTCGCAATGTCTTGAACAACATATTAATAATAATAATAATAATAATTGATAGCATTTCTATAGTGCCTTTCTATAATTATTTTACACTCAAGGTGCTTCCATTCACTGATACACCCACTTCACACAAGACATTATTACCCAATCACTCACCCAGGTACAAGATCAAGAAGCAAAAATTTACAAACCGAATGAGCTTTGAAAGTATGAGTCTTGAGTTTATTCATCATATTCATCATAGTTAATGACTTGTGGTAAATGCGTTTAATTTTTGAAACATTTTTTTTTCCATTATTCTCAAAACTACCAAAATCGAGACACGAGGTTTCTGAATTTCATCGACAATTTCTCACCCTTTTCTGCTGCTCGTATTCCTCTCTGGCTTTGCGAATCCTCTCCTTCCTCTTCTTCAGCTCCCTCTCCTCGTGCTGGCGCTCGTACTTCCTCTTGTGCTCCATTATCTTCTTCGCCTGTCATCATCGTCATCATCATCATTGTCAGTCATCACCACAATAGTGATCGTCAACGTCACCATCATCACCAAAAGTGTCATCATTAGGATTCTCCCCTTTAGGGAGAATACTAGTGTTATTGGAAGAATTCCTCTTCTTTTTCTCCCCCTTTTTTTGTCAGATTTAGCCGACATTTTCACAAAAGTTGCGGGGTATTAAGGGATAGCGAAATTTTAATATTGAATGATTTCGCAAAAAATTGGGCAATATTAATGCGAAATCGGTGAAATTTCTATCTGGACTATCTAAAAAACGGCAGGACCAAATGCATTCATATCTTCAGTATTTACTAGAAAGTTAATTTCCAACACTTCCGGTGTATTTCCGAACCGGAAGTGCTCTGGCTGGGAACCTGCAGGTAAATTTGTGTTCACGGAATAGCCAAAACCGGAAGTGACGTCACAAAAATAAATGCTGGATATCATAGCCCTTATGTTGGACCAGGTCTGAAAGGAGTTTGTTGATATGTTAAATAGTTTGGAAGTTATTAAAATTTATGTAAATTGGGTTGTGTCAAATTCATTGTTTTCCATTTGTGCGGTTTCTTGGTTTTTAACCGGTTTTGCTGAAATTTACAGGAAAGTTTGAGGACACTATTCTAATACCATATTTACAATAGTAAAATGATTGGCAAGATTTTGGCAATTTTTTGTTGCCAAATCTTAAACTTGAATATCTCACAAACGGCTTGACAAAAAATGTATCCATATTTTCAGTATTTATTAAAGAGCAGCTTTGCAACACTCCCGGAATAAACCAAACCGGAAGTGGGGACGAAAATGGCCAAATTTTAATATTGAATAATTTGCAAACGTCTGTTTGAGGGGAGAACCCTGTCATGTTTGCACCCAAAGACAAACATAAGCCCTCTAGTTATTATTATTATTACTCCATTTACATTTATACGCCTAATCAAATGAATGCCCTAGGCATTTACAATAAAAAAATTCAAAAAATTCAAAAATTTAAACATGCACGAGCACAAAACGCACACACACACCAACACACACACACAAGCGCAGGCTCCACCACAGACCAGGTCATGAAGGGAGGGATCAGTTGCTACTTGGGAAGAGATTTTTCAGATGGAGTTTGAATATGGGCAGAGAAGGTGAGTGTCTGTGTGAGAAGCTTGATAGGCGAAAGAGTGTTGGCCAAAGGTTTTAGTGCGTTCAGTAGGGATGCGATAGAGACGGGTGTCGGATGAGGAGTGCAGAGCTGGAGATGGCGTATAGAGGTGTAACAGATCAGTGAGATATTCATCATCTTCTTCATCAACATCAGTCATGATGTAGGTCATACTTCATCTAGTGCCCGTCTTAACAGTAAAAATCAACCATCAAACATTAAAAATGAACAGGGGTCATCATTTGAATACAGGTATTTTTGTTAGTTTTATTGTTATTGCTGGTAACCCTTTCATCGCCAATGTCGCATTTATGCACCACAATTATTTAACACCCATGTCAATAACAGGCATGAAATCAGAGCCTGTTATCCGAAGACCCTATTTTCTTAATGTTGGGAGGTAAGGATAGGCCTAATGTTTAACATGTCACAGAGGAATTCACACTATTGCTGATAAATATTTTTCTCTACCCAGTTAAGTTTAATGGTATATTTTGTCTGAAAAGTGGCTGGCGGCGAAAGGGTTTTAAACTGGGGTGCGGTGGGGTTTTTTTTTTTGGGGGGGGTTAATGGCACTAGCCTGAAACGTCTCTTTGATACGGGGATACACTCTTACCCGACTTAAAATCCTGAATAGCCATGGTCTAGCTACAGCTATCTCTAATGGAGTAAGGCACTCACACTGGGGTCTATCAAATCAATATGCCAGAGTGATGTCACGCAAAAGAAAGCGTGCATACACGCACAAACACACACACTCATCTCTGACTTAAGTCAAATGCCTTTAAAATTAAATTCATAAAGAAATCTTCAATGTGTCTGCGGTGCTATTGACAACTGTACAACAACACACACATTCTATATTATTGCCCTTATTTTGGCCCTATCAGAATTCAGAAAAGATTAATCCAATTGTATATTCCAAGATGCTGTATCTCTTTTGAATTTTGTTCAAAATTTAATGCTAAGTCCAGTTGGCTCGTTTCTATAATTGTTGTTTCTTAGAATGTTTGCATTTTGATTTTATAATATTTTAATTCTGGGTAACTTTGTTCTCATTCAGCATCTCTCCCCTAATGTTACTCTCAAACATGCACTTGAGCAATAACGCACCCATACACACATGCACATATGCACGCGTGCTCAACACTCATCTCACATTGGGTGTGACGTCGTGAAGCACGGCATTAGCGTCGTCATCGTAATCCAGCTTACAGGCCAGGGTCAAATCGTGGTACGCTTCCTCCCAGTGACCCAGCAGCCTGCACAAAAATAACAGACAATTCAAGTCTAAAGCCTACATATTAACATTGACTGATCAATAATTCAAGTATACATCCTATACGACATTTACCGTATTTTTCGGATCATTAGGCGCTGCTGTGTATAAGGCGAATAGGGCAATTTTCAAGAAAAATCTGAAAAAATCCAAGTAAAAGGCACCCTCGTTTATAAGGCAAAAGAAAGTCGAAGTTTGAAGCCCGTACATGTCGTGTAAACGCTTACCAACCGCCATTACTGCTGTCATAAACGAGTTGGCCACCTTCTCAAATAATCAAACTTCTGTTTTTGCGACTTCCGGTTGTTGTGCTTGGGCTTTTCTTTGCAAAAACTGGTAGAATTATGGCATTTTAAGCTCTACAACGATGCTTTTTACATCCAATGAAGGGTTATGGCATCTGTTGGAAGGTATCTCGGATGATAATAGGAATTTTGAAGCATCTTAACTTGAGTATTCGTCGTATCGGCGACTCGTTACCACTTTCGATGTTGTGACTCACAGTAGACTGTACTGAGTATGGCAATCGTTGCCTCTCTTCTCACGATTTTGTTCACTAATAGGGCGCCCTCATTTATTAGGCGCATAGGTCGAAATTGGAGAAAAAAATATCGCCTTATACTTATAGTCAGAAAATTACGGTAACTGGTCAATAATTAAAAGTCTAAAGCCTGAAAAGAAATATCTGATAAATCTAAATCCCACACCAGGGGTTGAACACTCCTGCATACATTTCCATCTAATTTTTTCAGGGTACCTTAATTCAACTTCATTAAAGTTTATTATAATTTCCTTTCAAGCAACAGAACTCGCATATTCTGTTGCGCACACTGACAAACATCCTCCTATATTCCCAGTTGCTAAGAAGCACTGAATCTGGCCATTTTTTGCCAATCAAATCAGTGATTCCTCAAATTTCTGGAATCAGGCCAATCATACACAAAGACGGGAAAAATAATGGTGATTTTGTGCTACAAAATATAATTAAAAGTTCATTTCTTCCTGTTGATGATTTGAACATATTGACCATTGTTTCTGTGAAATGAAGGTGATCCTCGCTCTAAACAAAATGTAAATCAAGACATGATTTGGACGGAAATGAACGTGAGCATACAACACAAAGCTACTGCGCTCTACCCACTCACTTGTGCGCCTTCCCCCTCCACTTGTAGCCTTGTGCCGAGTCAGGGTTGAGCTCAATGGCCTTGCTGCAGTCGTGGATGGTTTTCTTAGGCTTCTTCATCTTCAGGTAAGCACTGATGAGGGGAAAAAATAATGCCAGAATGATCATCAACGACACATCAACTTTTAACTCATTGGCAACGATTTTGAATTATTAAAAAAACTCACAAATCACTCCAGCCATACACACAAACAAAACATACATAAACAAAAGGAGAAGATTACGGGTATTTACTTCAGGTTCAGACATAGGGAAATGGTAGATCAGAATTTTTTATATATAGACTTTTATTAGTTTATATAGAAAAACTCTCCACACCGATTGGTTCCCTCACAACATACCAGTACAAAAGCAAAGTCAGAGGCAAAATTGTGGTCTAAGGGAGCGAAGCGAGTTTATAAGTGACCAAGGTATAGTGTAAAATGCATCAAATTGACAGCTGTCTATTAATTCCGGAGATATATGAATGAGATAATGCACCATAACACAAAAGTTGAAGCAATTATGTGCAGTGAGTTACAGGATAGTGGAACCTCCCTTGTACGAGGGGCACTCCATATATTTTGCAATGTGAAGATCCTGTCAACATCAGAAAAAAATGAATAGTGTAATGAGATGGACCATTATCATAATACTTGTCGCAAATTTTCATTATTTTCCACCAGTCCATAACCATTCAGCAAAGCAAAACATCCACCAAGGTGAACGTCGGTCCCAAGCTGTGAAAATCTCTTTAATGCTGAGATTTTCGACCTATAAACTTCTACGCTTATACTCATGGAAAGACATCCAAACAAGAGTATCAGACGTCCACAAATTGATTTTTAGCCTTCCCTCAGAAACAAAAGTTCATAAATGGCTCAAGGAATTATAGTTTGGCAGAAGAACGCTAAAAGTGACCGTTACAGTTGTCAAATGACCGTTGTGACTGCTAAAACCGTAGCCAGTATAAAGACTTGTCGGAAATGATCTCTGGGTAAATGCTGATGAGATGGAAAACATGCTGCACTTTTCATCAGGAAGCCTGGATAAAATCTAATATGAACAGCTGGGTATGCAGAAGCGGTATAACCGTTATTTTCCCCCCTGGTTTACTAAGATCACAAAAAGGGGTAGGGTTGAATGACGCATCCAAATCATACAACAAATTAGATGGTGAGAAGCTAGCCAGCATCTGGGACTTAGTTAAAGATGATGCAACATTTATCTGTCAGCATAATCCAAAAACCAAGCAATAACCAAGCAATAGATGTTCTAGGTGAGATGACATCAGTAAAATATCACAGAAAACAGAATAATAGCAACATTATCAAACAAATAAACGCCATGATTTTTTCTTCTTCTGAAAAGCTGGTTATATGGCTTCAGTTCATCTCCTAGAGAGAAGAGCTCTCACTGTAGATTGACATATAAAAATCTATTTAACCAAAGACACTGAGTTTGCCGTCCAAGCACTGGTACCTGGTCTTCCCCTATTTCTGTGTAACATCGCAAGTAACCACACTGCTGCACCTACTTTGGACATTTTTGCAAGAAAACAGACTTTTGCAGAGTTTATCCGGTCTCCCACCCATTTAATTTTTTTTATTAGTCCCTTGTTATTTTTTCCTACTATCATATGTGAAGCACTGGTGAAGGGGCAAGCAATTATAGAAAGTTGAAGATGCTTGAGCGTTTGTCAAGGGCACTATTGTTGACATACTTCAGTTGAGCTGGTCTGGTGCCATAACCGTTTTGTTTGAAAGGATATCCAAGTGCATGTGTTCTAATGAGGGACTCTTCTAAAAATTAGACTACCAGAAGGAGGATGCACACTGCCAGTTATCCACATTGCAAAATATATGGAGTGCCCCTCGTAAACCACCCCCACCCCCTTATAAGACTCCCTCCCACTTAAGACCTACTTATCTGAGACATTGCCCTTCTTACCTCCCTAATACAACCCCTCTCACTTAAGACCTTATCTTGGATGATTTTTCAAGGTATTAAAAGGGAGGTTCCACTGTATTGCACAGACAAAACAGAATGGCAGTCATATAACTGTACTCCCAACTACTGATGAAAGGCAAGGGAGATAATTTTTGGCTCTTGGGTCATTGTGGGTTTATTGTGTTTAAAACAAAATGTGTGTATTGGTATAGCAGTACCCAGAAGTTTATTATTTTACACACACACACACAAATTACCGTAATTTTCGGACTATAAGGCGATATTTTTTTCTTCAATTGCGACCTATGCGCCTAATAAACGAGGGCGCCCTATTAGTGAACAAAATTGTGAGAAGAGAGGCAACAATTGCCAAAATCAGTACAGTCTACTGTGAGTCACAACATCGAAAATGGTAACGAGTCACCGATACGACGAATACTCGCGTTAAAATGCTTCAAAATCCCTATTATCGTCCGAGATACCGTCCAACAGATGCCACAACCCTTCATTGGATGTATAAAGCATCGTTGTAGAGCTTAAAATGCCATAATTCTACCAGTTTTCGCGAAGAAAAGTCCTAACATAACAACCAGAAGTCGCAAAAACGGAAGTTTCGATTATTTGAGAACGAGCCAACTCTCGTTTATGACAGCAGTAATGGCGGTCGGTAAGCATTTACATGATGTGTACAGGCTTCAAACTTCGACTTTCTTTTGCGAGGTGTGTATCGCCTTATAAACGAGGGCGCCTTTTACTTGGATTTTTTCAGATTTTTCTTTAAAATTGCACTTTTCACCTTACACACAGCAGCGCCTAATGATTCGAAAAATATGGTAGGCAGTTTTTTCCTGTACAAACTTTGGTTGAATTTTATGCATTATCTTTGAAATAATCACTGCCTTTATTTGATTCACAAAGATTATGTTGATAAGACTTGCCATTCTGCCGTTGGTTATATCAGGATGTTCTTATGTGATGTTTTACTTTACTTTATCCTATCTGATGGTTTGCTTCAAATTTTCGTAACATCGTACCAAAAGCGAAGTATTCCTATTAGAAATATGTACGATTTGCTCCTAACTACCGGTATACAGACAAAGGTGGAGGGCCACAGACAACCGTCAACTTTAGATGAAAAGAATGGGTCTACACTGAATCACCTGGCTCTCTTGGCGTAGAGCAGGGCAGAGGTGGGGTTGAGTTTGATGGCATCAGTAAAGGCCTGAACAGCGTCCTCAAATTTACCTGAAACAGACCACACATCATCATCATCACCAGCTGGTAAGAACGCGGCTTTCAGGTCAACAAGGTCAACTTGCAAGCATGTCAAGTTCAAAACTGGACTAAAGAAGATGTTCCTTGTTCACTCTTTACTAGATCTTATGACCCGAGTGTTATGTCTTCACAGAAGACGATAACAACAAGTCCATGTATTATAATGCGCAGATTCTTTACATACAAATGTGTTAAAAAGAACTCGGCAACAAAGAGGTTGTCAATGGTCAAAATTTCTGCACACACACACACCCTCCACACACACGCACATACACACACGCACATACACACACGCACGCACACACACACATGGGTGCTTCTGGGAAATTTCAAAAATCCTGCAAGCCAGTCAATGTCAATGTCCCCTGGAAGCTGAAGGGAAACAACAGTTTCCAATGTAATTGACAGGCTCTTGTTGCACTTTCACTTCTGGTTAAACTTTGTCTTTAACCAGCAAAATGCAGCTTCTCAAACTCTCATAATCCGGTGACGCCGGCTCCAGGCAATAAAAAAAATCCTGACATCCAATCAGGACATCCTGAAAGCAGGAGCATCCATGCACACACACTCCTGTACACGACCTCAGCCTTACTATCTCTGGGCCATCTTCTTTGTCACCGCACATACACACAAAAGCCTGCCAATCCATATGTGCAAAACAAAACACATGAGCTCGCTCACTAACCCTCAGCCTTATTATCTCTGGGCCATCTTCTTTGTCACCGCACATACACACAAAAGCATGCAAATCCATACATATATGTGCAAAACAAAACACATGAGCTCGCTCACTCACCCTCAGCAGGGCTTCTGAAAACGCAAAAATATGCGTACCTGACGCATTGAAAGTCAAAAGGACGCATTGAATGCATGTCAAACAGGTCCCTGGGGACGCACTAAAAAAAAAAGAAAAACGAATACAAAATCAAGTTAAGAGAGAGTCTAACACCTCAAGTCGGCGACAGGCATCGTCTGCTACGATGCGAGAGTTGTTTCCCTTATGAAACTTCCCCTTTCCCACAATGCTTCTCGTTTAGGCCTAACCGGAACATGCCTTCCGCTCTACTTTAGACAACGCAGTCGTGACAATGTCTTTGGAATCGTGGCTAAAAGTGTCTGGAAAAGGTAAAGTTCAAGAGGAAGTGGTCGATCTACCAACCCCATCTGCAACTGTTAGTGATGGTGATCAACCTACACTAAAAAAAAGTTTGGGCCTACAATTCAGTGTGCTGACTTTTCAGCACAGGCCAATCGCCGACTTTGAGGTATGTGTATATTTGTACGTTTCTCGATGCGGTATCAATGGCCTGGGGACCCACTGAAGTTAGCCTGGGACCCATTAGAAATCTGAAGAAGGGGTCCTTGGCACCCAAACAAAAATCAGCCTATCAGAAGCACTGCCTCAGCCTTACCATCTATGGGCCATCTTCTTTGTCACTGTACATACCAGGGCTCCCAGGGACCCCCATTTGGGGGTCTATGAAGCACTCAAATTCTACACGACCCTCTAAAAGAATGTGCAGGGGGTCCCAGGGATGCACAAGAAAAATTCTTTTTAGCATTCGCTATGCCACTGGGACCCTCTAACCCGCCTCTACGACCCCTATATACTGTAAGTGAAGGAGTCCCTGGGACCCCTTGCTTTGCGGGACGATTGGGAGCCCTGCATACACACAAAAGCATGCCAATCCATACGTGCAAAACAAAACACATGAGCTCGCTCACTCACCTGCTTGCTCATTTCATTCACTGACACACACTCACCCTCTGCCATGACATCCATGGCCTCGTTCCTCTTGTCACTGGCCTTGTCGATCATGTCGTCAGTCACCTCGATGCTCTCATCGGCATACTCCGGCATGTCCTCGTCGTCATCACTGATGACACCCGTGTTGTCCAGTTCTGAAAAAAAGGGCTCTTTGCATTCAAAAATAGTACGAAATCCTTAAGAAAAATCCCAAAACCTAACGAATGTTACACTTTCAGCAATGTACTCTGTCAAGCTCTCTTTCAGTCTTTGGCAATGTCAAACTGAGATAAGTATATTTAAGATCCAGGGGGGGAGGGTATACTCAACAAGCATGTCCAAAAGTTGAAATTTTCAAAACAAATTCACTGGAATAACCTTACTATGGCTTGCCATTTGATGAGTCCGACATCACAGGCTGCAACTAGATGACCTCAGGAACCACTCTACCAAGTTTGGCTAAGATAGTTCTGTGGTTTAGGCAAAGAGACTTGGAAAATGATTCTGGTCACATACAGATGTACACACATTGCGCTGACTGACAGAAACGCACAGGCCCTCGTTCCCATTCCAACGTATTCTTGTTCCGCTAGAACGCATAGTAATAATAATAATGAGGAAAATGTATATAGCGCTCATCCTACTATGTAGGCTACAGGGCGCTTTACATAAAATAGAAATGGAATAAAAACATGAAACAAACATCCAAGGACATGAGCAGAAAATACACATAACAATCACAGGGTTCATAGCCAAACAGCATCCTAATTTTCACAAACTTTCAAAGCCCAACTTTAGGGTTTTCAAAACCCACCCTTCACAACTTTAACAGTAACACAGATACTACTGTTGCAAAAAGGATAGCTAAACATAAAAACAAGTACAGTACACACACAACCGGCACTTTTGCAAACAGATTACCTTCAACAGGCCATCACGTCACAGCACCTTTTTTTTAATTTTTTAATCAGTCGCCATAACTCTTGACATTGATAGACGGTTTAAACTTACTCCTAGACTCCTCCTTCACCCATCAAAGGTTTTTCGGCAAGCCGCACAATATGCTGAGCGCTTGTTGGTTGCATCCTTTCGCAGCCATACTTTATATGCAATTTTTTTTAGCCAAAGCTCACTGAAGACACTACAACTACCACCACAGACCTGTTTACCCCAAATTTCACTGTCAGTAATCCCAAGCTCTGAAAACAGTAATTTCAGGCATCTGTCCGTAATTTTGCTGTCCGAGAAATCCTTTCACCAGAAATTTTTCGCTGCCGTCAAACCTTTTGTTGAGCGGGGGTGGGACACGCATGCTGCAACTTCCCATACAAACCCAACTTCGACAACTGCCGAAATTCTGCACTACCTAGAAAAATGGCAGCATAGAGAAATAAACCAGAAGCATTCATTCAAGGAACATCACTCGAAGTGATACCTTTGATAGCAGACGACACAGTAGCGAGTACGGCTCAAACGCCATGCCTTCTTTTGATTTCTTCTTCTTTTTTTTTCGCACTCGTTCAGCGGAAATGTGGATTTTTTTGTTGCTGACCGTAATAGCGTAATCGGAGGTCTCAAAACATAACAATTACGGACAAATCCGTAGGGAAAACAGGTCTGCCACCACCACCACTACTACTACTACCACCACCACTACTACTACGACTACGATTACTACTTATAATAGGCCTAATACAAGTATGCATTGCCACACAATTTGCAAGCATAAAATAAAGGTATCTATTCACAACAACATACACACACAAGCAACAAGCACAAAAACACACACACACCACCACCACCACCACCCCGCACGTACCATGCATACATAGTCATATACATAAACAAAAAGATGTCCAAACACTCTCTCCAAAATCTGTGCTCAGAGTGACTCACCGATGTCGCTCTCGATCTCTTCCTCCGACTCCTCCTCCTCTGGGGCGGGTTGTGTGGGTGGGGTGGCCTGCGCCTGTTCAGCTTTCTGTTCACCACAGAAGAAAGTCATATCAGTGAAGGTGTTCACACGTGCGTGCATGCGTGCGTGCGTGCGTGCGTGCGTGGCGTTGTTTGTGTGTGTGTGTCTGTGTGTGTGTCACTCTGTCTCTGTGTGTGTGTGTGTGTGTGTGTGTGTGTGTGTGTGTGTGTGTGTGTGTGTGTGTGTGTGTGTGTATATGTGAGTGAGTGAGTGAGTGAGTGAGTGAGTGAGTGAGTGAGTGAGTGTGTGTGTGTGTGTGTATGTGTGTGTATGTGTGTGTGTGTGTGTGTGTGTGTGTGTGTGTGTCTGTGTCTGTGTGAGACAGCAATGGGAAATCATTAAATTACCTATCATTAATACCTATGGTTTCTAAAACTTCCAAGCATTGCATTGGTACTGCGCCCTAAGGAATTGGCCTCTGGGAATGATCCTTTGAGCCTGTCTTTTAAAGATGTGCACAGAAAGCGCACAGTTCACTATCTATCTTCTCCCCTAATCCATCTATCTTTTTTACCTATAATATTCTGTTTCTTTTCTTTTTCGTACTACCCCACTCCCAACCTCACTAAAGTGCAGTAGAATATACAATGTGTTAAAGTTGGCTGCCTAACGGGAAGAAGAAGAAGAAGGAGAGTGAAGATGCATCCTGCAATTTAGAGGAAAAGCATCATTTTCAATCCAGTTTTCTGCAACAAGCAGCAGCCTCCTCTGCTACAGTGGAATCTCCCTTTAATATAAGACTTCCTGTTGTGTAAAACTCCCTCCCACATAAGACCTACTTCTCTGAGACATTGCCCTTCTTTGTAAGTATTAATATTACCTCCCACATAAGACCTACTTCTCTGAGACATTGGCGATTGCCCTTCTTTGTAAGTATTAATATTACCTCCCTTATAAGGCCTATTTGTGGATGATTTTTGAAGGTGTTATAAGGGAAGTTCCACTGTATGTGGGAATCACAACAAACACATGCACATACACAGACAGCACATGCATGCACGCACGCACACATGCATTCACACACCCACACACTCACACACACATATTTATAGTTCACCACTTACTGGTGCTTCCTCTGGTTCTTCCTGTGGTTCGGGATGAGGTGGTAGGGTAGCGCCAATCCTGCAAGAAGAAAACAGCAATGAAATAAAACATCTTTCTGTAAGCCATTCTGATACGAAGAAAGACGGAACTGGTGACTTAAAACGTTAACATCATTCATTAACCCTTTCGCCGCCATCCGTTCCTTCAGCCAAAAAATACCATTAAACTTAACTGGGTAGAGAAAAAAAATGTATCTGCAATATTAGAGAATTTTCTGTGACAAGTACACCATTAGGCCTATCCTTACTTCCCAAAATTAAGAAAATAGGGTCTTCGGATAACAGACCCTGATTTGATGCCTTTTAGTGACATGGGTATTAAACCATTGTGATGCATAAATGCGACATTGGCGGTGAAAGGGTTAAAAACATTACATCATTCATTAACATTAGCCTGACGCTGAGGCAAACAGTAAACTGAGAAAGAGAACTGTATTGTGTTAATAGGAAAAGGAAACAGTCTGTCTCCTTCTTCTTCTGCGCTCCCAGGTCATATGGCCATAATGGGTATAGGTACGTATGTGTCCAGTTTTCAGTTTTCACTGGTCTCCCCGCTGCGTACAGCCGACACATTCCAATTTCGGAGGAGCTCAAAGGAGAACAATTATTTTGATTTTTTTTTTTTAAGGCAGGAGAATGGGCCAATAAGTCAGAGAGATAGTAGATGAAAGAAAGCAAAGGGAAAAGGCAGAGTCAAAGAGAGTGGCAGATTAAAGGAAGTTACAAGCACAGAACTTCAAGAAGGTGGGGGAACTATTTGAAACATTTGTGTCACCTCTGCTATTTGGAACTCATGATGTTATATCACTTCAACTGAGTAACTTAGACTTACACATATATATTAATTCTAGTAATTGCCTGGCTTAAGAAACAAAAAATAGTAAAGATAAAAAGAGCAAATTCTTCTTCTTCTTCTATTAAGTTGCCAAAGTAATTTCTGACTATTTTTTCAACTGAAAAGGGCGAAGAGGTCAAAGATGTGTGGGGGTGAGGGGGGGACACAAAGAGAGAGAGGGAGAGAGGGAGCCAGACAACCAGCCAGGTTTTCAAACCTACAGGACTTAATAAACTAATGAACTACACACACAAAATCAAATCACTGTTGAGTAACAATATTAACAACAAGGCAATAGCCTACATTATTAACAAGTCAAGTCAACTAGCCAAATGAGCCCAAAAGTTTTAACTCATGACTCCAGGTACAAAAGGCAATAGCCTACATTATATTAACAAGTCAAATAGCCAAATGAGCTCAAAAGTTTTAACTCACGACTCCAGGTACTGTCTGTAGAATTCCAGCTCAGGCAGGTGAATCGTATCAGGCTTGGCCTTGCACATCTGAACAAACTCCTTCAGCAGATCAAGCTGAGTCTGGTCCATTCTGAAATCGCTGCCTCTTGCTTTCCAAAACAAAGTCTGAAACAAAAAAATAAAGATTGGGCTTCTTACCCATTTTTGTACACGCACTAATTCTGATTGAAGACTAAAAGAATTGGAAAAGCTGCAGTTTAATTACCCAACCTCGTGTTCTCGGTTTGCAATTTCAGAGCATAGTCTATTCTGTTTCATGAAAATAACCCTAATTGTCAATCATGTACATTAATACTAATAATAGTAATAATACACCACAGCCTACACCCCCCAGCCCTGCATTTCTTATTTCTTTCCATTTTTTTAAAGTTTTGCCTTTCTTAGCGAACATTAAGCAGTATTTAAGCAATATTTTGAGTAGAATTTGAGCCAAATATTTTTCCTCCATACATGTAATTGCTGGCACTAATAATTAATTCAATTATGATTTACTCCAAAAGACTGAATTTTCAGCGAAATCAGAATGTCCCGCTTCTGATGTCACTATCATGTGACTATGAGTGCTCTTTGTGCCTATTACTGTTCTAGTATTAGTTATCCACTGACTGGAAAATTCTCATTGTGTTCCGTTAAACTGTAATATAATGTGCTATTATCAAATGCATACTTTTAATCGTTTAAATCAGATGAAAATTGAACTAAATATAGAAAACGATCGAGGTTTAAGTTTAACTGCTTAATCTCAAGGCAACACTGAAAAAACGGAAAGAACCTAGAAATGGAGGGGTGGGGGTGTTAATCTGTATCACTACCCTCTAATCTGATGTAACCCTCCTCCCCCCACCCCCCTCATTCCTCCCCCTCCCACCTTCCCCCTGTCCTCACCTTTCCGTTGTCTCAATGGAGTCAACTCCATACCCCCTGTCCAGGCCTCTCCCCCAAATCATGCCCACCCCCCTCTCGCCCCCTCCCATTCAATCCCGCATTGAGCTGATCATTCGGGCAGCAAGTCTATACTTGGAAACCCCCCACGTCGTAAACGTCATATTTCATAATCATCAAATTGTTGATGGAGGACGCTATGTGCAAGAAGAACCCTATCCCTTGCCTGGTTACAGGTCAGGTCAGGTAGTTAGAACATTAATACTATCGCGACGTAGCTGTGCCAGAGAAACACTTCCTCTCCAACAGGCACCCACAGCTGCCCCCTGTTCCCTGTAGACGGCAGATTTCAGCACATTTCTGATTTTTTTTTTTTCGATAGCTAAACAAATGCTAACAATAAAGTGTTTGGCATCAACAGAAAGAGCAAACACTGAACTGAACGGCTATGGCAAAAATAAATCATTACCTGGTACTGTCTAGTCGTGCTTATCTCTGAAATTAACAAGGGTAACAGAGTACAACAAAAAAAATGTTCCGTTTTTATAACACCAAACAAAAGGTAAAACGGGCACTAAATGTTGATCTTCTCTATCAGTATTTATACCTTTTCACGTCATCCTATAACTTGAACGGATCATAGGGGGTTTCCTGGTCGCATTAGCTGAAAATGTTCCTAAAATACAGCTTTATGGATGGTAAGAAAGGCAAAAACGGAAAAATAGAATTAACCGAAAAATGCAGGGGAGGTGGCACATCTTTACCTTTACCCGGTTCTCCTATTACAGCACGCATTCCAGCACGTAGACCAACCGCTAGTATTCAAACTGTGGGCGAGTACAAAGTTAACATGTCCCTTAGTTCTACTATGGTAATAGTTTCTCCTAGAGCGATCATCATCATGGAAAAGACAGGGATTTTTTTTAAAGATGTGTCGGACAATATTGCGGACCCGTGTACAGGTTCGGGAATTCCCGTCCGCAAATAGTGTGGATCCGTCCCCAGGGAATAGCACAACCGTCCGCACTATTGTCCAACCCGTCTGAAGGTTAAGACTTGCGTCCTCTCCACTGTCCTTTCAGTAAAAATAATGTTCCTTTTTAAAACTAATAAAAGGCTTTTAAGTGGAAACAATGGACAAATGAGGGGGGGGGGGGGTAAACTAAACTGTACTAAACGTCATAATCATCAAATTGTTGATGGAGGACGCTATATGCGAGAGGACTTGGTCACGAGATAGGCTCATAGGGGCCTAGGCTAGTATAACAACTTGTGTGAACACAAACTAGACTAAACGTCGCCCGGCCCAACAAATAATTGTAATGTTACAACAATGTTAGTGGCCTAGTTTAGGACAATGTGATCAGAAATACAATCTATAATAACATCCATTGTTCAATGCACAACGCTCTATTATCCAATTAAACATTAGGAAAAGCAATAATATCAATATTACGTCGACTTGCTGTCAAACTTACAAACCGTCGAATTTTCTAGCACTCACTTCTCAGCGTGTCTGCTAAGACCTAGTGTCCTTGACCTTAGCAAATCGGTGACTAGAAATTTCGGAACGAAAATAACAATAAAAGCAAGGAACGTTAAATTAAATTAACGCAATATTATCATGATTCTTTAATGGTAGTAAAGGCCACAAGAGCTTTGCTACTATCAATTTTTGCCTTTTTACACAACATTTTTAGCACGCCTTTCCCTTCGTCAATTAGAAACACTTTCTTTTTTTTCAACTGTGCGTCAAGTGCACATGTCTGTGCACGCGAGCGTACGTGTGTGTGGTGGGTGTGTGGGTCAAAGATTTCAGTGTCTTTGTGTGGGTGTGGGGTGTGGGGTAGGGGTGTGTGTGTATGTGTGTGTGTGTGTGTGTCGAGAGAGAGAGAGAGAGAGAGAGAGAGAGAGAGAGAGAGAGAGAGAGAGAGAGAGAGAGAGAGAGAGAGAGAGAGAGAGAGAGAGAGTGACACAGAGAGAGAGAGATTGATGATTTAATGACAATGATGACACGATTTTTAAAATAATTTTTTAAAAAGGGGGGGTAGTAGTAGGAAAAAGGGGGGAAAGGGGGGGGAGAGAAAAGGAACAAGGAAAAAAAGGAGGAAGGGAAATGAAAAAAGAAAAGAAAGGGTTAAAAATGAAGGCGGAAGTGGTGGTGGGTTGCATGATGAGTGAGCAAGATAGCGGAGAGCGGATGAATGATTGGGTGTGGTGCCGTGAGAGCTACATAGGGCCTACTCTATTTGTTCATGTAAATTTATGTTTCATACTTTTATTTAATATTTTTATTTTACACGGTGGAAGACAAGTTTCCATGTGCGTTGTACAATGCCAATGGACAATAAAGAAACTTATGACTTAAAGGAAAATGCAAACGAAAAATATTAGTGCAAATAATCACATTAATTCACACACAATCTCAATGTGAGTATGAAAAGATAAAATACTAGTACAAAATATATAGGTTAAAAGCCGCATACTGTAATGGTACCATAGCCGATGAGATTTTACCGAGGCGTGGTTACCGCTACACATATCTGTATTTTTTTTTTTTTTTTAATCGGAACTTTACTGGTGTGGCACTGCCTCTGGGCATTGTCCCCAGTAATGTTCCCACCATCTTTGTATTTACAAATGTCCCATGTGTGTCTATGACCGAGAGGACGTAAAACACCATTTTTCATTAATTCACAAAATATATAGGAAATTTTGGTGTTTTACGTCCTCTCGACCCGTGAAGGACAAAATATATAGGCCTACTCAGCGCGCATATGTCCAT
Source organism: Phymorhynchus buccinoides (assembly GCA_017654935.2). Lineage (NCBI taxonomy): Eukaryota > Metazoa > Mollusca > Gastropoda > Neogastropoda > Raphitomidae > Phymorhynchus > Phymorhynchus buccinoides. The sequence continues at coordinate 10,464,215 of CM065691.1, forward strand.
CAAACCAAAGTCATTATCGTCCTATAATGACCAGCGGGCACTGAATAAGCCAAGAGAGAGAGAGAGAGAGAGAGAGAGAGAGAGAGAGAGAGAGAGAGAGAGAGAGAGAGAGAGAGAGAGAGAGAGAGAGAGAGAGAGAGAGAGAAACCAAGCCAGAGTTACTCCCTCCACGAAAAATCTGGCCCGCAGAATCGTTTACTGGGAGTAAAATGCGCGTACGACAAATTCAAGTTTACTCCCCAAACTGAAATTACCTCCCTTTTGAAGTATTGGCACCATGAAATGTCTAGCCAATAGTGTTTTACTGGGGTAAAATGCGCGTACGACAAATTTTACTCCCCGAACTGAAATTGCCTCCTTTTTTAAGTACTGGCACCATGAAAAATATGGTAAATAGTGTTTTACTGGGGGTAAAATGTGCGTACGACAAATATTACTCCCCATACTGAAATTACCTCCCTTTTAAAGTACTGACACCGTGAAAAGTCTGGTAAATAGTGTTTTACGGGGGATAAAATACGTAAACAACAAATTTTACTCCCCAGACACGAGAAAATCACGAACATATTTAAACAGTCATCGTGCCGCAGCATTTTAGCTTTTCAGAGTGATAACTCTTTTGTACCACAATCATAACAGTGATTTCCCTTGACATAGGAACAATACTATTAATTTGTTAAATAATCAACTCACACATTACACATAAAAAAATAAAAATAGTTGTTCTTGCGGTTATTATTTTTTTTAAATAATGAATAATACCACCCACCATCCGTCTTGCTGCTCATTCAGTTTAGAAAGAAAAGGGGAGTAAATTTCGCTGGGGAGTAAAAATGGCGTGTGTGCAGGGAGTACTTTTCGCGTAAAGGGAGTAAAATCTGCGTACGCGGTTTTTACTCGGGAGTAAATTCCGCGTGGGGAGTACTTTCCTCGTGTTACACCGGGTTAAGGAGAGAGAGAGAGAGAGAGAGAGAGAGAGAGAGAGAGAGAGAGAGTGCCGCGCGTGTGTGTGTGTTGTTGTTGTTGTTGTTGTTGTGTGTGTGTGTGTGTGTGTGTGTGTGTGTGTGTGTGTGTGTGTGTGTGTGTGTGTGTGTGTATGAATGAATCTTTAATTTAATGTCTTTTCACATAGATCGTGATTTTAGACAGCATGCACCAAAAAACAAAAAACAAACAGGTAAAATAACATGCATAAGAACGACATATTAAAAAAAAAAAGTTTTAAAAAAAAGTAAAGAAAACCTCTACAGTAGTCTTCCAATAGTTGAGGACAGCATTGCTTTTGCAATTACAGTAATGTCAATTTCTGTGTCATTTAAAATATCCTTGGTATGATCATACTTACGAAAAAAGTCCATATTGATCATTCGATATTTAGAGATCAATACTGAGCATTCTAATAGTAAGTGATGAATTGATAATTTATCACTACAAAGACAGTTAGTATCCAAGTATTTAGTTTTCCATGAATTGAGTCGTATCTTGTACACTAAGCTAACTATCGGTCTACTGTGCATAAAAATGTTAGATCTAAAGTCAGATGAGTTGATGTAAGTAGCTTTTTCCAATAAATAGTAGATTTCATGTGTTGATAATGGCAGTTTCTCATTAGAAACCAAGTTAGAGTTATTAAAAGCCCCTCTTTTGGCAGCTCTATCAGCAACTTCATTCCAAAAGAGTCCACAATGAGATGGCACCCAGCAAAAATCAATACCAATACCTTTTGCAACAATACAAAATGTGTGTGTGTGTCAGTGTGTGTGTGTGTCAGTGCGTGTATGTGTGTGTGTGTGCGCGCGCGCGTGTGTGTGCGCGTGTGCGCACGCACACGCGCTCACGAGCTCAGTCATGCGTGGAAAGACTAACAATGACAATGACAATATTATCTTCCAGAAAAGGCATCGCCCCATTAGGAAGGGTGTGTGTCAACATGCAAAGAAGCGGATTATCAATAATAATAATAATAATAATAATTAATAATAATAACAAATAATAATAATAATAATAATAATTAGCAACGAAACAATACTGAGTGCGTGGAAAGAGAGACTGAGACAGAGACAGCTAGAGACGGAGGCAGACACTTAAGGGCCTGTTACACGTCAGTTATCGCCGTACGACTGTACGATATTTTTTCGATCATGCGGGATCGAAAACAATTTTTGATTCGTGCTTCGAGACTACGTGATCGAATTGTATCATAGTTTTCATACAGTCGTACGTACGATATTAGTTGACGCGTAACTGGCCTTTTACAAAGACTGACAAAGGAGAGGATAGAGACTCGGGTGGGGTGGGGGGTGGGGGCCGGTAGAAGAGAGAGAAGAGAGGAGAGAGGGGGGGGTGGGGGGGGGCGCCGAGGGGGGAGAGAGAGAGAGAGAGAGAGAGAGAGAGAGAGAGAGAGAGAGAGAGAGAGAGAGAGAGAGACAGAGAGAGAGAGCCTGGGGGTTTCACAAGGGCTAACGTTGCGGTGCGGCTCGCTCAAAATCGGCAAAAACGGTCTAAGAAACACCCTTCGTTTGCTGATAGTTCGCGTGACGTTTTGTTCTTGCCAAAGACAGAGCAAGCTGCGAACTATCCGGAACTACCAAGTGACTTGTAGAGGGTTAATACATTTCTTGTTGTTGATTGGCCCATTCAAGTTTGGTAAAAAAATAATCAAATAAAAATTACCAATCAGACAAGAGCTTGTAATATTCTTCCACAAACGTTTTCTACAATGTTTCTTAGACCCCGTTTGGCGTAACAGTTATGCGCGCGGTGACGTCGTCTAGCCCGGAGAAACTCAACCCGGGCCTGCTAAGCTGTCAAAATTGGGAGGCATTAATTTATTTTCTACTGGCAATTTGTGCTTCAGCTTTGGAAATTTTAGATCCTTTGCAGACCCTTCCCTCATTTGGCCAAGATAGTTCTGTGGCTTAGGCAACCAGACTTGAAAAATATTGTTTTTTGCGTTCATAGCGGGTCGGACGACTGGGGATGTCCCTTGGGAACCAACCGTCGGGATGCCAGATGGGTCTTTTGTACAAATAGTTCCCCCACCTTCTGGAAGTTGCGCTTGCTACTTCCTCTAATCTGTCAACCTGTCACTCTCTTTGACTCTGATTTTTGTTGTTGTTGTTGCTTACATGACATCTAAATCCTCTTATCTGTCTTACCAGGGACTTTGTCCCCAGTCCTTGGAAAGAAACTGCTCCATTCTCCTGCCTTTTTATCTAGAAAAGATTTTCTGCGGCCTGAAGACGGCCTAAAAAAATCATATGACAGAAAACTGAGCAATCCACCAGCGCAGGATGAAGAAGAAATCCGTTGGGAAACTTAGGCATTTCAGATCCGAGTTTCTGTCCAGCTCTACAGAAAAGCAGTTGCCTTCGCTGCTATCTGAATGGAGATAATTGAAAACACAACCAGTCGGCTACAGACTTCAGAAGACTGCTTCAGTGCCAAATAATACAGAAGGATTGTAGCTTGCGCAGTGTATAGAGAGACAAATTAACTCAACGACAGCTATTACTATTGATTTGTGTGTGTGCTCAGCAATGAATAAAGCCTAGCATTTTTTTCCAGTCCTCACTCTCCCCCTCTTCTTCGCCCATTGATTCCTTTTATTCCTCTCTCTCTCTCTCTCTCCTCTCTCTCTCTCCTCTCTCTCTCTCTCTCTCTCTCTCTCCTCTCTCTCTCTCTCTCTCTCTCCTTCTTTCTCATCTCTCACGGTGATGACGTGCACTGCATGCGCATGCATGACTGTGCTTGTGTGTACATGTGTGTGCGCGCCGTACCGCTCTTGTGTGTACTGAGTAGGCCAAGGTGTGACTGAGTTAATGATGATGATGATATTAGCAAAATCGACAGACAAATTGAGAGGGAGGGAAAGAGACTCAGAGAGAGAGAGAGAGAGAGAGAGAGAGAGAGAGAGAGAGAGAGAGAGACCAGGCCTGCTAAGTTGTCAAAATTGGGAGGCATTTTATTTTCCACTGGCAATTTGTGCTTCAGCTTTGGAAATTATACATCCATTGCAGACCCTTCCCTCAGACACTTGTCATTTGCGTTCATAGCCGAAAGAGTGGGGATGCCGCTTGGGGAACCAACCGTCGGGATGCCAGATGAGTCTTTCGTATAAATAGTTCCCCCACCTTCTGGAAGTTGTGCTTGCAACTTCCTCTAATCTGTCAACCTGTCACTCTTTTTGACTCTGCTTTTTGTCCTTATTTTCTCTCCAGAAAAGCAGTTGCCTTCGCTGCTATCTGGATGGAGATAATCGAAAACACAACCAGTAGGCTACAGACTTCGGAAGACTGCTTTCAGTGCCAAATAATACAGAAGGATTGTAGCTCGCTGCAGTGTATAGAGAGACAGGTTAACTGAACGACAGCTATTACTATTGATTTTGTGTGTGTGCTCAGCAGTCATGAATGAAGCCAAGCACTTTTTCCAGTCATCACTCTCCCCCTCTTCTTCGCCCATTATTCCATTGATTTCCTTTTATCTTCTCTCTCTCTCTCTCTCTCTCTCTCTCTCTCCTCTCTCTCTCTCTCTCTCTCTCTCTCTCTCTGTGAAAACATCGTGTCATCTTTCGTTTGTTCTCTAGCTTCTGCCGAGTAGTCTTAGCTGCCAAATATGTCCGTCCGTCCCGCTTATTCGGACTGCCTATCTGCGTGTCTGTGCAATCTGTTTGTCTCTCTCTCTCTTCTCTCTCTCTCTCTCTCTCTCTCTCTCTCTCTCTCTCTCCTCCCCTCTCTCTCTCTCTCTCTCTTATCTCTCTTCTCTCTCTCTAATCTCTCTCTCTCGCTCTCCTCTCCCTCCTCTCTCTCTCTCTCTCTCTCTCTCTCTCTCTATCTCTCTCTCTCTCTCTCTCTCTCTCTCTGGTTACTTATTCATTCTTTATCATGCTCTCACCGGGATGACGTGCACTGCCACGCCGCGCATGCATGGCTGTGCTTGTGTGTATGTTTGCGCACGCCGTCGTACCGACTCATGTGTTGTACTGAGGAGGTCTCAAGGTGTTAATGAGTTAATGACGATCCATCATGATATTAGCGACCTCGACAGACAAATTGAGAGAGGAGGGAGAGATTTACAGTCTCGAGAGAGAGAGAGAGAGAGAGTAAGAGAGGAGCGAGCGATAGAGAGACAAGAGAGGAGCGAGAGAGAGACAGGAGACAGAGAGTACAGACACAGGCCTGCTAAGTTGTCAAAAAAACTGGGAGGCATTTATTTTCCACTGGCAATTTGTGCTTCAGCTTTGGAAATAATCGATCCATTGCAGACCATTCCCTCAGCCATTTGTCATTTGCGTTAATAGCTGAAAGAGTGGGGATGTCGCTTGGGAACCAACCGTCGGGATGCCAGATGAGTCTTTCGTATAAATAGTTCCCCCACATTATGGAACTTCTGTGCTTGTAACTTCCTTTAAAAACATCTGTCAACCTGCTCACTATTTTTTACTCTGCATATTTTCCTTTTTTTGCTCTCTAGAAAAGCAGTTGTCTTCGCTGCTATCTGGATGGAGATAATTGAAAACACAACCAGTAGGCTACATACTTCGGAAGACTGCTTCAGTGCCAAATAATACAGAAGGATTGTAGCTCGCTGCAGTGTATAGAGAGACAGGTTAACTGAACGACAGCTATTACTATTGATTTTTGTGTGTGCTCAGCAGTCATGAATGAAGCCAAGCACTTTTTCCAGTCATCACTCTCCCCCTCTTCTTCGCCCATTGATTCCTTTCTCTCTCTCTCTCTCTCTCTCTAGCTCTCTCTCTCTTATCTCTCTCTCTCTCTCTCTCGCTCTCTCTCTTACTATTGATTTTGTGCTTCTGTGCTCAGCAGTCATGAATGAAGCCAAGCACTTTTTCCAGTCATCACTCTCCCCCTCTTCTTCGCCCATTGATTCCTTTTATTCCTCTCTCTCTCTCTATCTCTCTCCTCTCTCTCTCTACTCTATCTCTCTCTAAAACATTCGGGTAATCTTCTGTTCTGTTCAATAGCATTTGCGAGTGTCTAGATGCCTAATCTGTCGGTCCGTCCGCCTTCTGCGTGTCTGTGCATCTCTCCTCTCTCTCTCTCTCTCTGTTTCCTTCTTTCTCGTTTCTCACGGTGATGACGTGCACTGCACGCGCACGCATGATATGGCGCGCCGAATGACCAAAACTCTATGTAGCAGTTCGACAGACTTTAAAAACCCTATCGAACTGTTAGATAGAGTTTCCTAAACTATAGCTAGCAGTTAGATAGAATTTCAAAACTCTGTCGAGCAGCTAGACAGAGTTTCTCGTCGTAAAACTCTATCGAACGCCCCATTTTGATAATTGTTTTAAACGAAGCAATTCATTGGTAGAAAGGACTAGTATCTTCGACTGTGACCTACACATAGCCTAATAGGTGGCATTCTACGAACACGTTTAGCGGCTTCAATTACAGATGAAACGCCGGGAAGATTCGCTGGTTGAAATCGTTCAGCTGCCATGTTTGTTCGACTACATGTAGGGGCCTAGGCCTATCGTCTTATTCAAATTCACAGGTCACTGCCCTGCCAAGGCCACAAACTTGTCGCTGAAGCCATGTACCAATCAGAAATCGCGATAGAAAAACTATATCTCGATAGGGTTATTTTGTGGAAACCCTATCTAGCTGTTCGACAGAGTTTTAAAACTCTATCGAACAGCTAGATAGGGTTTTCAAACTCTATCGAACTGATAGATACAGTTTCGAAACTATCGAACAGCTAGATAGAGATTTGTATCTTTGGCGCGCCATAGCATGAGTTTCTTCTTCTTCTTCTTCTTACTCCTTCTCTTCAGGGCCCACGGTCAGTATGTTAACCATTCTGGCTCCTAGAACCATTCTGGCTCCACAGTCAGTATTCTGTTTGCGTGTGCGTGTGCGCGCGTCGTACCGCTCGCGCGTGTAGTAGGCCAATGTGTGACTGAGTTAATGATGATGATGATGACACATGTTAGCGACATCGAACTCAGTGTTTGCTTTCTGTTTCTCTCTGTCAGTTTGTCTAATCTATGTAAACACTGTACTCTCTCGCCCTTGTCTTCTCTTCGCTTGTGGCTATCTTGTACCACCACTCCCACACCCGGCCACCATGACCCTCAAATTTTGCGCTGGTTTTTTTTTCCACCTTTCTGTTTGAGTGTGCGTGTGCGTGTATCTGTATTTGTATTTGATACGTTGAAGGAGCCTATGAAGGTTATCAACTCAACGGAAAGCGGAGAGCGCTTTGCGAATTTAATTTCTTGTACTGTCCTGATGGTATGACAGTGTGTTTAAAATACTGTCCTGGTGGTATGGCAGTGAGTACTGTCCTGATGGTATGACAGTAAGACAATCAATGTAAAGCGTGTGTGCTCGCGCCGTACCGATCGCACGTGTAGCAGGTATTTGGTACTTTATAGTCACAGAGGCATCTCTGTGAAATTCGGGTTGCTCCCACCTGGAGGCCATTGTGTGACTGAGTTAGTGATGATGTATTAGCGACATCGAACAGTGTTTGCTTTGTTTGTCTCTCTGTCACTTGGTCTAATCGATGTAAACACTGTAGGGGAAGACGGGGTAAAAAGCGCATGGGCGGGTAAGAAGCCCACACCCAATTATCTCATGAAATAAAGAAAATGTCAGTCAAATTTTGCCCATGAGACGAATGCTAAACATTAACGCTCGTCTCATGGGAAAAATGAGACTGAAATTTGCTTCATTTCATGAGATAATTGGGGTGGGCTTCTTACCCGCCCATGCGCTTTTTACCCCGTCTTCCCCTACTCTCTCGCCCTGTCTTCTCTTCGCTTGTGGCTATCTTGTACCTTAATCAACACCTCTCCCACCCCCGGCCACCATGACCCTAAAATTATCGCTAAAAATGTTCCACAGGGAAGCAACATTCCACCATTTTCAGTGAAAGGGGTAGGGTTAGTATCACCCTAGGATTACTCTCATCAAGCTGAAAGAAGCAGACTTTGAGATTGAGGGTCGTTTACTAGATTGCATTAAGTATACTTCTTTCCAAAAACACCCTCACAAAGACCAAAGATATAAGAGTTTGGGTTTGAGTTTTATATAAGCATGCACACAGACACACACAGAGTGAATCAAATACACAGACACTGGACAGAACACACAGACAGACAGACAGACAGACAGACAGACAGGACACACATACACACACACTCTCTCTCTCTCTCTCTCTCTCTCTCATCTCTCTCTCTCTCTCATCTCTCTCTCTCTCTCTCTCTCCGGCTGTCTCGGTTCATTCAAAACAAAATATTGCAATAATGCTAATTGTATGTTCTGGTGAATCCTTGAGAGTCAGTCATAGGCCTACTGATTCATTGTCCAAGCGGCAAGAGAACTTTTTCAAGAATTCGGGTATTGACGGTTTTACTGATGGATCGACACCATTGTCTCTACCCAGTATTCTAAACAATTATTCTGTTCTTGATTCAGTTTGTAAATGTTTATTAAGTAGTTCACTTAGTTCACTTATCTATTAACATTGTTTATTGTTCGGTTATATTCTTTAAGTGTACGTTTAACATTTTAAATGAGGTGGGGGGTGGAGGGAGTTATGATTAAGCCTGCATAGATATCATGTTACTTGCTTTAATGCATACACACAATCACAGGCACATCCACACACAGTCACCACACCAACATCACAACACAATACAATTTTTGTCTGAATCACTTTTAGTGGAAGGACGTTAAATTGAGTAACACACGTGACACAACACACACACACACACACAACCACAATCACACACACACATAATACCACTGCGCGCACGCATGGCACGAATGCAAACTTACACATAGGCCTACACACTGATACACGCCGATTTACTAACAATGCACTGAGACACTGACACTGTGTGTGATGTTTGTGTGTGTGTGTGTTTGTGTGTGTGTGTGTGGGCGTGCGTGTGCGTGTGTGTGTGTGGGTGTGCGCGCGCGCGTGCGTGCGTGTGTGTGACCCGAAAAAGCCTATTTCAGTGGTGTGACCAAGGTGTGTTTGAGTGCGTAGTGTCTGCATGTGTGTGTGTTTTAGAATGAAGGAATGAATGAATTTTAGTTACAGAGGGTAATAGTGTAAGCAATAACATGCTTTTTTACATACAGCCCTCTGAGAGAGAGAGAGAGAGAGATAGAAATGGAGAGAGAGAGAGAGAGAGCAGAGAGAGAGAGAGAGAGAGAGAGATGAGAGAGAGAGAGAGAAGGAGAAACAGACAGACAGACAGACAAACGGACAGACCAAATACACAGTAGTCGTACGACAGAATCCCACAAACAAGCCATTTACTTGAACGTGTTATGGAAATTCAGAAGTGATACGTGAGCAGCACGGACCTAACCATACATACAAGTAAGTTCGTTAGTAGCAAGCTAGGCAGATTAGAATGGGAAATCGCCAACACTCGCCACAGGCGGCACGCGCGCAAAGACACAGTCAGTTAGCGACATTTCGCTACCTATTAGGGCCAGCCACACGTCAGCTAAAAATCGCACGACTGCTACGATGCGATTCGATCACGTGATTCTCCGAAGCGCGAATCACATTTGTTCTTGGAGACCACCGTGATCGAATCGTACTTGTCACAGCGTATGATTTTAGTGGAGTGTGGCTGGCCATTAGGCAAAGACCTAACAATCATATTGTTAGGCCTACCGGTGTATAGTAATACCCGCTTGTGAACTCAGCGATATACGATTTATATCAAAGATTTCTAAAAGTGTAAGATGGACTACTTAAGAGTTAAAGCGAACAGGGCTGATAGAGTTATCGTTAGGGAGTAGTATACACCATTCACAGCGCGGTATCCAAAAAACACAGAATGGAATTTGGAACATGAGAATTCAAATGGCCTATCGACGTGTGAATGTGTCACGCTTAAAAGGGACATAACCAGTGTTTCTTCCTCACTACTTCATATAGGAAAAGAGACCGGGCGGGATGTTGTCTCCCTTACAGTCTTTGTTTCTAGTTGCAATGTGAAAGAGAGGTGAGTAGGACCAGGACCTGTGTATCTAAATACACAGGCTCTGGGTAAAACATCTATGTGGTGGGACCAGTCCGGCGTACGTACCGCAGACCAACAAACGAGTTTCATGTTCTCTTAACCTCCGGAAACGTTTCTTAGCGCAGACATACTAGGCCTAGGCATGGACATACAGAATAAATTAACATCCATGCCTAGGCCAACACAACAAGCCAGGGCGGGTAGAAAGCCATGCCAGTTCTCTCATGAATAAGACAATTTCAGTCACATTTTGCACCATTGAGACGCGGTAAGGTTTAACATTCGTCTCAGGGCACATTTGGACTGAAATTGGTCTTTATTTCATGAATAATTGGCATGGATTCTTACCCGCCATGGCTTTTTACCCCGTCTACCCGTATAGGCATAGGATTCCTTGAATAATCATCATCATATCATCATCATCATATAGTTAAAAAGCCAACTGTCCGTGTGTGTGTGTGTGTGTGTGTGTGTGTGTGTGGTTGAAACACAAAACGGGCCTTATAAATCGCCGTTTTTGACCGAATCGTTGTCAATTGCTTGGTGAGCCCTAACGGGGCAATGACAACGGCAACCGAGGTAGGTGGCCGTGTATTTGAGTGGTTGGCAAATGAGCGAAAAGCATGATACCGCCGCCTCTCGGCGCCCGTATCTCTGGAAGTTCTGGACGATTTGTCTTCAATTTGGAAGCTAGATGACAGGCGATGGTGACTATCGGGTTGTGCCAAACCGAAAGCGAATCGATTCCGAAACGCGCGTGATAGACGCCGCTTCACCTTTCAAAAATAATAAGCAAGCCGTTTCTATCCGAATTTTTCATATTGCTGTCATGCGCTGTTGACTTGGCAAAGCCTTGCATACATTGAAATAATCTGTAATCTCTTCACTTATTCTCTCCAACGTGATCGGGTCCTCAATCTGCGTTTTAACTAATCGCTTCAAATGCTTTCTCATCTTTTACATCCATTTACTTACTAGTTTTACGTCTATCATTTACTATTTCGCTATTATATAATTTAAAATTTATATATTCCATCTCTCTTATTCTACATGCTCTTTCCCCCT
>CM065691.1:10475797-10535797 GCA_017654935.2 Phymorhynchus buccinoides
TCCATACAACTGGACAAGTAGTATTCATATCCAACGCTTTAATTGAAGCAAAAAGTAAGAGTTTCCGGTTTGTGATCTTTGTAAATTGTAATTTAATGAAAATCAAATTATATGAACATATGGCAAACAACCACGGGAGTTAGGGAACTGTGTGATTGCAAAGTAACATTATATCCCATTTCAGCTCTAATGTAGCTCTAATCTTGGGATTCAAAGTGGTGTGCTTGGGATCAAGTAAAATGGCTAGTAATCTTTCTACTTCTTCAATAGTGAAATAATCCTCGTTTCTGGGCATATGCCTAGACATTGACAGTTTAAGATGCTATTTTTAATGTGATTTAATAGCCATGTAAAATAGTAATTAAAAAAGAAACGTAATGTATCTAAAACCAATAACTAATTTTCAATTGTTAAGACCAAAAATCAAATTTGGTCTGATCAAGACTAAAGATTAGGAGGAATAAACAGTCCAAACAGGTAACCTTTCGAAACTCATCCTTACACATATCCTTATAAACAATCACACAATGCATCACTGATCAAGTCATGAACATCAAAAAGTGCAAATTACATATATAGTTTACAAACAGGCCAACCATTCTACCACATTTTCGCCACATACACAAGAAGAAACAAGAAAAAATCAACAAACAAATATATAAAAAGAAACACCAAAAAATGAAGAAAAAAAGAAAGAAAAAAAAAGTTGATAATAGTGAGTCCACCACATGCGGCGGACAGGCAACAAACATTATGACACTTTAGTGCAAACGCAACAGACCAGAGGCAGAGGCACAAAAAAACAACAAAACAGCAAAGCGGGCGAAGGTGGGGGGGGGGGAGGGTGGGGAGGGGGGTCACAGTGTTACAAGTAAATTAAATGGGTAAAACAAATAAACAAAAAAGAAAAACTAACATCCAATGGATAAGTAAAGTAAATAAATAAGTCAAATAACTAATCTAAATAAAACACCGCACCTTTCATAAAAAAAAAAAAAAAAAAAAACCAGGCCACAGGTCTGAGTATTACAGGATTACCCCCCTCCCCCCCCCCCCCCCAAAATACAAATACTGCAAATTTCACAATACCAACTTGAAACAATTACAATGTCAAGGATATTCTATTAATTAAAATTATAAGAAAAGGTACTAACCACACATTTTAAACCCTCACCGCCAGGTGACATCCAGCACCACAATGGCTCAACACCCGTGCACCAAAAGTAATCAAATCCCAGGAACTGTTATCCAAAAGATACTATTTTCTCAACCACAGAGGCAAGGGAGTGCCTAATGTTAATATGTCACAGATGAATTCACACATTGCAAAAATATTTCTTTTGATTAACTAACGTTGTATACAAGCTTAACACTGTTTGACCAAACTTTTTTAACCATTTTAGATATAAACTGCGTTCGTATCTGGTAGGTACTTCAATGTCTAGCAGAAGACATTACTGGAATCTGTTCTATACTAAATTCTGTTCCTAAGTATTGTTTTGTTTTCTCGACGCAGCCAGAGAATACAACTTTTCCTTTTTATTCATGACAATTGTTGGACACGTCATCAGAAATTATGCTTCATGCGCATTAACACAGTTAGTCGCTAACTCCTTTTTAGTTGATTATTATTTTATTTTAAAAACACAAAATGAGGCTGAAAAAACTGTTGCTAACCTGTATATCAATCTGCTTGATGGGTGGACTTCGTTGCGTACACGATGTGTTGGTAAGAAACATTGAAAATGAAAAGCAGTAACCTTGGAAAAACTTGACCTAGAGGACTTGGTGAAACTAATCGCTATAATTAGCTTCAATAGTAGACAAAAATATTTTAGTTAAGCAAGGAATAATTCCAGAAAATATAAAATATGTAAAAATAAAAGGCTTCACTCGCAATGATGAGCGGTGCTGTAGTAAACGAACCTTGCTTTTAGGTAGTAATACATGTTCAGTAAGCTAGAAACAAAACGAAGAAAGACAAAGACATATCGAGCAAGAGCAATTAGCAGCAGCCACAAGACGCCTATGAAAAAACCAAAGACCGAATCAGTTAGATTTATAACAAACAAATTAAAACTGCAAAACATGTCAGCATACACTTTTAGGAATGTGACGACGCTATTAAAGAGATTATTAGTGAAAGGAGAAGACTCCAACAGCCCCACCACAGAAATAGCCGACTCTACCAAACCATCCGAAAAACAAAAACTCCAGGAAATAGCATTATCGTAAGATGGTATGAATGCGTTATTTATGCGAAAAAAGTTTGGTAGTATTAAAATACGACAATGTCCAAAATTTAATTATTCCCCGATAAGGTATTGGAAGGTTTACTGCTATTCAAAAATTAAATCAAGCTGCAGGATACGTCTACTGAAAACAAACAGCAAAAGAATGGCTATCTAAACAAGCTATTTGGCAATCGATTACCCAGAGCCTAAACGAATAAAAGACGCACTTTGTAAACACAAAACCTAATGGACACGCATCAAATGGAATCTTTATACCCTACCTCACGACTTTAATCAGATAGAAAAAGATGGGGGGTTTCTAAATACAACGTGACAGTGTGATCATCTTCAAGATATAAATGATGCTGAACCTGCAAACTGCTAAAAGTGCTACGTCAGTTCTGTTGTTTACAGGAAATAATCATAGACGCGGTTTCATTTAAACTATCTCGGTTAATCAAGTTGATGAAGGAAAAGAATTAACGGGACATTCATCAGATACTGTTTAAAACACAAAGTCGTTATCAAAAGGGGTATTCCTGGAAACCATAGATCTCAAGCCTTAGTGAAAATTTAACAAACAATTGGCAGAAAGACTTTTTTTATCAATACCATAGAGAAAACTCCTTGATTCAACTAGAAACACTGAATGGGTTAGAGGACTACCCTCCGTTCTGCGTGTCATGAATAACGAAGAATCTAAGGTAATTGGACTCCGACCAGTAAAAGCAATACAAAAGAAAACGATTGATATACCTCAAGAACATTCAAGCACAAAACAATTAATTCCGTTTGGAGTAAAAGTTAGGTTTCTTTATGCGCCAGGGGAAGCAGAAGGAGACACTCGCATAAGAGCAACTGACCCAATTTGGAGTATTGATCCGTACGAGATAAAAAGTGTAATAGAAATGAATCCTCCTGTTTATTATTTAAGAGAAACTGATACAACACGACCCGTTCCAAAAAGAGCATTAATTTTGTTAAAGAAGAACTGCAGCTAATCCCACTAGGCACAGTTCCTGTAATTTAATTTAAGTAAAACAATTGAGTCTCAAATGGAAGCTCAAAAAGGTCTCATCAAATTTCAATTTGTAATCATGAAAGCAGCAGTAGAAATTGTTGAATCACGGATTTTAACGGATAACGTGGACGATTCAACTATCAATTCAACTTTATGAAATAGAAGTTAAACTTCATGAAATAGAAGATAAATTACTTAAGCTTAGAACAACCAACAAAACCTATCCAAAATTCTTTGCAATACCTGAGCAAATATTAATGATGGAAGAAGATATTGATGAAGATGATGAAAGCTATTTCAATTGTTTGTGTAAACAAGCAAGACTCAATCTTTTAAAAGTTCCAAAAAGATATATAATTTTATTGAAAAGATTAAAAGCTGTATTACAGATTGTAAAGGCGAACACTGATGAACTTTGTCGACCTCTTCGGGAATTTCAAGAAAACTTACAAGAAAGCTTACTTGAACTTATACATTATATTCAAATCAAATGCGATATGACTGACACTGACTTCTTCTATGGTATTTAATCATTGTTTTAAAACTTTCTTCTTCTTTTTTTGCCCTCGCAAACATAGAAAATCTGTTCTTTAAACCTTTTCAACAAATAATTAATTTTAAATTTAAAAAAAAATTTGAGTTAGAAAAAGAAACTCAACATGGCAATGACGCTTGATGATGAACGCGAACATTTAGACGAAAGTTTTTAAAAAAACAGAACTAGAAGTTATTGATCCAAAAAATGTACTAGAAAGTGTAAAACATGCTATTTCACAAATACCTGAAAAACTGATAACAGAACCACCAGTTAAAGTAATGGTGGCAGTTTACCTAGATGCTGAAACAGTTAATAAGGAGAAGCTACAAGTATGGGTCTCTACTAAACAACAAGTAATTCTGTCTTATAATGATTTTACAGAAACCTGGGCAGACGATTTAATCACTCAGTTCATTAACGCATCAGAAGAGGCAAAACTAAGAGGAAGTGGTTGGTCAGAAGGTGGAGTATTAGAAATTAAATTAAAGGAAAGTAAATATGCCCCCATCGTAGGAAACTCATTTATTCCTTTACCTAAAGAACTTGTTTTAAAACGTGCAGTATTAAACATAAAAAATACAGATAACAAATGTTTTATGTGGTGTGTTTTAGCTAAACTCCATTATGTTAAAAAGAACGCAGAAAGAGTAACAAATTATCAAGCTTACATAAACGAATTGAACTTTGATGGTATTGACTTCCCTGTCCATGTGGATAAAATTGATCAGTTTGAACATCAAAACAAACCTATATCAGTTAACGTCTACACATGGTCATCAAAAGAAAACCTTAAACCAATCCGTGTATCAAAGAACACTCCCCCATTTAGTAATGAACCCGATAAAAATCATGTTGATCTACTCTTACTAACAGATAAAACAAAAACACACTACACATTAATTCGTACAATGAGCAGACTTATTCAGTTTACTTCAAAAGATGGGCATAAACAAGAATTCTGTCGAAGATGTTTACAGAGAATCCCAAGTATTTATGCAGCAGTTGAACATAGAAAACATTGTAATTCATCCGTTGACTGTAATACTAAACTTAATACTCCAAAAGAAGGAAATAAGGTGTTCTTTAAAAACTGGAAGAAACTGCAATTAAAGTCCGTATGTTGTTTATGCTGACTTCGAATCTATCATCGTTCCATATCAAGGTCCTGCTCCTAAAAATCTTCCTAAAACTGTTTTATTGAACAATCATCAAATCTGTTCATACGCATTTATTGTTGTTAGATCAGACGGGAAACATTCAAAACCTGAACTTTATAGAGGACCTGATGCTGCAAAAATCTTTTTAATGAGAATGATGAAACTACGAAATGAAATGTCTAACCAACTAAATTTATTAGATTTAACCATGACACCTGAAGATTTAATTCAATTTGAATCAGCTACTGAATGTTGGATTTGCAAAAAAGGGTTTATGCAAGAGGAGGACCCTGATTATCCAGACATCTATAAAGTACGAGACCATGATCACATTAGTGGGAAATTCAGAGGAGCAGCACACAACTCCTGTAATCTGCAGTTAAAGTTTGAACCAAAGACTTGGAAACTGCCTATATTCTTTCACAATCTACGTGGATATGACTCCCATTTAATTCTACAAGCAGTTACTGATAAATTTAGAACCGTCAGTTGTTTAGCTCATTCTTCAGAAAAGTACATGACATTTACATTAGGTCAATTATCTTTTTATGATTCACTACAACATATGATGGGTTCGTTAGAATCTTTAGGTCAGTCACTATCCAAATGCCCTATAACAGAAGAATACTTTGATTTAACACTTGTACGAAAAGGAGTATACCCTTACGAGTACATGAACTCCTGGATAAATTTGATGATTTAGAATTACCACCTAAAGGCGCATTCTACTCTAGTTTAAAAGGAAAAGATATAAGTGACTCTGACTACAACCATGCACATTCAACGTGGATTAAATTAAACTGTCAGACCATGGGAGACTACCACGACACCTATTTAATGGCTGACGTTTGTTTGCTTGCGGATGTATTTGAAAATTACAGAAAAACCCCCAAAAACGTGTATATACATGTATGAAACATTACAGTCTAGACCCTGCTCATTATATCTCTGCTCCTGGAATGAGTTGGGATGCGTTCTTAAGATTTACTAAAATACAGATTGACTTACTCTCCGATCTACCAACTCTTCAGATGATTGAAGACGGACTACGTGGAGGAATTAGTATGGCTTCACACAGTTATTGTAAGGCCAACAACAAATACTTAGACGACTACGACCCTACTAAACCATCAAATTATATCATGTATTTAGATGCAAACAATCTCTATGGTTGGGCGATGTGTCAGTCACTTCCATTACGTAATTTTAAAATGTTAACATCGCCTTTTGTGGCTTTTGAAATTACCAGACTCCTACAAAACAGGATTTATTTTAGAAGTCGACTTAGATTATCCGGATGAACTCCATGACCTACACAATGACTACCCGTTAGCAGCAGAAAGACTTCAGGTAGGATCAGAGTTACCAAAACTTGTGCCTAATCTACACAACAAAAAAAAATACGTCTGTCATTATAGACTCCTACAATTTTATTTACGTCACGGATTAAAACTAACAGCAGTTCATAGAATCATTTCGTTCACTCAGAGGAAGTTCATGGAACCATATATAATGAAGAACACTAATCTCAGAACTCAAGCTACTGACACCTCAGAAAAAGACTTCTTCAAGCTAATGAACAACAGTTGTTTTGGAAAGACAATGGAAAACCCGCACAAACGTCAAAGACGTTAGATTAGTTACCCAAGAAAACAAAGCAATCAAACTAACTTCAAAACCTAATTATCAAGACTTCAGAAAGTTCCATGACAACCTTTACGGTATAATGATGAAAAAAATTAATGTAAAACTAGACAAACCAGTCTTCATTGGGTTTGCTGTTCTTGAATTGTCCAAGTTATTGATGCTAGAATTTTTATACGACTACTTTAAACCCCTCTACCCAGAATCTAAAGTATTGTACACAGACACGGATTCATTTATTCTAAACATTCCGACTGAAGACTTTTACAAAGATTTAGAGACAGATTCAGTGAAAGGATCAGACTCTAAGTATGACACATCTGACTACCCAATTAAATCTCCATTACATTCAACTGTAAATAAAAAAGTAATCAGTAAGATGAAGGATGAACTGAATGGCGAAGTAATCAAAGAGTACGTCGGACTAAGAGCGAAGATGTATTCAATAGAAAGCCAAACTAGTGTAATTAAAAAAGCAAAAGGAATCAGTAGACCTTGTTGTTCAAACAAGGTCATGACCCACACGATAACTATAAAGAAGCACTGTTCGACAGCAAGACGTTTTATCATAACAACATAAAAATACAATCTAAGTTACACGAGATAAACACAACAGTTGTAAAATAAAAAATCACTTGACTCAAACAATACAAAGCGTGTGTTTTTAAATCACCACCTGAGTTTTTCAATTGCAGTTGGGGTGTCACTGGAGAACTAAAGTGTCATAGTCAGTAGACTTTCGAAAACTTGTAATCATATAATTGAATTGAATAAGCAAACCACTTTGGTATTTACCGCTTATGGTTTCTTATTGTTATTTCCCTAGAACAATTTTAATGTGTTTAATATTTCGTTTTTTTTTTTTTCACATTTTTTTTTAATCATCTTCTATGTCTTGCGGTTGTGAAAAAACTTGCTCTTGATTTTTTTTTATTTTGAAAGTTCAAACTTTTGCATTTTTGTAGTCGTTTTTTTGTAGTCCCCCCCCCCCCTTTGCAATCTATTGAACTCCTCATCCGAAATTTTTTGAGAGTCCCTTGCAAAGCTTTTACTGAATAATCAAATCGAAATGAACTAAGTTTTGCCATTATTAATTGAACCATGGCTGTATGCTTTTTTTTGAAGTTTGAACTTTTAATTTTTTTTGTTGTGAAAAGCAGACGTTTTGATTGAAAACAACCCCAGCGTCAACGATACACACACCTAAGAGGCAAAAAGCTACTACTGGTGAAAACCAACACCTGTCGCTAACAACCCTACAGAGCTTCCTTCCTGCTTGTTAAAGTACTTAGTTTTTCCAAAATTCCAGTACCTTAGAGTTCCAAATCCAGTATTTAAGTATGTTATTGTTATTAAACACAAACAAGAGAAGTACCTTTTTTTTCGTTTTTGGTTCTGTTATAGTTAGTGAGGTCTTTTTCCAATTCTCTTTGTATTTTTCTGTTAAACTAGTAGACAAAAACATCTGAACTTTTCTGATTTCAGGATCCACCCACCCAATCAGTCTTTTTTTTTCTTTGTCAGTATTTTCTTTCGGTATTTTTTTTTGTATATACTGTGAACGGACTCTTTCTTTTTGTATTTTTAAAAAAAACAATAATTTTTTTAAACATTTAATTTTTTGCACTTGCTATCCATTTTTTTTTAAGAAGAAACTCATCAGGCAAAATGCTTTCAGTGTGGTAAAATAAAACCCAATGAGAAAATCTAAAATTAGTAACATTAATGTACGTTTTATTCTTTTTAAAGATTGTTTGGATCAACACTCCAATTTTAACTTTATCACTTTGGTCGACACTGCCTTAAATTTCTTTCACCGCGGTTTTGAATAAACGAATAGTATCATCTCACTGATTTCCAACATCCAAGTTTTGCAAAGAAAACTAAGAATACCCTTTCATTAGTGTGTTCACTAACCAACCAAACAGGTAGGGAATCAGGGGTTGTCCCCTGCCCTGCTCTAACAGAAAGTTCAAATATCATAGTAAATTCGTCTGCTAAAACCCCATTTTAGGAATGAAAAAACTCTAATTGCGTGGCCTGCAATCTTTTGTCCCCCACTGTCTTTTTTTTTCTATGGCATATTATGTACTGTCTCTTTTTTATAAGGTTTGATTGCTATTTCTCTTCTGCTGTTGTTTTGGTTGGAATCAGACTGGCATGTAACGGCACTGAGTTAAATGATTTGCGAAAAGTATTTGTTTATTTTCAAAGAATGTAAACGGGCTTAAAAATTCAAACTTTTTATTTTCCCAATCAATGAATGGAATTAAATGCCATTTTGTTTTATCCCTTTTTTTTAACAACTTTATATTCAAACTGGCCAACATATATCAGCTACTACATTACGCAATTGCTCTAGTTTAGGAACCTTTTTATCACTTATTTTCTGCCACGTTTATAACAGCCGTTGTTTGTTTGGTACTCAAAACCATACAACGCTCCCTATCTCTCCACATAGTAAATTTAAAAGTCCCCCAGTCTTTTTTTCTGTCCCCGCTAGGTCCTTCAATTCTAAAGTGGCATCTAACAGGGTCAAGCATAACCGGTTGATCTGGCCCGCGCGACCATTGTTTTATAAAACTAAATTTTTTTATTTCTAACAACAGCATTAAGGCTGTCGCACCCGCACTGGACTTCTTTTCCTTTTTTTCGTCAGTTTTTATTCTTATTTTTAGTGAATGGTGAACCCCCCAAAAACTTAATTCTTTAAACTGTAAGTAAGTTTTTGGGTTGAACGTAAATAATTTCGTAATCACAAGTATGCTGCTTTTGCCACTGATGGAAGAACTCTTAACACAGTAGACGGCTGGTTATCAAATAAGTTGTCCCATCTGTACTCAGGATATTCTAAATGAAAAATAAAATATGAAGAATGTATTCCGAAGATTAAGTGATTTTTACAGCACGTAAATGCATTACTTTCCAGTGCATTATCAGTGGAAATGGAACCTAGGGTGGGTTTCCTTAATCTAAAAACCTAATAGTTTTAGCCAATTCATTAGCAAATTCAAATACTTTACACCTTTTTGGCCTCTAAAACATCATCTTCAACTTTCAAATTTTTCATTAAGTTTTATCAACGTTTTTTAAAGTAATGTCGAAGTCGTTTTAATATTATGTTTTAATGAACAAAACCATAATAACCATCACTGGTATAGTTAGTTCATCTCATTTTACCTTCCTTTTGGTCTATAATTTTTCCTTATCCAATTGTTTTTCTTTAAGGAAAGGATTTTCCCGCCCTGTTAATTTTTTAAACTTTTCATGAGAATGAAATTTTACAGAAACCATGATTTTTTGATACTTTTTTAGAATCCCGCGTGAATTTTATCCTAGGCGCTTTTCTCACATTAGACGCTCAGTTGCGCTTTGTAAAAGTTAATAACAATCGGTTTCTCACCCCCCCTTGATAAAGGGCAAAAGTAAATATTTAATCATTAGAAAGTAAATATAATTGAATGATTTTTACACCACAAGTTCAGTTACTTCCTTTACTCACATTTCACAGTTGAACACACACAACAAAACACCACAAACACAACACACAAACACACACACACAAACACACACACCACACACACAACACACAACAACATGACACACACATGCATGCGCACACGCATTTTCGCCACAATTAATTATTGCAAGTGGTATCAGTTACATAATGAACATTCAGTAGAAACATAGAGACCACATTCACATTTCCCAATTTCAGTTTGAAATCCTATACTGCAACTTGAAATAAAATTACTGCCATCGACATACCAAATACATGAAAGTTTATTTTTCAGACAAATTTGTGCCAAAAACAAAATTAACCTTTACCTCAAAACCAAGCATTTAACTTTACAAGACGTAGACATGTCTAAATTGTGCATACGAATATACCGAGGTTTTCTAAATAGTTTTTTTTACCAGATTTCTCACAATTAACGGACCACCCTGGAGTCCACCACAATAAACAAACACACAACTTTTTACAAACAATAATCAATCATTAAATTATTTCCGATTCACAAATGAGTTTTTTGTAGAGCGAAAGGCGGTGAATGAATAGAGTTTAAAAATAAGCGGCTTGGACCATGTTTGGGGAGCGGAATAATTTCATTTAAAATAAGTGAGGTGCTAATCCATTTCAAAAACAGATCGTTCACCAAACGATTTCGTGTGGAAAAACTTTAGGAATTTGAAATGTGCAGCAGTTAATTTGGTTTTGAACAATTAACTTGAGCTCCAGCAGGAAGAATGTGTTTTTAGTTAGTATACAGTTAAAATTTTTGATCGATAGACGGGATTAAAAAAGTGAATAGGGCGTTGTAAAAGTATTGGCTCGTCGTGATCAAGAAAAATAAATAAACATTTTTATTGCGGATTAATATATGAATGCTTTTAAATATAACAAAAACGCTAAATATGCAGTTGGAATTCATATAACCCTTAAAACTTAGCTTGTTTTTGATTTTCAAATAGTTGGGAGTTTTGCAGTGTGAGTTGATTTCCGTTTGAAGTTAAGGTCAGTAAATCCATTAAACCATTATTTTAAATCCTAGCAAAACATGATAAATCGCAAAGGCATGGTTTAGTCATCCAATGCAGTTTTTAATCAAAAACCAGTTAAACCCTTTTTTGCTTTGTGTTTTGCTGCCCCTAAACAAACAGGGTGTGGTGTTTTTTGTTTTTCTTTTTCACTGATTCACTTAAATCTATCCTGATTCTCATGATAAACAAGTTTAGTTTTTACTACAGATTTCATTTTCCCCCCTTTTGCTACCATTTCAAGCCGTAATTTTTTTTTTTTTGTTCCCCCCTGAATTCTGAAAGCTCCAATACCCAATGATTTTTCCAAAGTCCGTTTTATGAACAGAAATTGGACCCAAAAGCCTTTATTTTAAGCTAATTTTAGAAACGGCCAATTACTAAGGAAAAGTTTAACATTAACTTTGAAACAGACCTTTTAGACAAAAGTTTTAGATCCGTAAATCATGGTTTGGGTACACTTTATAATTGGCCGTGCATGCACAGAAAGTTATAACTTTATGGATTGGAATCCTCCGTACACGTTCCCCCCCCCCTTTTTTTCTTTTTCAGGTACGACCGTTTTCGGTTTTTAGGAGTCTATTCAACCCAAAAACATAAAAAAAACGTTGTCAACATTTATTTTAGGGACACTTTCCCCCGAGGAACTAACCCTTAAGGCGGGAATAGAACGATAAAGCTTCCGATTTCCGTAACTAACGTGTGGTGGTTTTGGCTGGGGTTCCAGCGGAGTCTGATCCTGAGGAAATAAGGAATTCTTCAAACTGGGTTTTTTTTTGATGCACCGAAAAAAACAGTATTTAAAAATTTTAGCTAATAAAAGAAAAAAAAAAATCAATTCTAAGTAGACCTCACAGAAAGTATAAAAAAAAAGGTATCAAGCAGTTTGGTAAAAAATTTCAAAAATAGACCTTTTGGCTGTTTTTGGTAAGTGGATTGTTTTTATACAATGCTGGCCCCTCCCCCCCCTTGATCCCCCTTAGGCTTCAAACCAGGGACAATTGTAAACTGTAACAACGAAATCATTATAGCAAAAGATAATCAAACAGTTTGTAAAAATTCAAAAATAAATTCTACATTGTCGATCATACAAAGAACACACCATCTAATCCCTACGACATTCAACAAAAGAATATTAACTTAACGAATTCAACGAACTTAACGAACTTAACTGACAGTCATGAAAACGAAAAGACAGCATTAGTTATTTTTTTAACTACTAGCCGGTCTAGTTTATTTTAATTTTACTAAACTAAAGAGTAAATCCAGACAAACTAAAACCTATTAGCACATAACCCATAACAAGTTGTTCAGCCATAAAACCCGACTACTTTGCCTTGCAATATAGAAAAAAAAGCCAACTAACAAATTTCCACACCTAATAATACCGGGTAGCTGCAAATCTAGAAGCTTAATTCTATCCCTAATTTTTTTAATATAATAGATTACGTTAAATGTTCCAGTTGTTTTTTTTAATCCAGGAGTCTTTTGACATGCGAAGGTGGAGAACGGTGGAGAAAGGTAATTGAAACCACCCACCACCACCTGTTCCTGTTAAAGCAAACACTAAAAAGTAGAAATTGCAAAACCTAACCCAAAAAGACTTTGTCATAAAACGCTCCGCTCGCGTGATCGTGACTCCAATCATATTGCTCTCTAAATAAAAGTTTTTTTATTCTTTCAGCCTAATCGTCCCCCCCCCCCGATGGTTTTTTTTACCGTAATAACATTCTAATTTGGATTGTTTTTTTCTATTTAATTCTGCTGTGAATTTGTGTTTCGTAAATTTGTTCACGGTTAAGTTTTTTTTTTTGACCAGGTAACTTTCTAGTCCCCCTTGGCAGCTCTCCCTCCTATTGATTGAAGGAAATCAAATCCTAAGTCTTTGTGCAAAAATGATTCTGTCCCCCCCCTTTTTCACAGTCTTTGGGTCCCTAGGTGTTGTTAACAGTTCCCGTACCCTGCATTCAAACTAAAATTTTGCTGTTTTTTCTCTGTCAATGTGAGGCAATCATCCCCGTTCGCCTTAACTTTGCTAGATTAATTTTGTTTTAACTCGCCTCTGGTAGTTTGTAAATGTTTAGAATTGAAGCGCCATTAGTTTTTTTCTCTCATATAGGTTAATTGGTGAAAATCCTGGTAATGTTTTTTTTAACATGGGGTTTATTACTTCATCTTCTAAAGTTATTACAACAAACTAGTTTCCACCCATTTTTTTATATGATTTGGGTCCCCCCTGCAGTTTGCCCGCTTTTAAGTTCTCTAAGAGGAATTTCGATTGAAGTTGGGAATCAGTAGGTACCGATTTTTTGTAGTGGTGTGTTTTTTTTTGAAGAGTAGTGAAGAAACAAAAGCTTATTGTTGCTTAGGGTTGGTTTTGGTTTTAGGTCTTAATCTGTCCCCAATATGTCTTAGATCATTAGTGGGTTGCCATGAGAAATTAGTGAACTTATTTTATAAAAATTTGCTGGACAATATATTAATATTTGTGTGTAAGTCCGGGGTTAATTCACTTATTTTTCAAAAATAATGATTACCTTAACCCACCATTCTAAACCATAGTCATTAGGAATACATAACCAAATCGGGATTAAATCTTGAAACCTATAAATTTAACGAAAAGCCATTACTTTCGTCGATTTCTGTATTTTTCTAGGTGCCATTTCATATTGTGATTTTCCAACTACTATATTATCTTTCACTTGGTCTTAGAACTTCTACAGTCGGGTTTTTATAGGTTCTGCATATATTCACAAATCCCTAGTTCTTGTCTTAAAGATGATAGATCGACAAACGACGAGGACAAATAAACAGTAATGTCCCCCCACCTTTTTTCAACTCATGTCAATCCATCCAGCCCCTTCAATCCCGTCAAAAAGGCATCATAATCAGTGGTACACACTGACGATTCTATATTCCTTCCATGTTTTTATTTATAATTATGTTTTCATTTTATTTCTAAAAAAAAAGAGATGTACACGCAATCATACGGAACAATTCTTGATCCATACAGACGGTTAAAAGAACCACTCGGTGTTAAAGGAACCAGGCAGACAGTATCGTTATAAGTAATAATCCTTCAACTATCGATCAAAGACAAATATTATCAGTAAGATTCCCTAGTCTGGGATCTAATGAAGTAATCCCGTGCCAGGTACCGCCAACGTCTTGCATTTAAAATAGAACTGGAGTCAGCGACGGATCCAAACAGAAAACTTTAGTTGCTAATAACTTTGGTAGAGCGATCGTTAGTAAGATTACTATTAAACTTGAAGGGAGAGAAGTAATGTCATTAGATAACGCAGATGTCTTTTTAAGTTATTGCGATTTATGGCTCACACAAAATGAAAGAAAATATCGAACTTATCAAGGAATACAGGGAGATAATGGTATAAAACATAGAATTGATGCTGCAGACAAAAAAGATAGCAATCAAGATGCGTATGGTTGCACAAGTTTATGGTAATCGATTTTATGTACCTCTTGACTTCGAGCTGCTAAACACGCACTCCCCATATTATCAGGGAGCCTTACAAGATAGGCTTATGTATGAATTTACTTTTAATGATATACAGCCGTGTTATCAGATCAGCGACAGATATCTGATGCAAAATATAGTATTTCAGACATCACATTAAAGTTTGATGTTGTTCGTCATCAAGAATTAGCTCGGTTGATTTCACAACAATACCAGACAAGATTAGCAATATACTACAACAGAATTTTAAATCATAGTAAAATACTAAAAACAAATGTGTAGACACAACATTGGAACATCGATTTGAATGTATCAGCAAGGTCATTGAATAGGACATTTTGTTGCTGTTTGAGGAGTCAAAAAAAAAAAAACCTTTAACAGATTAAGCGAGAAGTTTTTTTTATAATCCTAAAATAACTAAACTAACATGTACGATTGAAGGACAACCGAACTCACTTGTTTGCAAGCGGTCTTTTACCTTATCAGCAACTTTGATGAAAATACGAAAGCCTGTTGGGTGGAGGTGGGCGGCAAAGAGAAATCCCGTGCGGCTGATCTAATTTGCAAAGACCTCCATCTTCATAATGTTAGACTTCGAAGATTATTTATCTTCGAAGTATGCTTTGTGGCTAGATCTTAGAACAACAGAAGATAACAAACTACATGGTAGTGGAAGAACAGTTGGTGATGGGTCAGGTGGAATAAACATTCAAATCCACAAATAAGAGGAAGAGAATAAGCAAATATATATCTGTTAGGTTCTATTCTACTATGCGATGACTCAGTTGAACATTGACGACAAACAGATTAAGAGAGCGTGGGCAACACAAAATATGGATTTGAACAGTTTAAATTTACACCTTACAAAAGAACCTCATTGTGGTTTATTTTGCGGATATGAATGGGTGTGGAAAAAAAGTGTGTTTCGATATCTAGATTTAATACATAACGGTTTAACGTAATCTACGTTGAACACTATGAGTAATATTATGTATCGACATTTAGTAATACAACAAGTCTGATAAAGACAGTAAAGCTCATTTGGTCAGATGACGAAATCTAATTCAGGCAATCAAAGTGATAAAAATTATACGCGTAATGATTGTAGAGTAGATTTGTTATAAACTGTTGTCTTCAACTGGAACAAGAATGTCTAGTTTTTTAATGGATCGACTGGTCAGCTATGAAAAGACATTGTCAAAAAAGGAAACTGTAGTTTAGCAAAACTATCATGCATGTGGTCGACTATGCACAAGACATTAGCGTATGGATTCTATACACAAAATGTAAGAATTCGGGTTTAATGGACTCTTAGAGAACAGCTAAAGACGGTTTTGTGTTTGTGGTATGACTAAAGAGAAACACAGATCTGTGATAGAATGTCTTGTATGAAATATGATGCTGGCCTTGCATCCAAAATGAGAAGAAAAAAATAAAATTAAACAATAGGCTAAAAAAAAGAATGAAATTTGTGTAAACTAGTATGAAAAACAGACTTTCTTAGGCAGTACATAATGTTTGCGAAGAAAGTAATAAACCACTCACTCTCGATATTTTAACAAAGAATTTTCTTATTACATTTCATTTTTTTTGCTCCCTATAAAAGTAGCGATTGGGAGTACCTAATAATGGGGTTTAAAAAGAAAAGTCTGATGTTTGCTGCATTCTTTCCACCCTTAAAGTAGTGGTGGGTGTGAGTATGATCACAAACTGTGGTTTTATAAAGTCTGAGTTTTGCTGTCGTGTTTTTCACACTTGAAAAGTAGTGTGAGTGTGTTGTTTGTGAACAAAACTGAGAGGAGTAAACCGAAACACGAAACGGAGTTTGTAATGCGAGAATTGGTGTGATGACTTGTTTAAAATGGCGTCGCGGCTAGTGGAACCGAAATCTTCGGATGCTAAAGGTAAAGATGTGCCACCCACCCCCCACCCCCCCCCCCCCCCTGCATTTCGTCGGTTAATTCAATTTTACGATTTGTTCCGCGCCCCCTACCCCCAGTTTACAATAAATAAAGTCGTTATGTTAAGGAACATTTTTAGCTAATAACCTTTTTGGAATATGAACACGGCATCCCTAACCCTAGTCCCTATATACCTAACCCTGACCCTCCCAATAGGTCATCTGCAGTGACAACGCGGATTGGGGGCCACAGTGGTAGGGCGTGTGGGTGTTCCGTCTTAGTGAGGTTTTTCTTTTTTTTTTTGTGGGGTTGGTGGGTGGTAGGGTTAGGTTTAGGGCTTAGGGTTAGGGTTGGGGTTAGTATTCCAAAAAAAAGGTTATTGGCTAAAAATGTGCCTAAAAGACAGCTTTTATGTATGGACACGAAGGCAATAACGGAAAAATAGAATTAACCGAGAGTGGTAGGGGTGTGGTCAAATCTTTGACTTCTACTGGATAATGTTCGTATGAACCGATGTTTACTATATAACGTGGTAGTACTTGTTATAAACGTTTTAACAAATACATTGCATGTGTTCACGGTCTTTTCTGCATATGGACCTTGCTTGCAATGCATTATGGCACAACTAAGTGAACAAATTTAAAGACCCTGACAGTCTCGGGTAAAGCACTGCTTTATTCAGCGTGTTATGAACATGGGGTTGCTGAAGGAACAAAATGTGGATGTTTGTGTAAAAAATCACCTCGGAAGAAGGCTAGCAGCCGAAAGCTGGGAGAGAAAAACATGAAGATTTGGTGTTTGCCTTTCTACACACTTATTGGAGTAGGTTTATGAATATATACAGTGTGTGTGTTGTTTGTGGGTGGCTGTGGTGTGTGTCAGCATGTGTGGTTCTGACTGTGGTGTGGCAAGTGTGCGTACAGGGTGTGTGTGTGTGTGGGGGGGGGGTGGGTTGGGGGGTGGTGGGGTGGGGGGTGGGGGTGGGTGTGGGTGTGTGTGTGTGTGAGTGTCAGGTGTGTGTGTGTGGTGGTGTGTTTGTCAGAGTTGAGAGGTGTGTGGTGTGTGTCATTTGTTTGTGAGATGGATGTGTAGAGCCACGTATGAGGGAGATGAGAGAAGAGTAAGTGGAGTGAGAAAGAGAGAGAGATTTCTTTTTCCGAGAAGAGACGAAGTAGGATTTTGAGGAGACGAGTTTGTGAGAGAGAGTAGAGAGAGAGAATTCTCGACTTTGAGATGAGAGTAGATGTAGAGAGAGAGAGAGAGAGGGCGACCTACGTCAATGTGAATGTGTATATTTATAAGTTTGTGCACGTTAAATATGAATTGCGTATACAACTGGGGGCGAGTCACGCTGTACTGTGAAACATCGGCCTGCGGTCATCAGAGACAACCCTCATGCAGTCTCCATTATAAATGTTTGAGGTTGGGCTACAGGCCAGCACCCTGTTCCCGAAAAAAGGCACCTGCTACGAAAACAGACCAGAGCGCATCAACATCTATGCAGTCAGAGCAACAGCCGTCTCCGGCTGGAGACTCTATGAAGGACGTCAATGAAAGTCTGGATGAGGAAGCTGGCGGCCTGATGACTCGCGTTCTGACTGCAGAAGCGGTAACTCGCATTGGCTACTGGAACATTAGAACGCTTTTCCAGACATCCAAGCTAGCACATGTTATATCAAAGAGATGGACGTTTACAACCTCAACATCCTGGGACTCAGTGAAGTCCGCTGGACTGACTCAGGAAAGTTCACATCCGAGAATAAAACTATTCTGTTCTCAGGTCGTCAGGATGGGATACATCGAGGTGTTGCCCTTCCACTAGACAAACATGCCACCAGTGCATTGGAGGGGTGGACACCCAACAATGAGCGACTCATGTCAGCACGACTGGTTCATCTCACGCCAGAGTCACAATCATACAGTGCTATGCCCCTACCAACGACTATGATGATGAGGACAAGGACAGGTTCTACCAACAGCTCCAAGACATGATTGACAAAACGCCGCGTTACGACTTACTTATTGTCATGGGAGACATGATTGGTGGAGACCGATCAGGATTTGAACATGTTCTTGGACCACACGCCTGGGGGGGGGGGGGTGGGGCGCTCACACAATGGCGACAGATTCATCCAGTTCTGAGCAATGAACAACATGAAGATTGGATCGTCCACGATTCGACCACAAAGACATCCACAAGATTATGTCCGGTCTCAAACGACCACAGGACCAAGACGCAGATAGACCACTTGCTATTGAATAAACGGAGAACACCTGACTGTGGAGGAGAGTCTGTCGAGGGGCAGACGTCGTTATGCAGTATCACCATCTTTCAATGGCCAAAGCGTTAAGATAAGCGTGGAAAAAATACACAGAAACAAAAGTCATCCAAAACGTAACGAGAGTTGACCACAAGTGAAAGACCCAGAGTAGCCAGACAGTTTTCAACATTCTGAAACACAGGTTTCACAGTGTGTTGAAGTACCACCATCAGGAACATCAGAAAGTGAGAAGGATGGAAAGATGCAATGATCGAAGCGGGAGAGGAAGTGCTGGCTATAGGAAGGCAATGAGAGAATCCGGATCGGCGACCACCATGGAGTTGATAGCAGATAGGAAAGAGCTGCACAACAGAGACACTGTGTACTGCTGACGAGCAACGCATCTCATGCCAGGAGCTACATTGAAGAAGGAATGGGAAGTGAAGTTCAGCGACCAAAAGACAAGAGAACCTGGTTTGACGACCAAGTGAAGAAGCCCAGAAAGCAACGAATCGTAACGAACATGTGCACTGTATAACCGAGCGCAAGATAGACACTGGCAACGCTAAGGCGAGCTCCGGGCCCAGACCAATGGCGGCAACCAAGGGATGGCACGCTGCTGTCCAAAGGATGAGGATAAATACTGGGCACAAGGGTGGGCAGAGACCTTCAAAGAGGTCTTCAACAGGCCGGAAAACACAGCTTCACCAGCGGATATTCAAGACCCACCGACCTTCTGCCACATAAACACAGGAGGACTTCTCAGAAAGGAAGTAAGAAAGTCATCAGGAGCCTGAAAAACAAAAAGGGCGACAGGATTGGATGAATCTCTGCAAGATGTTGAAGTCAGTGGGAGAGAGCGTGCACAGTGGAATGCAGAATCTGCACCAGGTATGAGAACTCAGGAGAAGTGCCGAAACTCGGAAGAATGGACCATTACCGCATTCCCAAGAAGGATACCTGACTGAAGCGACAAAATGGAGAGAGGTGACTCTCCTGTCACTCCCAGGCAAGGTATACTGCCAGCTTATCCTGAAACAGAATGAAGGATGTAGTAGACAGGGACTCCGGGAACAGCAAGCAGGATTCAGACCAAGCGCTCCGTACTGAGCAAATTTTCACATGGAACGTATCATTCAAAGCTGCAACGAGTTCCAGGTGCCCTGCACTCAGCTTGAATGATATACTAAGGCATTGATGGCATACAATAGGCCTCATATGGGGCATCATTGAGAGCATAGGCATACCACCAAAAATTGTCGTCTGCCATAGAGAACAAATACATTGAACTCGAGATGCTGTGTCAGACAGAAGATGGATTACAGTGACTGGTTCGAGGTACGACGGGGTCCGTCAAGCTGCCTGTTGTGTCTCCACTTCCTTGCAACGCTGACATTGATGGTACTAAAGGCGGATACTCACGCAACAAAGTGCAATTGAAGGGATCAAGGACAGCACTCTCTCAGTACAAAAAGAAACGCTACTTTAGAGCACAAGCCTTTCATACATTAATACGACATTAGATGGAAAACACTATGATCGCGAAAAGATGGGAGAGTGAAAAAACCATGTGGCTACGAAATCGGGGGCCCACAAGATAGTTCCAAGTGGAGCGACTTATCCGAAACGAAGTGAGTGAGAGAACACACGAAGCAAGTCAATGGCCAAGTATCATCTGCATCGTCCCCCCCCCGTCTCAGTTGGCTGGCCACGCCGCAGATGCCACATCATCCAGGACTCGCAAAACAGGTTCTCAGGTGGACCCCAAAGGGGGCAGAGGAAGAGAGGGAGGCCAATAGAGGAACCCTGGCGTCAAAATGGAGCGAGACTTCAGCTGGCGAACAGACCTGGAGGCGATGCCATCAGACCACTGCTGATAGGGAGACTGTTGGTGCGTCTGGACTGCTTCATGCGTCGCACGACGCTGGAGCGAGTCGAGTCGATTTCAGGATAACGATAGATTTCGGTATAAAAGAAAAAGAGAAGAAGAAAGGAGGCTTCATGTAGGTAATGTTACTAGTACATTTCGGTAATTGAGGTGCACACAACCTTTCGGTGCTTTAGACATCCGACTATGACTACCGTTCCTACCTTGCCGGTACCGGTCAAGATCATGAAGGACATGCTCTCTCATGAGGCCGCTTGAATTATAAAAATCCTAGAACCATCTGCCATCGTGTTGCTGTGTTGTTGCTAAGCCATCCAACCACCCCACATCATAGCATTGCCTTGCCGAAGTTGCACAACTATAACATGATTGCAATGGATCATTGGTGTCTGTACCTGGTGCTCCAATGTCTTTGGGTGTTGATACAGTGGCAGCCATCCGTTCAATTCAATCCAAGCATTACGCATCATATTTGAACCAAACTGTTATTCAATCAGAGGAAGATTGTTCAAGTCAACAACAGTTTCTCCCGAAGTTAAATCTCGTAACTGGAGCAGCGGGCTCTAGAGAAGGCAATGAACGGTAACAGTAACGCTGCTACCATTACGTGAAAACCACGTCTTCCCCTGTTCAGAGGCCGGATCCTTTTCATAAAAAAACACCAATAATTCATGTCGCCGAGCGGCAGAAATTCCTTGCGGGCTATACCTAGCCTCATACCAGTTGGTAAGGCACTTAATGCCTCAAAATATGTTCAATATGGGTAGGAAACAGTAATGCGTTAGAATTAGTCTCGTATTCATGCCCAGATTGCACTATTGCATTCTCAGATTAAAAAATATCAGGGGGCGCATGCCCCTGGAACCCTAGGGGTATTGGCTGCGCAACTTCGATGGAATTAACCCCCACCGCTAAAAATCGTAGGTCGGCCCTGGACTGTTTCCTGTCATCGCGCAGGCCATGTACGAACGTGGAAGACGTAAGACAAATGGAAATATGACCGTGGATGGAGACGCGAAAATAACTGGGGTGAGACCACGGACAGATCGAACTGATAGAAAAACTGGCATGAGAAACCATCAACAAGACCTGGAAAAACTGGTACATACGTGCCCATTTCAAGGACGGGATTGTACCCGGTTCAAGAGATCTCAGCGAACGAAGATGTTAGTCTTGAGATTGTGTAGATTTACGACTTAGGATGGTATGGACAAGAGCACTACTGGAGCAGGGAGGTTTCACCCATAAGAGACTGACGCCCATGGACTTCCGTCCCTTCTCCTGTACGATCATAAGACGTGTTGAGTCGTTGCTCCAAGCTCCCCCAAATATTCCGTTTTGCGATGGAACTTCGGTTGTTCACATCACGTATTTCGCTCACCAGTCAGATGCTAAAAAATGCCAATATAAAAACCTTTCACGGACAATTTTTGGGGGTTTTACAACACCAGTGTGGCTCAGTTCAAATGTTCTGGTGATGTCATTATCCCCGAAGCTTTTCGATGCAACATGGTTCAAGAATGTGTCGGTAACGAAGACGAGAGTGACTGCCAGTACACCAAAGATGGATGCGAGCCTGGTTGGGTGCCTTACAGTGACCAGTGTTTCAAGATGGAGTTTTACCAGATTTTTGCATATCAGGACGGTGATTCCCATCCAACATATCCCAGCGTGGCGAAAGAAAGATGTGCTTCGCAATACCAGGCCTCTCTGGCCAAACTACCTGATGTGGGGGGAATGGCCCTGGTCTCCAGAATAGTCAGACAGAGCGGCCACAGAGAAGTCGTGGTGGGCATAAGAAAAGTGAAGTCGGTTTCCCCCAAGTTACGCCATCTGTACAGGTGATGTTTGCGCCTTCATTCAAATGCTTTTTATCATTGGTTAACAAAAACCTGTTGTAGGGGCTCATAGTACTTTGAGAGCTGTACAAACATTAGTTTCTGCTGGAATGCAGAATCGTGGTTTAACCCCTTCACTGCCAGAAGAAAACATAGAAATTATCGATTTTTTTTAATTATAAAGTTTAAAACAAATCTGTTAGACACAATCTGAGAAAATGGTCTAGAGATATATCCTTTTTTCTGGGGGGGCTTATCTAAACCAAAAAACCATCACCCCAGGCTCTATGACATCATAAGTTATGACATCATCATGACATCGGTTAGTCTTTTGTGGAAGACTATGACGTTCAAACTAGTAGGCATTTAATGAGGCTTTATACTACTTCTTGCCGACACGAAAGGGCCGATAATTTTAGGCCCGAACTGCCCATGTCCCCTGGTGATGGGTCAGGAGCAGATAATTTTATATGGCTATATACTACTAGTTTCTGACAGGCAATGACGATAATCTTAAGTAGGTGGCGTTCGCATCTCAGGGCACGAGACAAGAGCAGAGAATTTTCAATATAAAGCCTCATTGCCATTACGGAAATTTTAATGATATTCATTGCCTTAGTTTTGGCTCAGCAAACGACTCCACTTGGGAAGAGGTAGTCTGTCACATTTTTAGGAGTATATGAGCGTTTGTCAGAGAAAGCCACAAAAAACCGTGTCTTAATAATAAATCCCCTTATTTTGTGTCAGGTTCGTGTGGCAGTGGGGAGACCAGGGCAGCCCCATTGCCTTCACGCAGATGCAGCTTCAGAGGGATGGGGAACTGAAGGACTGTGCAGTTCTAGCTGTTTACCCTACAATTCACTGGAAGCCTTTAAGATGTGTGCTGTCTGATTTTCGCCCTCAGGGCTACGTTTGCATGAAACCCAACCCCACCATGCCCCCTGTTAAAGTAAATCCACCATTCAATGTCAAGTTTTCTCCCCCCAGCCACCCACTTGGCAAGATAGCCACAAAGCGGTGTGCTGACGGTTCTTTGGTACAGACTTTTCACCAGTGTTCTTCAGAGGAACAACAAGGCTCCTCCAAATTCGCCTTGTTCGATTGCCGGTACGGGCTGCCAGTTCACTACGCCTTGGTCTGTGATGGCAACAGTGACTGCGCTGATGGGAGTGACGAACAGGACTGTGAGACAGTACCTGACTCCCCGATGCTAGATTTGGTCTTCGTTTGTGATAATCTTCAAATAATCGACAGATCCAAACGGTGCGATGGCATGTCGGACTGTTTTGATGATTCTGATGAAATGGACTGTACCCAATGCAGCAGCATTGCAACAATACCAATGTCCATGTGCTCCGGTATTGGGTGTGTGCCTGAGCACTATGCTCTGTACTTTGACGTCTGTCCCCCTTTCTCAATCATGCAAATGTCTGAGCTTCAATTCTTCATGCCTTCATTAGTTGCCTTTAATGGCTATGGCATGTCTAGAATGACAACAATTGACAAACACAACTCGGGAGAGGCGTTTGAATGCCTCAGTGGACTCTTCGTTCCCTCTTTCTTAATAAACAATGGTGAAAAAGATTGTCCGTTCGGTGAAGATGAGGATATTCCTCCAGAGAACATCACGTGCCCTGGATTCTACATCTGTCAATATTCTGGTCAGTGTCTGCACCCTAACTATACTTGTGACGGGATAAACCATTGTCCATACAAAGATGATGAGCGTTACTGTAATCTTCCCTGTCCAGAGCAATGCATCTGTGAAGGATTTGCATACAAGTGCACCGGTCTTTCTGAGCCATCAATGTTGTGGCATGCACGCTATTTAGATCTCAGTGGAAGTGTCAACGTGTCAGCGCATTACTTGCAAGAGCTGACACGCATAAAATTTCTTAACCTCTCTTGGTGTGAGTTAAGCGTAGTTTCTTTACAAAACATGTCACAAATCGGAATTCTGGATTTGAGTTTTAATCAGTTAAGTAATATAACTTCTTTGTTCTTTGAAGGATTGACTGGCCTAAGAGCGATGAACCTATCTGGTAATCCATTCCTCGAGGTTCTAGACTCGTCCTTCAATGACTTTATCAGATCATCAGGCCTGGTAGGTCTAAACCAATTGATTATCACAGATACCCAACTTCAGGTAATCGAAGACAGAGCTTTAAGTGCGCTCGGCAAGCTTACCACATTAGACATACAAAGGAACCAAATCTTGTTCTACAATAAAGGTATATTTGAATATTCTACTGACTGATGACTCAAATCTGTGCTGTGATTATTTTCAAACCGATTTGACAGAATGCATTGCTCCTGTGAATGAACTGTCTTCATGCGATGACCTGCTTCGTTTAACCTTTTTTAGGGTGTTCTTGTGGTTTTTGTCTTCACTTGCCATTGCTGGCAATGCTGGTGTTCTGCTCATCAGAGTCTGCTCCAAACAACACACGTCCTCCGCCTCTTTCCGCGTTCTGGTCTGTAACCTGTGCACCGCTGACTTCGTGATGGGTGTCTACATGACAATCATCGGTATCGCAGATGCAAACTTCCAAGGCATGTACGTGACTAAAGAAAGGCAGTGGAAAAACAGTGCTGCTTGCCAAATGGCTGGATTCCTTGGCTTAGTCTCTAGCGAAATATCCGCCATGACCATCTGTCTCATCACGCTGGATCGGCTGCTGGTTTTGGCATTCCCCTTCAACGGTGAGATCCACTTCAAAGAAAGGTCTTCTGTTCTAGGTTGTTCCGTCATCTGGCTTTTGGGTCTTTCCATCGCGGCCGCACCATTCGTGCTTGGCTTAGAGTTCTATGGGGAAACCAGCATCTGCCTTCCTCTGCCAATCACCCGCAAGGAGTTCTCAGGTCAGTTCTACGCTTTTGGAGTTTTCATCGTACTAAACTTAATTCTGTTTGCAACTGTCGGAGCAGGCCAGACTCTGATCTTCTTCACGATTCGCAGCGCAAGGAAAATGGCGGGGTCACAGCAGCGAGACCAAGACACAGCCATCGCTCGCCGCCTTTTCCTGGTGGTGTTCACCGACTTCTGCTGCTGGTTCCCCATCGGGCTGATGGGCCTGCTGGCCTTCCTTGACGTGCCCATCCCCGGAGAGGTCAACGTGTGGGCTGCCATCTTCATCCTGCCCATCAACTCTGCTCTCAACCCCTTTCTGTACACCCTGAACATGCTGCTGGAGAAGAGGAGGACGGCCCAGCAGCGGCAGAAAGCTAAGAGGATCCTGGGGACCATGCAGTCCGAACTGCCCAGGATGGACCCCAAGATGGCGGAGGCGGTGGTGCAGGTCTGCATCCGCTCTGAGGTCGTGAAGAAGGACAAGATTTTACACTGGTTAAAACTCCGGCCAGACAGCAACACCAGTTAAATGGAATGTGAAACTAGAGCGTTAAGACGCTAAATCACAAACCGCGCGGCAGCCCAGTTTTCGGCTGCAGTGCTTCACCTTGCGGGCTGGACTTGGATAACGAACCTTTATTTCACAAGGGTGAAAGAAAGAGAGAGAGGAGAGGGGGATGAGAGAGAGAGAGAGAGAGAGAGAAGAGAGAGAGAGAGAGAGAGAGACAGGACGAGAGAGAGAGAGAGAGAGAGGAGAGGAGGGAGAGAGAGAGCGAGAGAGAGAGAGAGAGAGAGAGAGAGAGAGAGAGAGAGAGAGAGACAGACAGACAGACCAGAGAAAGAGAGACGACAACCTAACATTAACCCATCAACTGACAAAATTAGTGAATGATAAAACCAGGTCAGGGCACACAAAGCCACTGAACTTACATTCACACACCTACAGGTGACTTCGACAAGTAAAGGCAAGTAACAAGTTGCAGAGTGGTGGCCTGTTTCAAGGCAAGAGTTGTTTCCCTTGGTCCTTGTATTGCAAAAACCGGCTCCAGTGACCTTGACCTTTGACCTCCTTCAATTTTGAACTTGGCCTACTAGATATCTTCTTTACTTCTTTCTTTAAACACCACTATACATCTTTTGATAGTTCTGTTGTTTGTACTAAAGGGACTTCCAGTCAGGCAGACCCCGCCTGACTGCAAGCAAAAAATGTATGCCGCCCGGATGGTACGGCCTCAATGTAATGGGTGGGGGATGGGGGGGGAGGGGGGGGAGGGGCAGGGAGGTACACGGAGGGGAGGAGAAGGGATGCAAGGTGGGTCCGGAGTTGGGAAGGGTAGGCGGGGTTGTGGAGGGAGGGATTGGGGAAATGGGTGTGAATTGGGGAGAGGGGGTTGTTGCTTATTTAAATCCGGGACTTGAAGCCTTCCAATGAGGCTGATGTCACTGCCTCAGGTGGAAGGGAGTTCCAATCTCCGATGGTCCGAGGAAAGAAAGAGAACTTTCTGTAGCTCGTTTTGCGGGAGGGGAGAAGGTAAATTGACTGGTGTGACTGTCTGGGTGGCCGATTGAGGGATGGGCTGGACGGGGTATTGCCGGATGGAAATGTCCCCATTATGAAGCTTGAAGAAGGCAGTCAGTCTGGAAGCACGTCTTCTGTCGGCGAGTGGAGTCCAGTGCAGCTGAGTGTACATGTTTTCCACGCTGGATGTCTGGCGGTGCCTATTCACCATCCAGCGGGCAGCTCTTCGCTGTACCTTCTCCACCCTGCCGACATCTTTCGCAGTGTGCGGATCCCATACCGGAGAGGCATGCTCAAGGATGGGCCTGACGAGTGTCTCTTTGATTTTGACCAAGCCCACTTTCAGATTCCGCCGGAGGAAGCCCAGGGTTTTGCTGGCTTTTGCTGGCTTTTGCTGGTCATATTGGAGATGTGGGAGTCCCATCTAAGATCTTGTGAGATGGTGACTCCCAGGTATTTCGTCTCATCTACTCTTTGAAGGTCTTGGCCGTGGGGTTGGTATTTCTCGATCAGGGGATTCCTCTTCCTGGTCACGTGGAGAGTCTGGCATTTACCCGGATGGAAGGACATGCTCCACTTCCTTTCCCAAGATGCCATTCTGTCAAGGTCCTGTTGCAGGTCTTCATGATCCTCAGGCGAATCAACTGTTCTGTGGCAGGCAGTGTCGTCTGCAAAGAGGCGGCTGGTTGAGGCTAGTTCCCTGGGAAGATCGTTGATGTAAAACAGAAAGAGGGCTGGCCCAAGCACAGATCCTTGGGGGACTCTTGATTCCACAGGGATTACATCGGAAGTAGCTCCATCAACAACCACTCTCTGCTGTCAGGACCTCTGATTCCATAATGATGGAGCTTGTGGATGAGAAGAGCGTGGGAGACCTTATCAAATGCTTTTTCGAAGTCCATTATTAGGACGTCGGTCTGTTTTCCCCTCTCCATGTTTCCCGAGAGCTCGTCCACCAGACCCAGAAGTTGGCTCTCACAGGACCTGCCTCTGTGGAAACCATGCTGCTCCTCACTCAGTATCTTGTTTGCTTCGGCGTGTCCCATTATCGTGTTGACAACGATGTGTTCTAGGATTTTGCATGGGATACTGGTGAGGGAGATGGGGCGGTAGTTAGCTGATTGTAGCGCTCACCCTTTTTGAACACTGGCGTCACATTGGTGACTCTCCAGTCCTTTGGAAGTATGTTTTTTCCGGACGCTGAGAGGACTGCGTAGAGCCAGTGTCAAAGAGGGATATATCGTCATCCAGAGCTTCAGGATCCTGGGTCTGATTCCATCGGGTCCAGGGGCATTACTGGGATCCAGTCCTACAACAGTTTCGTTCATGCCTACTGAGATCGTGATGTGAGTCAAGGTAGGGGGATTGGTTTGTTGTGCAGGGTCAGGCCTGTTCTGGTTTGGAAGTCGCAGAACTAGGGGAAGCTTGAGTTGAAGGGGCTGACTGAAAATCATTTGTACTATCCGCTATGCTGGATTGAGATTACAATAGTCCCTCGTTCAAACGCTATCGTGTTACATACCAGACATATATATCAGAAACAAGCAGAAACTCTGAAAACATTCCCAGCTTCGCTCTCTTCGTTCGCGGTGGTAACAAACGAAACTGAAAAACTCAATTTCTCAGATTGTGCAATGGTAACACGAAAGCACCACAGTTTAAATAGAGTGGGGCACAACAAATTGTGGGTTGTGAAAAAAACCACCACGATTCAGGTTTCACAATGATTAAAACTTCGGCCAGTCGGTAATAATCAAGTGGTTCAAAAATTTGGCTGCAGAGTGCTCTTCTGCATATGGATACGTGGTCTAAGGCCATCGTTTGGCATATACGCACGAAAACCATAGAGAGCACTCCTTAACAACCCTACATGAGATAGGCGATGATGCACAAGTTCGATATCTAGTGAAAATTCCAACCAACATTGCGTTTTTTAATAGCTATCTTTTTCTAAGTTGTACTGTTCACAAGCAGATACAGCTTAATACTTTTAAGTCGACACCTGCTAAGTCGACTTTTGTGTAAGCGACGGATTATCATTTCCCGGCCAAAGGCTCTTTAAAAAGACTTTGATAACAAGGACTATATATCCCGTACAAAGTATAACTCGACGTTCTTCTTACGTCGACAAGATTTTTTCAAATGTCAACGGATAAGTCGACTTCCTGAACTTCCCCGACTTTTGTTTTTCCCGGACTAGTCACACCAGTTCTTGTTCTATTTGATCTGTCTCCTTTTGTGCGTGTGTGTGCGGTGAATGGGTGTGGTTGTGTGCGAGCGCCACATGTGTGTGTGTGTGTGTGTGTGTGAGAGTGCGTGTGCGTATGCGTGATGTTGGCTTTCACGTGGCGTTGACGTCAACAATTTCCGGTGGGAGAAAATAGGGAGATCGCTATACGTAAAAATACCGAGTTAAGCCGCCCCTCCCTCCGTGCCACCAGTTTGACGGGCCCCAAAATGGGGGGTGGGCTGTATACACAGTATTGGACCTTGTGTGAAACCAAAATTGTAAAGGAAAAGATACACAGCCGTACACATCCCAATGCTGGCGAAATCCATTCAAGCAAGGAACGCCACACACACACATACATACACATGCACACTTGTATAGTGTTTGCCTCCAAATGCGGGGGTAGCTTATAATACTACTAGATGAAGCTAAATCACTCTGTATTTTCTAAGGTACGTAGTAAGAAGAGTATGTCTCTTTTAGGGACACATTGAGTTACCATGGCTCAGCGCAAGTTGATAAACGCTTTCGAAGAGATAAAATAGATGTTAAATTTCTGAGTTGAAAAGAATCTCTAAAGAAAAGAAAATTATTGCGGACTGAGTTCAATATCACATAACACATGTCCCCATAATGAAAAACAGTTGTTGTTGTAATGGTCTCAATGCACGTGGTCAACGTTTCACTCCTTTTCAAGCAGCTAACACGATGGCCAGTAATAGCATAACTTGCATTCTCGCTGTTTGGCCAGAGAAAAGACGTGAGCATTGTTATTATAGTCTGGCAAAAATTAATCACCTAGACTGTACACACACACCTACGCACCCTACCTATAGCCCCTACACATACGTGCGCAACGCACGCACGAAACACAACAAAGAGTAAAATCGAATCATTTCTGAAAGTGTTGTGAAATGAGATATCCGAGATGGATAAGTCGAATGACGCACAAACTCAACATAAAATCATTGCCACTGGCACGTCGACTTAAGGCGTTATTCGGCCTTGTAGAAACGTTCTTTATCTGAATGGATTAATGTTTATAAGGGTGTGTAGGTGTGGTGTTTCAGCGTGCAAGGTCATGCTGTCTGTCGTATGGTGTTAGAAAAGGATCGACGACAGATTAGAGTGTTAGATTACTTTACATAATCTTTTTATGTACAGGTTGCATTATATATGACATGATCGTGGCTTGATTTATACATGTTCTATAAAGCTTTATAGGTATGTGAATATAAGTAATTACGTTCTATTGTATATGTGTTATGCGTTGGCCAACAGCAGTACAAAATTTAATGACAATGAGATTATAAAACATCAGTGAAGTGATAACATTACTAATTTGCTGTGATAAACGTTAATCCTAGCCCTTGTACATAAGTATTAACCATATCGTAATATGAAACTTTTTTTGGTACCAAATAGCTGTGATATAAACAAACCATAGCCATATGGTTAACCTTTCACACACGGGTGGTTATATTAAGGCTGCGCAGGGTCTGAACCGGGAGACGGTTGCAGCTCCTAATGCTGCTGAAGAGACTGAAACACGGTGCAGCAGTCACTGGCTTGCATTGAACTTTAAAAATTCTCTAGCTTTCCCAATTTTCGGTAAGGAACAAACCCTCAACGTTTTATGATGTATTAGCAAGGTGTCGATTGCTCGTGTATATGGACACTGGTAATACACCAAATATAGAATCCGTGCACTCTCAAAAACGTGTGCACGGAAAGAATGTCAAGATTGGAATCGCTGAACCAGAGATTGGTTTAGGGGCTGAACCACGTTTATCGGGTTTTCCCGACCTAAGCAGTCAGGAATTTCACCGGCGAAAAAATGGACTGCTAACCAACAAAGCGTGGGTTGCATATCTCCGTCCACAGTAGGGTGCTTGAAATAATTACAAGGTGGGGGCGGGTGATGAAGATAGTGGACAGAGAAGTGGAAACTCATGAGGAAGAAGCTGAAATATGTTTTGTCGATGAATGTACTGCAAAGCATGTGAGTGATCTGAAGATGATCTGATACTGCCACCTCTTTAGTGTCCGTGTCGTCCTGTGTTCGTGTTCTCTGATATGGATTATATCATCATCCGATGATTGAAGGTAAGAATGAAGCTTTTCCCCCCGTTTAGACCTATGTTGGTGTTGAGACGGAACAGAATAGAATGTAAACAAGGCTTTATCTTTACTCCGTAACATTTGTAATTTAAGAGAACGCAATCTACACGTTCGCAGGATATCCGAATAATTTTACAATAACCGATTCGTTCCATGTTTGCTCTTACTTTGATACCAAACTACTTTATTGTTTGCGTTGTTTAGCTATCGTAAAAAATCAGAAAAGTACCAAAATACGCCGTCGGCAGCGGAATAATCCGTTGGGCGCTTGGCTTTAGATACAGGGGAAAAAGAGGAGCGTTGAACAGCTACCGTCGGGATAGTATAAGGACAGCAGGTGGGTGGGTGCCACTCGCTCCACCCACCACTCCCCTTCACACATGTTCAGGACAAAGGCTCCAATCACAAAATTGGACTAACTAGCATTTAATCATTTTAACGAAAACGTTTTTCAAAACCAACCATTAATCACTCACATATACTATATTTTTCGGCCTCATTGGCCATTCTCCTGCTTAAAAAAAAAAATCTCAACAAAAGAATGTTCCTTCTTTTAAAAACAAAAAAAATGGCTTCCAAGAAAAACTGGGATGTCGTTATATCAAAACGATATTCTAAAAGGGTAAGAGGAACTTAAGAGCTCGTCGAACCGGGCTGATAGAGTTACGTTAGTGGGCACAGTCGGAGGTATCAAAAACTCACACTTTCAAGGGACATAACCAGGTTTCTGTCCGCCTACTCATATAGGGAAAAGAGACCGGATGCTTACTTCCCCTGTAAAGCTTTGGCGATTGCAGCGGGAGACAGTGAAAACGGACAACATTCGGCTACGAATACGGAAGAAAACAAGATCGGTAATTAAATGTACTGAGTGCCCTCAACCTCCACCAAATTTCCAAGAGTAAAAAACTAAAATACCATTCACACCACACAACTCATAACACACAGTTTGGAACTTCCAAAGAACAGTTATTTTAAAATTAAAAAACAAATTCCAAGGATCATTATTAGGACACACCATTTTACTCCATCATAAACTTGGTAAATTTTCTTCAACCAAAATCCCACAACAAAACAAAGTGCACTCTATAGGACTGCCAAGTTAGACAATAGAAACAGGGTTGTTATTTTTTCTTTGTCAACTAAAATTTGGTCTAAACATTGGGCAGGGGAGCAAATCTCTCACCTGGTTTTTTTTCCTAGGCGAATGAGGCAACTTAGGGACGCGCGTTTGACACCAGGGGAGGTTACAAACCAGTAGGGGCTTAGCGCGCGATACTCTTTTAGTTGCGGCAATAGTGAGAGAGGACGAGAAAACAAGGAGGACCATCTCCAGCAGTATTCTAGTTGGGCGTAGTGAGAAAGAGGCGACGAGTCCCTCCTCATCTCTCTCTCTCTATGCCAAACTACGATACTGCGCGCTACTAAGCCCCACGGTTTGAACTGCCCCTGGCGGTCAAACATCGTCCCCGATGACCATTGGGTTAACTGAAAGGCTATAAGCAGTTATTAAAAAAACATTGAACCAACCAAAAAACGAACAAAGCAACAGCTACCAACTCCAAAGCAACAAACATGGGTGCACGTGGTGATCACAAACCCTTTTGCCTTTCAACAGTAAATATACCCCCAAAGTCGGGTAGTGTGGCTGACCACGTGGAGGGTAATCAAAAAACGAGTCACACACGTAATTGTTCTATCCCTTAGATGATGCATTTGTTACCAGGATCAAGTGCTTCGGCTGTGGGATTTTTTGATCCCTGGAGTCTTTTAGCAGGGTGATGACAACAACACTAACAACCAGTAATTTATATAGATTATTTCATGTGAAGAATCTTTTTTAAACCATATATTAATCAATGCCAGCAAATGGGCAAATATAGTGTCTGAATTTATATCACAATCGCCAGAATTTATATCCAAGAAGTGTCGTGATCAGGACTTCAAGCCACCACATGACACCAATCATGAATGATAAAGGTCTCCTACACTGTCCAACACAGCTGAGCAAAAATGGTTTGCGAATTTTCATCTTAATAATTTTTTACCGTATTTGACGGGACTAAAGACGCAGCGCCCAAAATTGATCAAAATTCAATTGTGTTACTCATTTCCTACTATAATTATCAGTCACATTATAAGGCGCAGGTGTCTCAGTCTGGGGGGAAAGTATCGCCGCTTATACTCCGTCCAAATTACAATAATATTGCATGAGTGAAATGCAAAATTGTTCGACTTCAATACATTGGACTAGTCTCAAGAGCCCTATATCAGCCAGAAAAACATAAGAAAACTGGAACAGCTATATAATAAGCCGGCCCATCATGCCAAGTCACAGCTACAAAGACAAACTTTCATCCACACAAATATTTAGAAAATGCTGTCAACAAGAATACATCATACACGTACACAAAAAAATAATACATAAAAATCAAAACTTAAAATGCTATCGACGGATTTAGCAGACGACGAAGGACTTCCCGCAGCGATCGGTAAAAAGTGCGGGCAGATCTGCAAATATGAGGGCGTTGGCCCGCGCTTAGACCTGATTATTGCGGGAGGGAACAGATTTGGGGGGGATTTACCAATCCCGCGCCCTAGAATCAGCTCTGTATTTATGCATTGTTGTGTTCTATGTATTTAGCGCAATGTTGGGTGGGTTGGTGG
The DNA here is from genome assembly GCA_017654935.2 of Phymorhynchus buccinoides. Taxonomy (NCBI): domain Eukaryota; kingdom Metazoa; phylum Mollusca; class Gastropoda; order Neogastropoda; family Raphitomidae; genus Phymorhynchus; species Phymorhynchus buccinoides. The sequence continues at coordinate 10,509,685 of CM065691.1, forward strand.
CAACATCCTCAAAGGCTGCAGATACCTCTGGATCCTGGAAATGACTCATCATTCCCCCCGTGGGGAAGACAGGGGGGGGGTGGTTCTTGCATAAAAATAGTTTCCCCCACCTTCTTGAAGTTCTGTGCTTGTAGCTTTCCTCAAATCTGTCACTCTCTTTGACTCTGCCTTTTCCAATTTGATTACTGTCATCTACTAAAATGAACTCTAAAATCACACGAGAAACTATAGTAGCTTATCAGCTTTTGGTTCAATTTGCTGCTTAGTGCTGCAATAAGTGCTGTCTCTATGACACAGGTGAGTTTTATAATACACACCAAAACGCACACACACACACACACACACAGAGTTTACCTGCAGTGCGATCAACAGCTCAGGGTCCTGTAGCAGTGTGGTCATGTCAGCATTCCTGGCATGCCTCCCATCCCTATGTAGTACAACTGGCATCACAATAATACAACGTCTGACCATTGAACAATCAGTACAACTGGCATCACAGTGATACAATGCCTATCACAACAACGTCTGACCACTGAACAAACAGTACAACTGGCATCACAGTGATACAATGACCACTGAACTATCAGTACAACTGGCATCACAGTGATACTGCCTATCCACGTCTGAACTGAACGATCAGTACAACTGGCATCACAGTGATACATCACAACGTCTGACCATTGAACGATCAGTACAACTGGCATCACAGTGATACAATGCCTATCACAACGTCTGACCACTGAACGTGATACATCAGTACAACAACGTGAACGATCAGTACAACTGATCACACGTCTGACCACGAACAATCAGTACAACTGGCATCACAGTGATACAATGCCTATCACAACGTCTGACCACTGAACGATCAGTACAACTGGCATCACAGTGATACAGTGCCTATCACAACGTCTGACCACTGAACGATCAGTACAACTGGCATCACAGTGATACAATGCCTATCACAACGTCTGACAATTGAATGATCAGTACAACTGGCATCACAGTGATACAATGCCTATCACAACGTCTGACCACTGAACGATCAGTACAACTGGCATCACAGTGATACAATGCCTATCACAACGTCTGACCACTGAACGATCAGTACAACTGGCATCACAGTGATACAATGCCTATCACAACGTCTGACCACTGAACGATCAGTACAACTGGCATCACAGTGATACAGTGCCTATCACAACGTCTGACCACTGAACGATCAGTACAACTGGTATCACAGTGATACAATGCCTATCACAACGTCTGACCATTGAACGATCAGTACAACTGGTATCACAGTGATACAATGCCTATCACAACGTCTGACCATTGAACGATCAGTACAACTAGCATCACAGTGATACAATGCCTATCCATGGTTCGTGGGGACTTGGAAGAGTGCCAAAAAAGGACCTTAAAAGGACCTTTAAAGGACCAGCAATTTTTTTAAAGGACCTATTTAAACATTGTTTGTAGTTGTACTTGCAGACGTGGTGGGCGCAGAGCCAGACGCCGACGATTGTGGCTGAGCAGATTCTTTTTTTTTTTTTTTTTTTGGCTGAGCAGATTCATTTGTTGTTGCAGTAGTACTTCTGCTGCTTGCAAAAAAAGTCGGTCACATTGCACCTCGATTCCGCCTTGTGCCTTCTTTCAGCTTTCTTGTGATTTTCAGTCTTTGCGTGTTGTTTCAGCACCGACTTTCCCATTGACAAGATGTTGATGTTTTTTTCACAATATGCACAACGAACTGCATGTTTGTTGTCCATCACTTTTCGGACCCAGTCCTTATAAATGTCTTCTCTCAGCCAACGATCCTGAAAACGAACACTTTCCAGGCATTTTTACACTTTTTACTTGAAAACAAGCACTGAAGCAGCCGCATGTGCGAAGAATTTCAACATGGCGCATAAGATATCTCGCGGAATCTCGCGCACGTGACCGGATTTACAGTGACTATTAAAATTAGATCGTCTGCTCGAAAGATACGAAGGCGATCGATTTTTGGCAAATTTTATTTCATTTAATATATTTTTTTGAGTTCATTTCTTATGACAAGGTACTTAGTTTTGTTTTTTGGCCCGATTAAAGGATTTAAACTGACCGCACCAATTTTAAAAGGACCTTTGACTGATTTGAAAGGACCTCCTTGCTGATATAAAGGACTTAACAGGCCTTTTGAAGACCGATCAATTTCACAGCACTTTAAAGCACCTGAAAGGACCCCACGAACCCTGCTATCACAAAAACGTCTGACCACTGAACAATCAGTACAACTGGCATCACAGTGATACAATGCCTATCACAACAACGTCTGACCATTGAACAGATCAGTTCAAGAGATATCACAGTAAAACAATAAGCCCAAATTATTTACTATACTTAAAACGGTTGATTTAAATTAAAGAGAAGGAAGTTGATTTGGACATTCAAATTCGAAATAAAATCCTACACATTAAAAAAAAACCTTTTTTTTTAACTGACACCATGCAACATGTCCCATCTGACATGGAAGAGGCTAACGCATTTTAATCATAAATTAAAAGAACCCATTCACTCATGTAAACTAAAAAAATGAATAATAAAATAACTCACTTTAAAAGATACCACCTACTGCTTCTCTTTTTATTTATCACAGTCGCCGAGCTTTTATGTCATTAACCCTTTCACCACCAAAGTCGCATCTTAGCACCACAGTGATTTAACACCTATGTCATTAACCCTTTCACCGCCAAAGTCGCATTTCAGCACCACAGTGATTTAAACACCTATGTCATTAACCCTTTCACCGACCAAAGTCGCATTTAGCACCACAGTGATTTAGCACCTATGTCATTAACCCTTTCACCGCCAAAGTCGCATTTTAGCACCACAGTGATTTAACACCTATGTCATTAACCCTTTCACCGCCAAAGTCGCATTTAGCACCACAGTGATTTAACACCTATGTCATCCCTTTCACCGCCAAAGTCGCATCTTAGCACCACAGTGATTTAACACCTATGTCATTAACACTTTCACCTCCAAAGTCGCATTTTAGCACCACAGTGATTTAGCACCTATGTCATTAACCCTTTCACCGCCAATGTCGCATTTCAGCACCACAGTGATTTAACACCTATGTCATTAACCCTTTCACCGCCAAAGTCGCATTTTAGCACCACAGTGATTTAGCACCTATGTCATTAACCCTTTCACCGCCAAAGTCGCATCTTAGCACCACAGTGATTTAACACCTATGTCATTAACCCTTTCACCGCCAAAGTCGCATATTAGCACCACAGTGATTTAACACCTATGTCATTAACCCTTTCACCGCCAAAGTCGCATCTTAGCACCACAGTGATTTAACACCTATGTCATTAACCCTTTCACCTCCAAAGTCGCATCTTAGCACCACAGTGATTTAACACCTATGTCATTAACACTTTCACCTCCAAAGTCGCATTTTAGCACCACAGTGATTTTAGCACCTATGTCATTAACCCTTTCACCGCCAAAGTCGCATTTAAGCACCACAGTGATTTAGCACCTATGTCATTAACCCTTTCACCGCCAAAGTCGCATTTTAGCACCACAGTGATTTAGCACCTATGTCATTAACCCTTTCACCGCCAAAGTCGCATTTTAGCACCACAGTGATTTAGCACCTATGTCATTAACCCTTTCACCGCCAAAGTCGTCGCATTTTAGCACCACAGTGATTTAACACCTATGTCATTAACCCTTTCACCGCCAATGTCGCATTTTAGCACCACAGTGATTTAACACCTTTCATGTCACTAAAAGGCATCAAATTGGGGTCTATTATCCAAAGACCCTATTGTCTTAGTTTTGGGAAGTAAGGATAGACCTTATTTTATATATGTCACAGAAGAATCCCCAATACTGCAGATGGATTTTGTTCTCTACCCAGGTAAATTTAATGGAAATTTTTGGCTGAAATGTGGCTGGCAGTGAAAGGGTTAAAATCACTATGTAAACTTTCAGTTTTCTCCGACAGATTTGCAGAAAAAAGGGTCTAATCTAATTTGATCCTGAAGCAATAAATCCTCTATACTTGAGCCCATGTCTGATGAACAGGTCAAAGTGGAATTAGGCTAAAATCAGCAGACCAGCCAAAGACTGAAAAATCTACGTTATGCAAAACTGTAGGTTTGGCAATAAACTGCACTAGAGATTTGGCTTGAGGCTGCAAAGTAATCCATTTAATATAGACTGCACTGGAGATTTTGTTTGAAAGCTGCACTGTAAATTTAACCATAAATTGCAAGGTAAATTTTAGCCTTAGGCTTTACTACAGATTTGGCTCTAGGCTAATGCACTGGATATTTTGCTTTGAGGCTCCACTACATTTTTGGGGTCATTTTCTCCCCTCCCTCATCGTCTCTTACCTGGGAAAGCCCCTGGGAATCCAGGGAATCCTCCTGTGGGTATGTCCTCCTGGCTCTGCTCCTGTTCACCATACACTTGATACAGAGTACAACTTAATACTGCATGAAATAATAATACTAATACAGTGGAACCTCCCTTATAAGACCTCCCATTATAAGACTCCCTCCCAGTTAAGACCTACTTTTCTGAGACATTGCCCTTCTTTGTAAGTATCAAAATTACCTCCCTTATAAGACCCTCCTTATAAGACCCCTCCCTTATAAGACCCCTCCCTTATAAGACCCCTCCCTTATAAGACCCCTCCCTTATAAGACCCCTCCCTTATAAGACCCCTCCCTTATAAGACCCCTCCCTTTATAAGACCCCTCCCTTATAAGACCCCTCCCTTATAAGACCCCTCCCTTATAAGACCCCTCCCTTATAAGACCCCTCCCTTATAAGACCCCTCCCTTATAAGACCCCTCCCTTATAAGACCCCTCCCTTATAAGACCCCTCCCCTCATTTGGGATGATTTGTTAAGGTCTGATAAGGGAGGTTCCACTGCATAGTATTTACAAAGTGCATTTCTTGCTACACAATTCGATGCACTCACCCTCTACACCCAGGGCCTCCAATAATAAAAAGCTAAAATCTAAGCTTTCAGCCCAAGAAAATGACATTTTCCCCTGATAAGGGCTTCAGATACTTGGCTCGCCCATGCTACTATTAGCGCATGACACCAACACTCAAAACTTGAAGCAATTCTGCCCAGCGGTTCATGAAATACAGACAGAAAATAAAACTGCAACAAACTTGTACTTCTTTGCCCGTCCAGAGTGAACTAGAGCAAAGGGAAAAAAAAGAAAAAAAGGAGAGTTCTAAGCCCTGGAGTCCCCCCCGTGGGGATACCGGGGGGTCTTTTGTATAAATAGTTCCCCCACCTTCTGGAAGTTCTGTGCTTGTAACTTCCTCTAATCTGTCACTCTTTTTGACTCTGCCTTTTCCCTTTGTTTTCTATCATCTACTATCTTTCTGACTTATTGGCCCATTCTCCTGCCTTTTTTCAAAAAAAAATCTTCTAAATAATTTTTCTCCTTTGAGCTCCTCCGAAATCGGAATGTGTCGGCTGTACGCAGCGGGGAGATCAGTGAAAACTGAAAACCGGACACATAGTGACATACGTACCTTATCCATTGTGGCCATATGGCCTGGGAACGAGAAGAAGAAGAAGAATCGTCGGTGAAATTCAGAAACCTTGTATCTCAATCTTTGGGGGTTTTGAGTTGGATACATAGTCAGCTCTCTCATTCTTCCCGCCACATTTCACCCAAAGCTCGTATCTCTGACTTTCTATCTGGGGTAAATGAGGTTGTGAAAATAGAAGAAAAACTTGTAAGTCCCAAATTCAGATCTAGTTAAGGACAAAAACCTCGTATCTTCGTTCTTTTCAAGTATATAAAAAATAAAAATAAAGTAATTTTAACAAAATGCAGGACTAAACTCGCAATGTCTTGAACAACATATTCATCATAGTTCATAACTTGTGGTAAACGCGGTTAATGTTTTAAACATTTCTTTTCCACATTTTTTCAAAACTACCAAAATCGAGATACGAGGATTCTGAATTTCATTGACAATTTCTCACCCTTTTCTGCTGCTCGTATTCCTCTCTGGCTTTGCGAATCCTCTCCTTCCTCTTCTTCAGCTCCCTCTCCTCGTGCTGGCGCTCGTACTTCCTCTTGTGCTCCATTATCTTCTTCGCCTGTCATCATCGTCATCATCATCATTGTCAGTCATCACCACAATAGTGATCGTCAACGTCACCATCATCACCAAAAGTGTCATCATTAGGATTCTCCCCTTTAGGAAGAATACTATTGTTATTGTAAGAATTCCTCTTCTTTTTCTCCCCCTTTTTTTGTCAGATTTAGCCGACATTTTCACAAAAATTGCGGGGTATTAAGGGATAGCGAAATTTTAATATTGAATGATTTTGCAAAAAATTGGGCAATATTAATGCGAAATCGGTGAAATTTCTATCTGGACTATCTCAAAAACGGCTGGACCAAATGCATTCATATCTTCAGTATTTACTAGAAAGTTAATTTCCAACACTTCCGGTATATTTCCGAACCGGAAGTGCTCTGGCTGGGAACCTGCAGGTAAATTTGTGTTCACGGAATAGCCAAAACCGGAAGTGACGTCACAAAAATAAATGCTGGATATCATAGCCCTTATTATGTTGGCCCAGGTCTGAAAGGAGTTTGTTGATGACATGTTAAATAGTTTGGAAGTTATTAAAATTTATGTAAACTAGCGCAACGCCGGGTACCGGTAACGCCTAGTAACGGTAACGCCAAGTACTGGTAACGCTGAGTACAGCAAATTTGAAGCGATTCGGTTAAGAAACGGCGGAGTTATAAGGCCCCGTTTCCCGTTGGCGCTGCTTTGAGAGTGACATTCTCTCCCTAGTAACGGCAACACCTAGTAACGGTAACGCCAAGTACTGGTAACGCTGAGTACAGCAAATTTGAAGTGATTCAGTTAAGAAAAGGCGGAGTTATAAGGCCCCGTTTCCCGTTGGCGCTGCTCTGAGAGTGATGCGCTCTCCCTAGTAACAGCAACGCCTAGTAACGGTAACACCAAGTACTGGTAACGCTGAGTACAGCAAATTTGAAGCAATTCTGTTAAGAAATGGCGGAGTTATAAGGCCCTGTTTCCCGTTGGCGCTGCTCTGAGAGTGACGCGCTCTCCCGATTCTCTTCAAATTTGCTGCCAGGCTTTGCAAATTTGAAGCGATTCGGTTAAGAAACAGCGGAGTTATTTGTGAAAAGGTGAAGCGGCGTATATCGCGCACGTTTCTTAATCGATTCGCTTCCGGTTTGGCACATCGATAGTCACCGTCCCCAGTCATCTACCTTCCAAATGCGAAAGCAATCCGCCCAGATACGGGCGCCGAGAGGCCGGCGGATACGCGTTTCGCGCATTTGCCAAACCGTGCAAATGCCACGGCCACCTCGGTTGCCATCACCCTGTTAGGGCTCACAGCAAATTTGAAGCGATTCGGTCGAAAAACGGCGGAGTTGTAACGCCCGGTTTGTGTTTCACAGACAAACACACACACAGACAGAGACTTGGCTTTTAATATAAAGATTGGGTTGTGTCAAATTCATTGTTTTCCATTTGTGGGATTTCTTGGTTTTTAACCGGTCTTGCTGAAATTTACAGGAAAGTTTGAGGACACTATTCTAATACCATATTTACAATAGTAAAATGATTGGCAAGATTTTGGCAATTTTTTGTTGCCAAATCTTAAACTTGAATATCTCACAAACGGCTTGACCGAATGTATCCATATTTTCAGTATTTATTAAAGAGCAGCTTTGCAACACTCCCGGAATAAACCAAACCGGAAGTGGGGACGAAAATGGCCAAATTTTAATATTGAATAATTTGCAAACGTCTGTTTGAGGGGAGAACCCTGTCATGTTTGCACCCAAAGACAAACATAAGCCCTCTAGTTATTATTATTATTACTCCATTTACATTTATACGCCTAATCAAATTAATGCCCTAGGCATTTACAATAAAAAAATTCAAAAAAATAAAAAATTTAAACATGCACGAGCACAAAACGCACACACACACACACACACCAACACACACGCACGCACACAAGTGCAGGCTCCAACACAGACACGCACAAACCAGGTCATGAAGGGAGGGATCAGTTGCTACTTGGGAAGAGATTTTTCAGATGGCGTTTGAATATGGGCAGAGAAGGCGAGTGTCTGAGAGAGTGGGGAGACTGATTCCATGTGTGAGGAGCTTGATAGGCGAAAGAGTGTTGGCCAAAGGTTTTATTGCGGACAGTAGGGATGCGATAGAGACGGGTGTCGGATGAGGAGTGCAGAGCTGGAGATGGCGTATAGAGGTGTAACAGATCAGTGAGATATTCATCATCTTCTTCATCAACATCAGTCATGATGTAGGTCATACTTCATCTTGTGCCCGTCTTAACAGTAAAAATCAACCATCAAACATTAAAAATGAACAGGGGTCATCATTTGGATACAGGCATTTTTGTTAGTTTTATTGTTATTGCTGGTAACCCTTTCATCGCCAATGCCGCATTTATGCACCACAATGGTTTAACAGCCATGTCACTAAAGGCATGAAATCAGGGCCTGTTATCCGAAGACCCTGTTTTCTTAATGTTGGGAGGTAAGGATAGGCCTAATGTTTAACATGTCACAGAGGAATTCACACTATTGCTGATAAATATTTTTCTCTACCCAGTTAAGCTTAATGGTATATTTTGTCTGAAAAGTGGCTGGCGGCGAAAGGGTTTTAAACTGGAAGCGGTTGTTGTTGGGTTTTTTGGGGGGTGTTAATGGCACTAGCCTGAAACGTCTCTTTGATATGGGGATACACTCTTACATGACTTAAAATCCTGAATAGCCATGGTCTAGCTACAGCTACCTCTAATGGAGTACGGCACTCACACTGGGGTCTATCAAATCAATATGCCAGAGTGATGTCACGCAAAATAAAGCGTGCATACACGCACAAACACACACACTCATCTCTGACTTAAGTCAAATGCCTTTAAAATTAAATTCATAAAGAAATCTTCAATGTGTCTGCGGTGCTATTGACAACTGTACAACAACACACATTCTATATTATTGCCCTTATTTTGAATCCCCTATCAGAATTCAGAAAAGATTCATCCAATTGTATATTCCAAGATGCTGTATCTCTTTTGAATTTTGTTCAAAATTTAATGCTAAGTCCAGTTGGCTCGTTTCTATAATTGTTGTTTCTAGGAATGTTTGCATTTTGATTTTATAATATTTTAATTCTGGGTTTTTGTTTTAACTTTGTTCTATTTCAGCATCTCTCCCCTAATGTTACTCTCAAACATGCACTTGAGCAATAACGCACCCATACACACATGCACATATGCACGCGTGCTCAACACTCATCTCACATTGGGTGTGACGTCGTGAAGCACGGCATTAGCGTCGTCATCGTAATCCAGCTTACAGGCCAGGGTCAAATCGTGGTACGCTTCCTCCCAGTGACCCAGCAGCCTGCACAAAAATAACAGACAATTCAAGTCTAAAGCCTACATATTAACATTGACTGATCAATAATTCAAGTATACATCCTATACGACATTTACCGTATTTTTCGGATCATTAGGCGCTGCTGTGTATAAGGCGAATAGGGCAATTTTCAAGAAAAATCTGAAAAAATCCAAGTAAAAGGCGCCCTCGTTTATAAGGCAAAAGAAAGTCGAAGTTTGAAGCCCGTACACGTCCTGTAAACGCTTACCGACCGCCATTACTGCTGTCATAAACGAGAGTTGGCTCCCTTCTCAAATAATCAAACTTCTGTTTTTGCGACTTCCGGTTGTTGTGTTTGGACTTTTCTTCGCAAAAACTGGTAGAATTATGGCATTTTAAGCTCTACAACGATGCTTTTTACATCCAATGAAGGGTTATGGCATCTGTTGGACGGTATCTCGGATGATAATAGGAATTTTGAAGCATCTTAACTTGAGTATTCGTCGTATCGGCGACTCGTTACCACTTTCGATGTTGTGACTCACAGTAGACTGTACTGAGTATGGCAATCGTTGCCTCTCTTCTCATGATTTTGTTCACTAATAGGGCGCCCTCATTTATTAGGCGCATAGGTCGAAATTGGAGAAAAAAATATCGCCTTATACTTATAGTCCGAAAATTACGGTAACTGGTCAATAATTAAAAGTCTAAAGCCTGAAAAGAAATATCTGATAAATCTAAATCCCACACCAGGGGTTGAACACTCCTGCATACATTTCCATCTAATTTTTTCAGGGTACCTTAATTCAACTTCATTAAAGTTTATTATAATTTCCTTTCAAGCAACAGAACTCGCATATTCTGTTGCGCACACTGACAAACATCCTCCTATATTCCCAGTTGCTAAGAAGCACTGAATCTGGCCATTTTTTGCCAATCAAATCAGTGATTCCTCAAATTTCTGGAATCAGGCCAATCATACACAAAGACGGGAAAAATAATGGTGATTTTGTGCTACAAAATATAATTAAAAGTTCATTTCTTCCTGTTGATGATTTGAACATATTGACCATTGTTTCTGTGAAATGAAGGTGATCCTCGCTCTAAACAAAATGTAAATCAAGACATGATTTGGACGGAAATGAACGTGAGCATACAACACAAAGCTACTGCGCTCTACCCACTCACTTGTGCGCCTTCCCCCTCCACTTGTAGCCTTGTGCCGAGTCAGGGTTGAGCTCAATGGCCTTGCTGCAGTCGTGGATGGTTTTCTTAGGCTTCTTCATCTTCAGGTAAGCACTGATGAGGGGAAAAAATAATGCCAGAATGATCATCAACGACACATCAACTTTTAACTCATTGGCAACGATTTTGAATTATTAAAAAAAACTCACAAATCACTCCAGCCATACACACAAACAAAACATACATAAACAAAAGGAGAAATTACGGGTATTTTTTTACTTCAGGTTCAGACATAGGGAAATGGTAGATCAGACTTTTTTATATATTTTAGACTTTATATAGAAAAACTCTCCACACCGATTGGTTCCCTCACAACATACCACCACAAAAGCAAAGTCAGAGGCAAAATTGTGGTCTAAGGGAGCGAAGCGAGTTTATAAGTGACCAAGGTATAGTGTAAAATGCATCAAATTGACAGCTGTCTATTAATTCCGGACATATATGAATGAGATAATGCACCATAACACAAAAGTTGAAGCAATTATGTGCAGTGAGTTACAGATATAGTGGAACCTCCCTTGTACGAGGGGCACTCCATATATTTTGCAATGTGAAGATCCTGTCAACATCAGAAAAAAATGAATAGTGTAATGAGATGGACCATTATCATAATACTTACGTCGCAAATTTTCATTATTTTCCACCAGTCCATAACCGTTGAGCAAAGCAAAATGTCCACCAAGGTGAACGTTGGTCCCAAGCTGTGAAAATCTCTTTAATGCTGAGATTTTCGACCTATAAACTTCTACGCTTATACTCATGGAAAGACATCCAAACAAGAGTATCAGACGTCCACAAATTGATTTTTAGCCTTCCCTCAGAAACAAAAGTTCATAAATGGCTCAAGGAATTATAGTTTGGCAGAAGAACGCTAAAAAAGTGACTGTTACAGTTGTCAAATGACCGTTGTGACTGTTAAAACCGTAGCCAGTGTAAAGACTCTGTCGGAAATGATCTCTGGGTAAATGCTGATGAGATGGAAAACATACTGCACTTTTCATCAGGAAGCCTGGATAAAATCTAATATGAACAGCTGGGTATGCAGAAGCGTTATAACCGTTATTTGCCCCACTAGTTTACTGAAGATCAGAAAAAGGGGTAGGGTTGAATGACGCATCCAAATCATACAACAAATTAGATGGTGAGAAGCTAGCCAGCATCTGGGACTTCGTTAAAGATGATGCAACATTTATCTGTCAGCATAATCCAAAAACCAAGCAATAACCAAGCAATGGATGTTCTAGGTGAGATGACATCAGTAAAATATCACAGAAAACAGAATAATAGCAACATTATCAAACAAATAAACGCCGTGATTTTTTTTCTTCTGAAAAGCTGGTTATATGGCTTCAGTTCATCTCCTAGAGAGAAGAGCTCTCACTGTAGATTGACATATAAAAATCTATTTAACCAAAGACACTGAGTTTGCCGTCCAAGCACTGGTACCTGGTCTTCCCCTATTTCTGTGTGACATCGCAAGTGACCACACTGCTGCAGCTACTTTGGACATTTTGCAAGAAAACAGACTTTTGCAGAGTTTATCCGGTCTCCAACCCATTTAATTTCTTTTCTTAGTCCCTTGTTATTTTTTCCTACTATCATATGTGAAGCACTGGTGAAGGGGCAAGCAATTATAGAAAGTTGAAGATGCTTGAGCGTTTGTCAAGGGCACTATTTTTGACATACTTCAGTTGAGCTGGTCTGGTGCCATAACCGTTTTGTTTGAAAGGATATCCAAGTGCATGTGTTCTAATGAGGGACTCTTCTAAAAATTAGACTACCAGAAGGAGGATGTACACTGCCAGTTATCCACATTGCAAAATATATGGAGTGCCCCTCGTAAACCACCCCCACCCCCTTATAAGACTCCCTCCCACTTAAGACCTACTTATCTGAGACATTGCCCTTCTTACCTCTCTTATACAGCCCCCTCCCACTTTTAAGACCTTATCTTGGATGATTTTTCAAGGTATTCCACTGTATTGCACAGACAAAACAGAATGGCAGTCATATAACTGTACTCCCAACTACTGATGAAAGGCAAGGGAGATAATTTTTGGCTCTTGGGTCATTGTGGGTTTATTGTGGGGTTTTTTAAAATTGTGTATTGGTATAGCAATACCCAGAAGTTTATTATTTTACACACACACACAAATTACTGTAATTTTCGGACTATAAGGCGATATTTTTTTCTCCAATTTCAACCTATGCGCCTAATAAACGAGGGCGCCCTATTAGTGAACAAAATCATGAGAAGAGAGGCAACGATTGCCGAAAGCAGTACAGTCTACTGTGAGTCACAACATCGAAAGTGGTAACGAGTCGCCGATATGACGAATACTCACGTTAAAATGCTTCAAAATCCCTATTATCGTCCGAGATACCGTCCAACAGATGCCATAACCCTTCATTGGATGTATAAAGCATCGTTGTAGAGCTTAAAATGCCATAATTCTACCAGTTTTCGTGAAGAAAAGTCCTAACATAACAACCAGAAGTCGCAAAAACGGAAGTTTTGATTATTTGAGAACGAGCCAACTCTCGTTTATGACAACAATAATGGCGGTCGGTAAGCGTTTACATGATGTGTACGGGCTTCAAACTTCGAACCTTCGAAAGGTGTGTATCGCCTTATAAACGAGGGTGCCTTTTACTTGGATTTTTTCAGATTTTTCTTGAAAATTGCCCTATTCGCCTTATACACAGCAGCGCCTAATGATCCGAACAATACGGTAGGCAGTTTTTTCCTGTACAAACTTTGGTTGAATTTTATGCATTATCTTTGAAATAATCACTGCCTTTATTTGATTCACAAAGATTATGTTGATAAGACTTGCCATTCTGCCGTTGGTTGTATCAGGATGTTCTTATGTGATGTTTTACTTTACTTTATCCTATCTGATGGTTTGCTTCAAATTTTCGTAACATCGTACCAAAAGCGAAGTATTCCTATTAGAAATGTGTACGATTTGCTCCTAACTACCGGTATACAGACAAAGGTGGAGGGCCACAGACAACCGTCAACTTTAGATGAAAAGAATGGGTCTACACTGAATCACCTGGCTCTCTTGGCGTAGAGCAGGGCAGAGGTGGGGTTGAGTTTGATGGCATCAGTAAAGGCCTGAACAGCGTCCTCAAATTTACCTGAAACAGACCACACATCATCATCATCACCAGCTGGTAAGAACGCGGCTTTCAGGTCAACAAGGTCAACTTGCAAGCATGTCAAGTTCAAAACTGGACTAAAGAAGATGTTCCTTGTTCACTCTTTACTAGATCTTATGACCCGAGTGTTATGTCTTCACAGAAGACAATAACAACAAGTCCATGTATTATAATGCGCAGATTCTTTACATACATAATGTGTTAAAAAGAACTCGGCAACAAAGAGGTTGTCAATGGTCAAAATTTCTACACACACACACACACCCTCCACACACACGCACATACACACACGCACATACACACACGCACGCACACACACACACATGGGTGCTTCTGGGAAATTTCAAAAATCCTGCAAGCCAGTCAATGTGAATGTCCCCTGGAAGCTGAAGGGAAACAACAGTTTCCAATGTAATTGACAGGCTCTTGTTGCACTTCCACTTCTGGTTAAACTTTGTCTTTAACCAGCAAAATGCAGCTTCTCAAACTCTCATAATCCGGTGACGCCGGCTCCAGGCAATAAAAAAAATCCTGACATCCAATCAGGACATCCTGAAAGCAGGAGCATCCATGCACACACACTCCTGTACACGACCTCAGCCTTACTATCTCTGGGCCATCTTCTTTGTCACCGCACATACACACAAAAGCCTGCCAATCCATATGTGCAAAACAAAACACATGAGCTCGCTCACTAACCCTCAGCCTTATTATCTCTGGGCCATCTTCTTTGTCACCGCACATACACACAAAAGCATGCCAATCCATATTTATATGTGCAAAACAAAACACATGAGCTCGCTCACTCACCCTCAGCAGGGCTTCTGAAAACGCAAAAATATGCGTACCTGACGCATTGAAAGTCAAAAGGACGCATTGAATGCATGTCAAACAGGTCCCTGGGGACGCACTAAAAAAAAAAGAAAAAACGAATACAAAATCAAGTTAAGAGAGAGTCTAACACCTCAAGTCGGCGACAGGCATCGTCTGCTACGATGCGAGAGTTGTTTCCCTTATGAAACTTCCCCTTTCCCACAATGCTTCTCGTTTAGGCCTAACCGGAAAATGCCTTCCGCTCTACTTTAGACAACGCAGTCGTGACAATGTCTTTGGAATCGTGGCTAAAAGTGTCTGGAAAAGGTAAAGTTCAAGAGGAAGTGGTCGATCTACCAACCCCATCTGCAACTGTCAGTGATGGTGATCAACCTACACTAAAAAAAAGTTTGGGCCTACAATTCAGTGTGCTGACTTTTCAGCACAGGCCAATCGCCGACTTTGAGGTATGTGTATATTTGTACGTTTCTCGATGCGGTATCAATGGCCTGGGGACCCACTGAAGTTAGCCTGGGACCCATTAGAAATCTGAAGAAGGGGTCCCTGGGACCCAAACAAAAATCAGCCTATCAGAAGCACTGCCTCAGCCTTACCATCTATGGGCCATCTTCTTTGTCACTGTACATACCAGGGCTCCCAGGGACCCCCACTTGGGGGTCTATGAAGCACTAAAATTCTACACGACCCTCTAAAAGAATGTGCAGGGGGTCCCAGGGATGCACAAGAAAAATTCTTTTTAGCATTCGCTATGCCACTGGGACCCTCTATCCCGCCTCTAGGACCCTCTATACTGTAAGTGAAGGAGTCCCTGGGACCCCTTGTTTTGCGGGACGATTGGGAGCCCTGCATACACACAAAAGCATGCCAATCCATACGTGCAAAACAAAACACATGAGCTCGCTCACTCACCTGCTTGCTCATTTCATTCACTGACACACACTCACCCTCTGCCATGACATCCATGGCCTCGTTCCTCTTGTCACTGGCCTTGTCGATCATGTCGTCAGTCACCTCGATGCTCTCATCGGCATACTCCGGCATGTCCTCGTCGTCATCACTGATGACACCCGTGTTGTCCAGTTCTGAAAAAAAGGGCTCTTTGCATTCAAAAATAGTACGAAATCCTTAAGAAAAATCCCAAAACCTAACGAATGTTACACTTTCAGCAATGTACTCTGTCAAGCTCTCTTTGGCAATGTCAAACTGAGATAAGTATATTTAAGATCCAGGGGGGGAGGGTATACTCAACAAGCATGTCCAAAAGTTGAAATTTTCAAAACAAATTCACTTGCCATTTGATGAGTCCGACATCACAGGCTGCAACTAGATGACCTCAGGAACCACTCTACCAAGTTTGGCTAAGATAGTTCTGTGGTTTAGGCAAAGAGACTTGGAAAATGTTTCTGGTCACATACAGATGTACACACATTGCGCTGACTGACAGAAACGCACAGGCCCTCGTTCCCATTCCAACGTATTCTTGTTCCGCTAGAACGCATAGTAATAATAATAATAACGAGGAAAATGTATATAGCGCTCATCCTACTATGTAGGCTACAGGGCGCTTTACATAAAATAGAAATGGAATAAAAACATGAAACAAACATCCAAGGACATGAGCAGAAAATACACATAACAATCACAGGGTTCATAGCCAAACAGTCAGCATCCTAATTTTCACAAACTTTCAAAGCCCAACTTTAGGGTTTTCAAAACCCACCCTTCACAACTTTAACAGAAACACAGATACTACTGTTGCAAAAAGGATAGCTAAACATAAAAACAAGTACAGTACACACACAACCGGCACTTTTGCAAACAGATTACCTTCAACAGGCCATCACGTCACAGCACCTTTTTTTTAATTTTTTAATCAGTCGCCATAACTCTTGACATTGATAGACGGTTTAAACTTACTCCTAGACTCCTCCTTCACCCATCAAAGGTTTTTCGGCAAGCCGCACAATATGCTGAGCGCTTGTTGGTTGCATCCTTTCGCAGCCATACTTTATATGCAAATTTTTTTAGCCAAAGCTCACTGAAGACACAACAACTACCACCACAGACCTGTTTACCCCAAATTTCACTGTCAGTAATCCCAAGCTCTGAAAACAGTAATTTCAGGCATCCGTCCGTAATTTTGCTGTCCGAGAAATCCTTTCACCAGAATTTTTCGCTGCCGTCAAACCTTTTGTTGAGCGGGGGTGGGACACGCATGCTGCAACTTCCCATCCAAACCCAACTTCGACAACTGCCGAAATTCTGCACTACCTAGAAAAATGGCAGCATAGAGAAATAAACCAGAAGTATTCATTCAAGGAACATCACTCGAAGTGATACCTTTGATAGCAGACGACACAGTAGCGAGTACGGCTCAAACGCCATGCCTTCTTTTGATTTCTTCTTTTTTTTCCGCACTCGTTCAGCGGAAATGTGGATTTTTTTGTTGCTGACCGTAATAGCGTAATCGGAGGTCTCAAAACATAACAATTACGGACAGATCCGTAGGGAAAACAGGTCTGCCACCACCACCACTACTACTACCACCACCACCACCTACTACTACTACTACTACTACTACTACTTATAATAGGCCTAATACAAGTATGCATTGCCACACAATTTGCAAGCATAAAATAAAGGTATCTATTCACGACAACATACACACACAAGCACACACACACACACAACAACACACACACACACACACCACCACACCACACCCACCCACACACGCACGTACCATGCATACATAGTCATATACATAAACAAAAAGATGTCCAAACACTCTCTCCAAAATCTGTGGTCAGAGTGACTCACCGATGTCGCTCTCGATCTCTTCCTCCGACTCCTCCTCCTCCTCCTCTGGGGCGGGTTGAGGGGGTGGGGGTGGGGTGGCCTGCGCCTGTTCAGCTTTCTGTTCACCACAGAACAAAGTCATATCAGTGATGGTGCTCACACTTGTGTGTGTGTGTGTGTGTGTGTGTGTGTGTGTGTGTGTGTGTGCGTGTGTGTGTGTGATATGAAAATGTTGATATGTTAGAAAAGTTAGTTACGTTTCTTAAAATATTTGTTTAGAGTAAATAAAACTACAATGACTTCTATGATTTATGGTGAAACTGGAATGTATCCTCTGTCTTTACTTGTTAAAACAAGAATGATAAGGTTCTGGGCTGATTTGGTTAATAATGATTCTAAAAAATATTCTAGCAAATTGTATATTTTACATGAACTGTATGAAAAGGGTCTTTTTGTTTCACCGTGGCTTGATTATGTTAAAAGTATTTTAATTGAAACTGGTTTTGATTGTGTTTGGGAATCCCAATCATTCTCGAGTAAAACTAACTTATGCAAGTGTGTTAAACAAGAATTACAAAATAACTATATTCGTGACTGGCGTAATTCTCTTGAGAACAGTAGTAAATGCTTATTTTATAAACATTTTAAGACAGACTTTGGAAGGGAACATTACATTTCAACCTTACCAGATGTTTATGTTATATCTTTATTCAAGTTTCGATGCAGCAATCATACATTGCCTATTGAAGTTGGAAGACATTATAATGTTCCAAGAGAATTACGTATTTGTCGTAATTGCGAAATGGGCGAGATAGGAGACGAATTTCATTGTATAATGGAATGTCCAAAATACAATGAACTTCGTAAAAAATATGTTCCTAAAAAATTTCTGAAACCCAAATCCGTTTTCAATTTCTGTAGCATGTTTCAAAAAGGACGACGTATATGTTTAAATTTAAGTAAATTTCTCAAATTTGGAAAGATAATTTAAAAGAGTGTTTCTTTCACTGCTCTCCAAAAACTGGCATTTCGCTGTTACTTTTGAATTTGTTGCGGTTTTGATTGAGTTTCATGTTTGTGTTATACTGTTTTTGTATCCTCCATGCTCCAAAAGGGGTCAAAGGATTAAACTTCTTGAATCTTGAATCTTGTGTCTGTGGCGTTGTTTGCGTGTCTGTGTGTGTGTCACTCTATGTGTGTGTGTGTGTGTGTGTGTGTGTGTGTGTGTGTGAGTGTGTGTGTGTGTGTCTGTGTCTGTGTCTCTGTGTCTGTGTCTGTGTGAGACAGCAATGGGAAATCATTAAATTACCTATCATTAATACCTATGGTTTCTAAAACTTGCACGCATTGCATTGGTACTGCGCCCTAAGGAATTGGCCTCTGGGAATGATCCTTTGAGCCTGTCTTTTAAAGATGTGCACAGTAAAGCGCACAGTTCACTATCTAGACTATCTTCTCCCCTAATCCATCTATCTTTTTTACCTATAATATTCTGTTTCTTTTCTTTTTCGTACTACCCCACCCCCACCTCACTAAAGTGCAGTAGAATATTCAATGTGCTAAAGTTGGCTGCCTAACGGGAAGAAGGAGAAGAAGGAGAGTGAGGATGCATCCTGCAATTTAGAGGAAAAGCATCATTATTCATTTTCAATCCAGTTTTCTGCAACAAGCAGCCTCCTCTGCTACAGTGGAACCTCCCTTTAATATAAGACTTCCTATTGTAAAACTCCCTCCCACATAAGACCTACTTCTCTGAGACATTGCCCTTCTTTGTAAGTATTAATATTACCTCCCTTATAAGGCCTATTTGTGGATGATTTTTGAAGGTGTTATAAGGGAAGTTCCACTGTGTGTGGGAATCACAACAAACACATGCACATACACAGACAGCACATGCATGCACGCACACACACATGCATGCACGCACCCACACATATTTATAGTTCACCACTTACTGGTGCTTCCTCTGGTTCCTCCTGTGGTTTGGGACGAGGTGGTAGGGTAGCGCCAATCCTGCAAGAAGAAAACAGCAATGAAATAAAACATCTCTCTGTAAGCCATTCTGATACGAAGAAAGACGGAACTGGTGACTTAAAACGTAACATCATTCATTAACCCTTTCGCCGCCATCCGTTCCTTCAGCCAAAAAATACCATTAAACTTAACTGGGTAAAGAAAAAAAACGTATCTGCAATATAGAGAATTTTTCTGTGACAAGTACACCATTAGGCCTATCTTTACTTCTCAAAATTAAGAAAATAGGGTCTTCGGATAACAGACCCTGATTTGATGCCTTTTAATTTTTAGTGACATGGGTATTAAACCATTGTGATGCATAAATGCGACATTGGCGGTGAAAAGGTTAAAACATTATATCATTCATTAACATTAGCCTGACGCTGAGGCAAACAGTAAACTGAGAAAGAGAACTGTATTGTGTTAATAGGAAAAGGAAACAGTCTGTCTCCTTCTTCTTCTGCGCTCCCAGTTAATATGGTCATATGGCCATAATGGGTAAAGGTACGTATGTGTCTGGTTTTCAGTTTTCACTGGTCTCCCCGCTGCGTACAGCCGACACATTCCGATTTCGGAGGAGCTCAAAGGAGAACAATTATTTGGGGTGGGATTTTTTAAAGGCAGGAGAATGGGCCAATAAGTCAGAAAGACAGTAGATGAAAGAAAGCAAAGGGAAAAGGCAAGAGTCAAAGAGAGTGGCAGATTAGAGGAAGTTACAAGCACAGAACTTCAAGAAGGTGGGGGAACTTTTTGTCACCTCTGCTATTTGGAACTCATGATGTTATATCACTTAGACTTACACATATATATTAATTATAGAAACAAAAAATAGTAAAAATGAAAAGAGCAAAATAATTATTATTATTATTCTATTAAGTTGCCAAAGTAATTTCTGACTATTATTTCAACTGAAAAGGGCGAAGAGGTCAAGAGGTGTGTGAGTGGGGGGGGAAGACAGAAAGAGAGAGAGGGAGAGAGGGAGCCAGACAACCGGCCAGGTTTTCAAACCTACAGGACTTAATAACCTAATGAACTACACACACAAAATCAACACACTGTTGAGTAACAATATTAACAATAACAACTAAAGGCAACAACCTACATTATATTAACAAGTCAAATAGCCAAATGAGCTCAAAAGTTTTAACTCACGACTCCAGGTACAAAAGGCAACAGCCTACATTATATTAACAAGTCAAATAGCCAAATGAGCCCAAACGTTTTAATTAACTCACGACTCCAGGTACAAAAGGCAACAACCTACATTATATTAACAAGTCAAATAGCCAAATGAGCTCAAACGTTTTAATTAACTCACGACTCCAGGTACAAAAGGCAACAACCTACATTATATTAACAAGTCAAATAGCCAAATGAGCTCAAACGCTTTAACTCACGACTCCAGGTACAAAAGGCAATAGCCTACATTATATTAACAAGTCAAATAGCCAAATGAGCTCAAACGCTTTAACTCACGACTCCAGGTACAAAAGGCAACAACCTACATTATATTAACAAGTCAAATAGCCAAATGAGCCCAAACGTTTTAATTAACTCACGACTCCAGGTACAAAAGGCAACAACCTACATTATATTAACAAGTCAAATAGCCAAATGAGCTCAAACGCTTTAACTCACGACTCCAGGTACAAAAGGCAACAGCCTACATTATATTAACAAGTCAAATAGCCAAATGAGCCCAAACGTTTTAACTCACGACTCCAGGTACAAAAGGCAATAGCCTACATTATATTAACAAGTCAAATAGCCAAATGAGCTCAAACGCTTTAACTCACGACTCCAGGTACTAAAGGCAACAACCTACATTATATTAACAAGTCAAATAGCCAAATGAGCTCAAAAGTTTTAACTCACGACTCCAGGTACAAAAGGCAACAACCTACATTATATTAACAAGTCAAATAGCCAAATGAGCCCAAACGTTTTAACTCACGACTCCAGGTACAAAAGGCAACAGCCTACATTATATTAACAAGTCAAATAGCCAAATGAGCTCAAAAGTTTTAACTCACGACTCCAGGTACTGTCTGTAGAATTCCAGCTCAGGCAGGTGAATCGTATCAGGCTTGGCCTTGCACATCTGAACAAACTGCTTCAGCAGATCAAGCTGAGTCTGGTCCATACTGAAATCGCTGCCTCTTGCTTTCCAAAACAAAGTCTGAAACAAAAAAATAAAGATTGGGCTTCTTACCCATTTTTGTACACGCACTAATTCTGATTGAAGACTAAAATAATTGGAAAAGCTGCAGTTTAACTACCCAACCTCGTGTTCTCGGTTTGCAATTTCAGAGCATAGTCTATTCTGTTTCATGAAAATAACCCTAAATACACCACATCCTACACCCCCCAGCCCTGCATTTCTCATTTCTTTCTATTTTTTTTAAGTTTTGCCTTTCTTAGCGAACATTAAGCAGTATTTAAGCAATATTTTGAGCCAAATATTTTTCCTCCATAATTGCTGGCACTAATAATTAATTCAATTATGATTTACTCCAAAAGACGGAATTTTCGCGAAATCAGAATGTCCCGCTTCTGATGTCACTATCATGTGACTATGAGTGCTCTTTGTGCCTATTACTGTTCTAGTATTAGTTATCCACTGACTGGAAAATTCTCATTCAGTGTTCCGTTAAACTGTAATGTAATGTGCTATTATCAAATGCATATTTTTAATTGTTTAAATCAGATGAAAATTTAACTAAATATAGAAAACGATTGAGGTTTAAGTTTAACTGCTCAATCTCAAGGCAACACTGAAAAAACGGAAATAATCTAGAAATGGAGGGGTGGGGGTGTTAATCTGTATCACTACCCTCTAATCTGATGCTAACCCCTCCTCCCCCCACCCCCCTCATTCCTCCCCTCCTCCCCCCCCCTTCCCCCTGTCCTCACCTTTCCGTTGTCTCAATGGAGTCAACTCCATACCCCCTGTCTGGGCCTCTCCCCCAAATCATGCCCACCCCCCTCTCGCCCCCTCCCATTCAATCCCGCATTGAGCTGATCATCTGGGCACACAAGTCTGATTAGTTGGAAACCCCCCCACGTCGTAAACGTCATATTTCATAATCATCAAATTGTTGATGGAGGACGCTATGTGCAAGAAGAACCCTATCCCTTGCCTGGTTACAGGTCAGGTCAGGTAGTTAGAACATTAATACTATCGCGACGTAGCTGTGCCAGAGAAACACTTCCCCTCCAACGGGCACCCACAGCTGCCGCCTGTTCCCTGTAGACGGCAGATTTCAGCACATTTCTGATTTTTTTTTCGATAGCTAAACAAATGCTAACAATAAAGTGTTTGGCATCAACAGAAAGAGCAAACACTGAACTGAACGGCTATGGCAAAAATAAATCATTACCTGGTACTGTCTAGTCGTGCTTATCTCTGAAATTAACAAGGGTAACAGAGTACAAAACAAAAAATGTTCCGTTTCTATAACACCAAACAAAAGGTAAAACGGGCACAAAATGTTGATCTTCTCTATCATTATTTATACCTTTTCACGTCATCCTATAACAGGAACGGATTATAGGGGGTTTCCTGGTCGCATGGAACCCCCCCCCCCCCCCCCCCAAGACCCCCTCCCTCCCCGCCCCACAATCTCTCTCTCGATCACACACACACACGCACACGCACACACACACGCACACACACACCACTTACTATATCGTTCATCAATGACCAAATGTTCGTAATTGTAAAGTGCTTTGAAATCCGCTGGAAACACCCCCATTATGTACAGCATAATCCGCCCCATCTAAAAATGTGCTCCTCAGTACACATTCACTTCTTTAGTTTATGTACAAAGGATACCCACTTCCTGTGTCTGGAATGTCTCTGGCACTCAGAACCCTACGAATCTGATAATGGTTCTTGGTAAAGGTCAAGATGTGCCACCCCCCCCTACCTATCTCGGTTAATTCTATTTTTCCGTTATTGCCTTTCTTACCATACATAAAGCTGTATTTTAGGAACATTTTTAGCTAATAACCTTTTTGGAATACTAACCCTAGCCCTAACCCTAACCCTACCCCCCACCCTATAAGACGGAAAAACGCAACGAACCACAACTCTGACAAATCACGGTGTACTGCAGTACATAGTGGGGGGTAGGGTTAGGTTTAGGGCTAGGGTTAGGGATAGGGTTAGTATTCCAAAAAGGTTATTAGCTGAAAATGTTCCTAAAATACAGCTTTATGGATGGTAAGAAAGGCAAAAACGGAAAAAAATAGAATTAACCGAGAAATGCAGGGGGGGTGGCACATCTTTACCTTTACCCGGTTCTCCTATTACAGCACACATTCCAGCACGTAGACCAACCGCTAGTATTCAAACTGTGGGCGAGTACAAAGTTAACATGTCCCTTAGTTCTACTATGGTAATAGTTTCTCCTAGAGCGATCATGGAAAAGACAGGGATATTTTGTAAGATGTGTCGGACAATATTGCAGACCCGTGTACAGGTTCGGGAATTCCCGTCGGAAAATAGTGCGGATCCGTCCCCTGGGAATAGCACAACGGTCCGCACTATTGTCCGACCCGTCTGAAGGTTAAGACTTGCGTCCTCTCCACTGTCCTTTCAGCAAAAATAATGTTCCTTTTTAAAACTAATAAAAGGCTTTTAAGTGGAAACAATGGACAAATGAGGGGGTGGTGTGTAAGCTAAACTGTACTAAACGTCATAATCATCAAATTGTTGATGGAGGACGCTATATGCGAGAGGACTTGGTCACGAGATAGGCTCATAGGGGCCTAGGCTAGTATAACAACTTGTGTGAACACAAACTAGACTAAACGTCGCCCGGCCCAAAAAATAATTGTAATGTTACAATGTTAGTGGCCTAGTTTAGGACAATGTGATCAGAAATACAATCTATAATAACATGCATTGTTCAATGCACAACGCTCTGTTATCCAATTAAACATTAGGAAAAGCAATAATATCAATATTACGTCTACTTGCTGTCAAACTTACAAACCGTCGAATTTTCTAGCACTCACTTTTCAGCGTGTCTGCTAAGACCTAGTGTCCTTGACCTTAGCAAATCGGTGACTAGAAATTTCGGAACGAAAATAACAATAAAAGCAAGGAACGTTAAATTAAATTAACGCAATATTATCATGATTCTTTAATGGTAGTAAAGGCCACAAGAGCATTTGCTACTATCAATTTTTGCCTTTTTACCAAAAAAAATTACCACGCCTTTCCCTTCGTCAAGTGCACGTGTCTGTGCACGCGAGCGCACGTGTGTGTGGGTCAAAGATTCTAAAAGGGTAAGATGGACTACTTAAGGCGAACCGGGCTGATAGTTATCGTGTGGGAACAGTACACCACACACAGTGGAGGCTATCTAAAAACTCAGACTGGAACTTGAACGGAGAATTCAACTGGCCTATCGACGTGTAAATGTGTACTGTTTTTAAGGGACATAACCAGTGTTTCTGTCCTCACTACTCATATAGGGAAAAGAGACCGGATGTTAGTCTTTTCTTTTCAGTGTCTTTGTGTGTGTGTGTGTGTGTGTGTGTGTGTGTGTGTGAGGGGGGGGGGGTAGGGGGGGGGGGGGGGGTAGGGGGGGGGATGTGTGTGTGTGTGTGTGTTTGTGTCGAGAGAGAGAGAGAGAGAGAGAGAGAGAGAGAGAGAGAGAGAGAGAGAGAGAGAGAGAGAGAGAGAGAGAGAGAGAGAGAGAGATGATTTAATGTCAATAGCTACATAGCCGACATGTCGATTGATGACACGATTTTAAACATAATTTATAAAGGGGGGGGGGGGGGGGTTAGTAGGAAAAAAAGGGGGAAAAGGGGGGGGGGAGAGAAAATGAATAAGAAAAAAAAGTAGGAAAGAAAGGAAAAAAGAAAAGAAAGGGTTAAAAATGAAAGCGGAAGTGGTGGTGGGTTGCATGATGAGTGAGCAAGATAGCGGAGAGCGGATGAATGATTGGGTGTGGTGTGAGAGCTACATAGGGCCTACTCTATTTGTTCATGTAAATTTATGTTTCATACTTTTATTTAATATTTTTATTTTACGCGGTGGAAGACTAGTTTCCATGTGCGTTGTACAATGCCAATGGACAATAAAGAAACTTATGACTTATGACTTATGAGGGGTGTAACGAAATAAAGGAAAATGCCAACGAAATATATTAGTGCAAATAATCACATTAATTCACACACAATCTCAATGTGAGTATGAAAAGATCAAATACTAGTACAAAATATATAGGTTAAAAGCCGCATACTGTAGTACTCTAAGGACTGTAGATATGCCTTAATAACAATTATTGTGGCGGTACCATAGCCGATGAGGTTTATCTGAGGCGTGGTACTGCTGGACACCTATCTATATCATTGATAAAAACTCGGGACTTTACTGGTGTTGCACTGCCTCTGGGCATTGCGGCCAGAATTGTTCCCACCATCTTTGTATTTACAAATGTCCCATATGTGTCTGACCGAGAGGACGTAAAACACAATTTTTCATTCATTCATTCCGCATACTGTAGTGGTACCATAGCCGATGAGGTTTTACCGAGGCGTGGTTACCGCTACACATATCTGTATTTTTTTTTTTTAAATCGGAACTTTA
>CM065691.1:10540797-10543297 GCA_017654935.2 Phymorhynchus buccinoides
TGGAGATAATCGAAAACACAACCAGTAGGCTACAGACTTCGGAAGACTGCTTCAGTGCCAAATAATACAGAAGGATTGTAGCTCGCTGCAGTGTATATAATAGAGACAGGTTAACTGAACGACAGCTATTACTATTGATTTGTGTGTGTGCTCAGCAGTCATGAATGAAGCCAAGCACTTTTTCCAGTCCTCACTCTCCCCCTCTTCTTCGCCCATTGATTCCTTTTATCGCTCTCTCTCTCTCTCTCTCTCTCTCTCTCTCTCTCTCTCTCTCTCTCTCTCTCTCTCTCTCTCTCTCTCTCTCTGTGAAACATCGTGTCATCTTTCGTTTGTTCTCTAGCTTCTGCCGAGTGCCTTAGCTGCCAAATATGTCCGTCCGTCCGCTTATTCGTCTGCCTATCTGCGTGTCTGTGCAACTGTTTGTCTCTCTCTCTCTTTTCTCTCTCTCTCTCCTCTCTCTCTCTCTCTCTCTCTGTCTATCTCTCTCTCCCTCTCTCTCTCTCTCTCTCTCTATCTCTCTCTCTCTCTCTCTCTCTCTCTGTCTCTCTCTCTCTCTCTCTCTCTCTCTCCATCTCTCTCTCTCTGTTCTGTTTCCTTCTTTTTCATCTCTCACGGTGATGACGTGCACTGCACGCCGCGCATGCATGACTGTGCTTGTGTGTATGTGTGCGCACGCCGTACCGCTCATGTGTGTACTGAGGAGGTCAAGGTGTGACTGAGTTAATGACGATCCATCATGATATTAGCGACATCAGTCGACAGACAAATTGAGAGGGAGGGAGAGAGAGTCAGAGAGAGAGAGAGAGAGAGAGAGAGAGAGAGAGAGAGAGAGAGAGAGAGAGAGAGAGAGAGAGAGAGAGAGAGACAGAGAGACAGAGAGTCCAGGCCTGCTAAGTTGTCAAAACTGGGAGGCATTTATTTTCCACTGGCAATTTGTGCTTCAGCTTTGGAAATAATCGATTCATTGCAGACCATTCCCTCAGCCATTTGTCATTTGCGTTAATAGCTGAAAGAGTGGGGATGTCGCTTGGGAACCAACCGTCGGGATGCCAGATGGGTCTTTCGTATAAATAGTTCCCCCACCTTCTGGAAGTTGTGCTTGCAACTTCCTCTAATCTGTCAACCTGTCACTATTTTTGACTCTGCTTTTTTTTTCTTATTTTCTCTCCAGAAAAGCAGTTGCCTTCGCTGCTATCTGGATGGAGATAATTGAAAACACAACCAGTAGGCTACATACTTCGGAAGACTGCTTCAGTGCCAAATAATACAGAAGGATTGTAGCTCGCGCAGTGTATAGAGAGACAGGTTAACTGAACGACAGCTATTACTATTGATTTTTGTGTGTGCTCAGCAGTCATGAATGAAGCCAAGCATTTTCTCCAGTCCTCACTCTCCCCCTCTTCTTCGCCCATTGATTCCTTTTATTCCTCTCTCTCTCTCTCTCTCTCTCTCTCTCTCTCTCTCTCTCTATCTCTCTCTCTCTCTCTCTCTCTCTTACTATTGATTTTTGTGTGTGCTCAGCAGTCATGAATGAAGCCAAGCATTTTCTCCAGTCCTCACTCTCCCCCTCTTCTTCGCCCATTGATTCCTGATTTCCTCTCTCTCTCTCTCTCTCTCTCTCTCTCTCTCTCTCTCTCTCTAAAACATCGGGTCATCTTTCGTTTGTTCTCTAGCATCTGCCGAGTGTCTTAGCTGCCTAATATGTCGGTCCGTCCGCCTTCTGCGTGTCTGTGCATCTCTCTCTCTCTCTCTCTCTCTGTTTCCTTCTTTCTCGTTTCTCACGGTGATGACGTGCACTGCACGCGCACGTATGCTATGGCGCGCCGAATGACCAAAACTCTATGTAGCAGTTCGACAGAGTTTAAAAACCCTATCGAACTGTTAGATACAGTTTCTAAACTATAGCTAGCAGTTAGATAGAGTTTCTAAACTCTGTCGAGCAGCTAGATAGAGTTTCTCGTCGTAAAACTCTATCGAACGCGCCATTTTGATACTTTTTTTAAACGAAGCATTTCATTGGTAGATAGGACTAGTATCTTTGACTGTGACCTACACCTAGCCTAATAGGTGGCATTCTACGAACTCGTTTAGCGGCTTCAATTACAGATGAAACGCCGGGAAGATTCGCTCGTTGAAATCGTTCAGCTGCCATGTTTGTTTGACTACATGTAGGGGCCTAGGCCTATCGTCTTATTCAAATTCACGGGTCACTGCCCTGCCAAGGCCACAAACTTGTCGCTGAAGCCATGTACCAATCAGAAATCGCGATAGAAAAACTATATCTCGATAGGGTTATTTTGTGGAAACCCTATCTAGCTGTTCGACAGAGTTTTCAAACTCTATCGAACAGCTAGATAGGGTTTTCAAACTCTATCGAACTGATAGATACAGTTTCGAAACTCTATCGAACAGCTAGATAGAGTTTTGTATCTTTGGCGCGCCATAGCATGAGTTTCTTCTTTCTTCTTCTTCTCCTTCTCTTCAGGGCCCATGGTCAGTA
>CM065691.1:10545797-10549298 GCA_017654935.2 Phymorhynchus buccinoides
GCGCGAATCACATTTGTTCTTGGAGACCACTTGATCGAATCGTATTGTACAGTCGTATGATTTTTAGTGGACGTGTGGCTGGCCATTTTAGGCAAAGGCCTAACAATACATTAGTAATCTACCTCGCTTGTGAACCAGCGATATACGATTTATATCAAAGATTCTAAAAGGGTAAGATGGACTACTTAAGAGTTACAGCGAACCGGGCTGATAGAGTTATCGTTAGTGGGGTAGTTATACACCATTCACAGCGGCGGCTATCCAAAAACTCAGACTGGAATTTGAACGGAGAATTCAAATGGCCTATCGACGTGTAAATGTGTCACGCTTAAAAGGGACATAACCAGTGTTTCTGTTCTCACTACTCATATAGGGAAAAGAGACCGGATGCTTGTCTTCCCCTATACAGTCTTTGTTTCTATGTTGTGAACAGGAGGTGAGGTAGACCAGGACCTGTGTATCTAAATACACAGGCTCTGGGTAAACATCCTATCGTGGTACAATGTCTTCGGCGGTACGTACCGCAGACCAAAAAACGAGTTTTCATTTTATCTTAACCCTCCTTGGAACGTTCTTCGCGCAGACATACTAGGCCTAGGCATGGACACTACAGCTAAATATAACATCCATGGCCTAGGCCAACACAACAAGCCCATGGGCGGGTAAGAAGCCCATGCCAATTATCTCATGAAATAAAGACAATTTCAGTCACATTTTGCCCATGAGACGAGTGTTAATGTTTAGCATTCGTCTCATGGGCAAATTTGACTGAAATTGTCTTTATTTCATGAGATAATTGGCATGGGCTTCTTACCCGCCCATGGGCTTTTTACCCCGTCTTACCCCTATAGGCATAGGATTCCTTGAATAATCATCATCATCATCATCATCATCATATAGTAAAAAGCCAACTGTCCGTGTGTGTGTGTGTGTGTGTGTGTGTGTGTGTGTCTGAAACACAAAACGGGCCTTATAACTCCGCCGTTTTTTGACCGAATCGTTTCAAATTTGCTGTGAGCCCTAACGGGGCAATGACAACGGCAACCGAGGTGGCCGTGTCATTTGCGTGGTTTGGCAAATGCGCGAAACGCATATCCGCCGGCCTCTCGGCGCCCGTATCTCTGGAATTTCTGGACCGATTGTCTTCAAATTTGGCAGCTAGATGACCGGCGATGGTGACTATCGGTGTGCCAAACCGAAAGCGAATCGATTCCGAAACGCGCGTGATATACGCCGCTTCACCTTTTCACAAATAACTCCGCCGTTTCTTATCCGAATCTTTTCATATTTGCTGTCAGGCTTGCTGTGGCCGGGGCAAAGCCTGGCAGCAAATTTGAAGAGAATCGGGAGAGCGCGTCACTCTCAGAGCAGCGCCAACGGGAAACGGGGCCTTATAACTCTGCCTTTTCTTAACCGAATCGCTTCAAATTTTGCTGTACTCAGCGTTACCAGTACCAGTTACCGTTACTAGGCGTTACCGTTACTAGGCATTACCGGTACTCGGCGTTGCGCTAGTAATAATAATGAGGAAAATTTATATAGCGCCCATCCTACTATGTAGGCTACAGGGCGCTTTACACAGAATTGAAATGGAATAAAAACATGAAACAAAAATCCAATAACTAACATGAGCAGACAAAACAATACCGGTCAGACTTCGTTTGGCCGGTATAAATGCACATAACAATCAGCAACAACGACTGTTGTGACTACTACTACTACTACTACTATTACTACTACCACTACTACTACTACTACTACTACTATCACTACTACTACTACTACTACTACTACTCCTACTACTACTACTACTACTACTACTACTACTACAAGTATGCATTGTCAGTATGAGTATAGAGTATTGAGTACACGTTGAGTATATGATTCCTTGAGATATACTAATTAATACTGCGGCTGTGCTAAAACTTCCATTGGACTACTTCGCCTACTGCATAAGGCGTGGGGGGGGGGGGGGGGGGGGCCCCCGGCGGTAGTTCAGGAGTAGGCCTATGTCAGAAATCGGTGCCGGGTAGATGATTAGAACTCAGTAAGCCTATAGATAATGTCCAGATACTGATTGAAAAAAATGAGAAAAACAAAAAGATATTCAATTCATGATACTGCCCAGACTAACGCTCATAGGATCTTTGTTTGAACTGACGCCAGTAACGGGAACCATTGCACTTCCGTTGGAGAAAACTATGTCAAATTCCATTATGTGACAGACAGGCAGACACCAAAGTTGATTCTGCATTACCAACGTCACTCTAGCACACCGAGTGGATCAGTAGCCAAATTGAGACAAACAAAGCATCATTCCAAGAAAAAAAGAACGTCAGAAGTAGGCCTTTATGACACTCCACCCACACAGTACAAGCGAACAGCATTGGAGTGCACAACCGAGACTCAATGAGCGGGCAACTGTCAATGATTGTCCTTTTTTGCCTTGATGGTATTAGATATCTTCCATAGCTGGCAGACAGGGAGTGCAGTCCGAAGACTCAACATCAGTGTGGCACCAATACACCATGATGGTGTGCCAAGTAAGGGCAGAAAGACAGGGAGTGCAGTCCGCAGACTCAATGTCAGGGGTACACACCGATGAGCCAGTAAGGCAGACGGGGAGTGCAGTCTGCAGACTCAACGTCAGGGGTACACACCGATGGGCCAGTAAGGCAGACGGGGAGTGCAGTCTGCAGACTCAACGTCAGGGGCACACACCGATGGGCCAGTAAGGCAGACAGGGAGTGCAATCTGAAGACTCAAAGTCAGGGGCACACACCGATGGGCCAGTAAGGCAGACAGGGAGTGCAGTAAAAGACTCAAGATCATAAGCATCATAAAATATTTACATAGTAAGGCAATTCAGGGAGTGCACACATGCACACTCAATGTCACAAACACACACCAAATGTCTACGCAGACCTCCCATTTGTACAGACAAAACCACACCTATAAAAAAAGGCACCTAAATACATGCGCACGCACATACCCGCAAATAGATCACAATACACAAACGTAGTTGGTCATTCCCCTCACCTTCCAGAATGTGGGTGAACTATGTGTCACGCGCGACCCCACTTTCTTTAGCTACGCCCCACTTTCTCCCGTCTCTACAACACCCCCCCCCCCCCCCCTTTCTTTATTGGGCCCGCGCCACTTTAATTACAATTCAACATCAAACCCGTTGCCGATTAAGGCGCTTATCTCTTTGAAGCCCGTTTTACCTTCCCTGTCAGCTTGTGACACCCACATTGGCGGTCTCCCTTTGTTCCCCGTATCTCCTTTCCCGATCACGAGAGGGAGAGGAATGTGACACGTGCCAGTGATGTAACCGGCGCGTGATCGTTCTGTACTAGTATGCATAATATTATAGCGTCATCTTGTGACTTGTCGACTGCTATAAACCAATGATAGGCTCTCGGGTGTTTAAAATTGGAGGGGAAATTTGAGTAGTGAGGAAAGTCCCCACCTAAAACATGCTCTCTCACAAGACGCTGA
>CM065691.1:10554798-10567298 GCA_017654935.2 Phymorhynchus buccinoides
AAGAAAAAGGGGGTGGGGTCAAGGAATAGTCAACTGATAAATGAACGTGAGGATAGAAGAATGTAAAATCCATCCGTAAGTATTTCTTCAAAATAAAGGGTTTGATGAATTTACAATGCCAAGTAATATAGAAAGAAACCGTTTTGTTTCTAATATCCGAGTAATAGCAAAATGAACAGCTTTCCTTAACAGTATCCTCCCCTCCCCCCCCCCCCCCCCCCCCCCCCCTGTGATTTTGCAAAGGTTTAAGCAGACAACACGAACGTCAGTGGAGTGAAGGGGTGGGGTGGGGTGGAGCATGGTCGACAGTAGTATAGTTAGCTATTGGCAATGGGTGGAGGGGGGGGGGGGGTAGCAAGAATGTTTAAAGGTGGACCCTGACGGATGAGTTTTTGCAAGAAACACGTCGAGATCACCAAGAAAGACAGCCTTTTCAAGGAGAGCAGGTCGCAGCCAGATGCGCGCCACCCTTTTTTAAATTTTATTGCATGCAATTATGTGTCACTGATGAGGGAGGAGGGGGGGGGGGAATTTTGAGCAAATGACAACTTTTTCGTTGCCACTGGATTTAACGTATGCTAAGTGCATGGGCACATGGGACCTCGGTTTATCGTCTCATCCGAAAGACTATCTACGTTCAGACCGTTAAGGCCTAGTGCAGAATGAGAAGAAAAAATCCCTTGTACCCAGGTTCGAACTCGGGTTTACTTGACACGAAGCGAATGCAATACCACTGTGCCACTCTACACCACCTCAGTCATTGTGGTTGAAGCGTTTTTTTTTTTTTTTGTAGTGCAGTAAAAAACAAAATTGAGCTATTTCCTTTGTTGTGAGTAAAACTCCTCAGCGTGTTTCTTACAATAACTCATCCGTCAGGGTGCCCCTTTAACGGTGTGCCATTTGAGGCCCTGTACAGGTTTTTTTCCCCGCCTAAAAGGCGAGGATGAAAAAATGTTATGTGTGCAGTCCTTTTATTTTTTGTTGTCATTTTTATGATGAATGCAGTTTTTATTTTTTTAACGATGCAATTGCTGTTGTTTTGCAAAAGTTTAGCAATGCACTTCTGTGATTTTGCAAAGGTTTAGTAATGGTGGTTGTACACTTTAAAAAAACCACAGCAAACCCAAATGAGGATGAAGCACTGTCAAGTGTTTTATCATCATACAATTCACGCCTGGTTTTTACTATAAGACAACACAAAATTTGTTTTCTTCACAATACTCTTTGCAGAAGCGTAATACACAACTTTAATGTAAAATCGTTTGGCCTTCAAAATTCTACAAATCTTTTGCATGCTATTCTGAAAGCAGAGACAGAGACAGAAAGCGACAGAAAGAAAGAAACAGATAAAAAGAGATAGTATGTGAGAGAGAAGGACAATGAAAGTGTGAGTAGAATGAAAGCAGAGAGAGAGAGAGAGAGAGAGAGAGAGAGAGAGAGAGAGAGAGAGAGAATAATGAGGTTTAGCAGACGACACCAACTCCAGTGGAGAAGTGTGGTGGAAGCAATAGGCTACTGCTAAGCACGCACGCACACACTAGGCCCTACTAGCCTAGCCTAGTTAAGAGAGAGAGAGAGAGAGAGAGAGAGAGAGAGAGAGAAGAGAGAGAGAGACAGACAATCAGACAGACAGAGCAGTGTGAGAGACAGAGAGCAGGGAGAGAGGCAGGAAAAGACAGGGCGAAAGACAGAGAGACAAAAAGAGATAGTATGTGGAAACAAAATTGGAAGCCGTGCAAGGCAGAGAAAAAGAAACTGAGAGAGAGAGAGAGAGAGAGAGAGAGAGAGAGAGAGAGAGAGAGAGAGAGAAGAGAGATGAGAGAGAGAGAGATGCAGTCACAGCCTAACTCTGTAGGCTAACATGTTCTGGTCACCAGTCTGTTAGGCTGATGCATATTCATGAAGTTCTCAATGATCCACCAGCGCGTCGCACCCACGGACCTACATTACATGTAGAGTCGCACGCTCAATTAAAAAGGGCAGACAACTTCAATGACAAAGGGAAGACAACTCTGATGCGCCCAGCAGGTCACGTGCTCCTCCATAAGACCATGGAACTGGCCCAAATCACGTGACCATTCACAGGCAAAAGTCATGTGATACCCTACCCAACGCTAAAGTGGAGGCGGTCGCTCTTGACCGCCTCCAACAATGGGGAGAACGATCGTTTTCCTTCCAAGGTCCTACTGTCTGGAACAGTCTTCCCTATTCAATCCGTCATGCTCCCACCATCTCAGAATTCAAATCCTCTTTAAAAACACATCTTTTCAGAAAAGCTTATCACAACTAGGGGAAGACGGGGTAAAAAGCGCATGGGCGGTTAAGAAGCCCACCCCAATTATCTCATGAAATGAAGCAAATTTCAGTCTCATTTTGCTCATGAGACGAGTGTTAATGTTTAGCATTCGTCTCATGGGCAAATTTGACTGACATTTTCTTTATTTCATGAGATAATTGGGGTGGGCTTCTTACCCGCCCATGCGCTTTTTACCCCGTCTTCCCCTACCTTCTAGTGTAACTGATCCCTGAAAAGTATGCTCCTATTGGCGTTGGCCCCTTTCTTATTTTTGTGTATGACTGGGCACCTTGCATGACTTGTGTATGTGTGTGTGTGTGTTCACGCCAGTGTGTGTGTGTTGCGTCTGTGTGTGTGTGTGTGTGTGTGTGTGTGTGTAGTGTGTGTGTGAATTATGTATGTGAATGTGTGTGAGTGTGTGTTGTTGTGTATGTGGGGAGGGAGGAGGGTTGTGTGTGGGGGAGTGGGGGGTGGCGGGGGGCATGAGTGGTATGGGGGTTGTGACGAGGGAATGGGTTAAAAGGCTAAGTCTCTAGGGAAGACTTTTAGTGTGTTAAATTTTCAAATAGAAAATTTGCCTTTAGCCCACTTCTCTAGGGTATGGGAGATGAGCAACTTTCCCGGCCCCTTTTCATCTAATAAATTTATATTTGTGCCCGGGTTCTGGCTCGTATGATTGTAAGAAATACAAGTGGTTGATTTGCTCTAAATGGCAGACAGAGAGAAGTAGAGTTTTACATGAAAATTACAAGACTTCCACTCTCATCAGTCTGACCAAAGGGTTCAGAATTATTTGACACTTGTATTTTATTTACTCACAAAATCTGCATAAGATTATGCAACAATAATAATAAAGCAGCTCAATGGTGCCAAAGCAAAATATGAATGAAAAACAATGAAATCCGAAAGGATTTACAAGACTTTTGTCTTTCTAGAAGGTTAGCCCCAAGAGGGAAGGGTCACTAATATTCTTCTTTTTTTGTGTCCTGATTTCCAGTTATTGTTCTTGGCACTGTCTTAGGGACTTAGCTCATAGTTGTGTTGAAGTTCCTCCGTAGGGATCGGCGAGTGCTGGGGTGACTTGGCTTGCTCGTCAGGTGAGAGTAGCTCCCAGTCGTTCCGGTTACGGCGTCGCGGGATGGCACGGTTCAGGCGTGGTCTCCTCGAGGATTCTGGGTGCGGGGCGTCTTTGCGGCGGTCCTGTCTGGTTTCCTTGTGAGTCAGGGATTGAGCGTCCTGACCACGATGCCCTGCTGATACTCACAGGAGAAGGTGGATGTAGACTCTCTATGGCTTAGAGACAAGGGGCTTCAGTCGGCAGGGAATTAGTGGATCCCAACCGGCTAGAAGGCTGCCCTTGTACAATAGCACTAAGAACACATAATCTGAATTTCAGTTACCAAACTGAAATAACACATGACAGGTGTACTGGAATCAACTGTTATGATTCAGTAACACAAGTCAGATCAAACATCACTCTCCCATCCAACACCTGGAAAGGAATGTTATCATAAAGTTAGCAAGGTTGCAACCCACAGGCTTCCTACTAAAAATATACAAAAGGGTTAGTAGGCATAAAATCCGGTTCTGGTACCAAAAGAGTTAAAGTCAAAAACACACACACAAATAATCAGTGCACATAAATAGAACAGCATGTTTACCACATTCTTTTCACTGACACATCTACTCCTTATTCATCATTGAACATAGGATCTAGATCAAAAATAGGATCAAACAAAAACAAATCTCAATCACTTAGGTTACTTCCCAGCCATCAATAATACTCACTAATTGGGCTATTAGGACTGGCTGGGAGAGAGGTTGATTCTGCAATGTTGCTTCAGCCAGGTTTCAGCGTCTTGTGAGAGAGAATGTTTAGGTGGGGACTTTCCTCACTACTCAAATTTTCCCCTCCAATTTTAAACACCCGAGAGCCTATCATTGGTTTATAGCAGTCGACAAGTCACAAGATGACGCTATAATATTATGCATACTAGTACAGAACGATCACGCGCCGGTTACATCACTGGCACGTGTCACATTCCGATCCTTCTCGTGATTGGGAAAGGAGATACGGGGAACAAAGGGAGACCGCCAATGTGGGTGTCACCAGAGGAAAACCCCGTGATCAAACAGATAGGCTTCGGAATCGGCGACCTGTTTGATGTTGAATTGTAATTAAAGGTGGCGGCCCCAATAAAGAAAAGGGGAGGGGGGGGTGTTTAGAGACTGGGGGGGGGGGGGGTGTAGATAAAGAAAGTGGGGTTGCGCGTGACACATTGTCACAGAGAGACGAGGGGTGAGGGGAATGAGGGACTACGTTTGTGTGTGTGATGTATTTGCGGGTATG
The DNA here is from genome assembly GCA_017654935.2 of Phymorhynchus buccinoides. Taxonomy (NCBI): domain Eukaryota; kingdom Metazoa; phylum Mollusca; class Gastropoda; order Neogastropoda; family Raphitomidae; genus Phymorhynchus; species Phymorhynchus buccinoides. The sequence goes on from CM065691.1 coordinate 10,559,445, forward strand.
TGCGTGCGCATGTATTAGGTGTTTATAGGTGTGGTTTTCTCTGTACAAATGGGAGGATGCGTAGACATTTGGTTATGTTTGTGTGTGCGTGTGCATGTGTCGATTTATGAATTGAGTGCTATGTAAATATTTTATGATGCTTATATCTGAAGTCTTTTATTACTACTTTTAACTTTTAACTATTTGTCATTGTAAACGCCTTGGGCTCCTGGTTTTATCGGGAGGTAAGTGCGTCAAAAATTTTCATTATTATGATTATATGATTGGATGTGTGTGTGTGTGTGTGTGTGTGTGTGTGTGTGTGTGTGTGTGTGTGTGTGTGTGTGTGTGTGTGTGTGTGTGAATTTTGACCAAATGACAACTTTTTGTTGCCACTGGGTTTAACGTGTGCTAAGTGCATGGGCACACGGGACCTCGGTTTATCGTCTCATCCGAAAGACTCCACGCTCAGACCATAAGGCCTAGTGCAGAGTGAGAGGGAAAATCCTCTGTACCCAGGTTCGAACTCGGGTTTATTGTGCACGAGGGGAATACATGTTAATCTGAATCGTTGTGTTCATTTCTCGGTTTGTTTGCCAATGGGGTGTTTGTCTCAAGTTAGTGTATATAGGCCTATGTCTAATGTTATGTTTTTCTTGGTTTGTATTGTAGTCACAGTTCTACAAGAACGCCGGTAAAGGGAGTACATTGTAATGGGAACGAAGGCTTGTGTGTCTGTCTGTCTGTCACATAATGGAATTTGACATAGTTTTCTCCAACGGAAGTGCAATGGTTCCCGTTACTGGCGTCAGTTCAAACAAAGATCCTATGAGCGTTAGTCTGGGCAGTATCATGAATTGAATATCTTTTTGTTTTTCTCATTTTTTTCAATCAGTATCTGGACATTATCTATAGGCTTACTGAGTTCTAATCATCTACCCGGCACCGATTTCTGACATAGGCCTACTCCTGAACTACCCCCCCCCCCCCCCCCACGCCTTATGCAGTAGGCGAAGTAGTCCAATGGAAGTTTTAGCACAGCCGCAGTATTAATTAGTATATCTCAAGGAATCATATACTCAACGTGTACTCAATACTCTATACTCATACTGACAATGCATACTTGTAGTAGTAGTAGTAGTAGTAGTAGTAGTAGTAGTAGTAGTAGTAGTAGTAGTAGTAGTAGTAGTAGTAGTAGTAGTAGTAGTAGTAGTAGTAGTAGTAATAGTAGTAGTAGTAGTAGTAGTCACAACAGTTGTTATTGCTGATTGTTATGTGCATTTTTACCGGCCAAACGAAGTCTGGGATCGGTATTGTTTTGCCTGCTCATGCAGTTATTGGATTTTTGTTTCATGTTTTTATTCCATTTCAATTCTGTGTAAAGCGCCCTGTAGCCTACATAGTAGGATGGGCGCTATATACATTTTCCTCATTATTATTACTAGCGCAACGCCGAGTACCGGTAATGCCTAGTAACGGTAACGCCTAGTAACGGTAACTGGTACTGGTAACGCTGAGTACAGCAAATTTGAAGCGATTCGGTTAAGAAACGGCAGAGTTATAAGGCCCCGCTTCCCGTTGGCGCTGGTCTGAGAGTGACGCGCTTACCGATTCTCTTCAAATTTGCTGCCAGGCTTTGCCCCGGCCACAGCAAGCCTGACAGCAAATATGAAAAGATTCGGATAAGAAACGGCGGAGTTATTTGTGAAAAGGTGAAGCGGCGTATATCACGCGCGTTTCGGAATCGATTCGCTTTCGGTTTGGCACACCGATAGTCACCATCGCCGGTCATCTAGCTGCCAAATTTGAAGACAATCGGTCCAGAAATTCCAGAGATACGGGCGCCGAGAGGCCGGCGGATATGCGTTTCGCGCATTTGCCAAACCCAACCACGCAAATGACACGGCCACCTCGGTTGCCGTTGCCATTGCCCCGTTAGGGCTCACAGCAAATTTGAAACGATTCGGTCAAAAAACGGCGGAGTTATAAGGCCCGTTTTGTGTTTTCAGACACACACACACACACACACACACACACACGGACAGTTGGCTTTTTACTATATGATGATGATGATGATGATGATGATTATTTCAAGGAATCCTATGCCTATATGGGTAAGACGGGGTAAAAAGCCCATGGGCGGGTAAGAAGCCCATGCCAATTATCTCATGAAATAAAGACAATTTCAGTCAAATGTGCCCATGAGACGAATGTTAAACATTAACACTCGTCTCATGGGCAAAATGTGACTGAAATTGTCTTTATTTCATGAGATAATTGGCATGGGCTTCTTACCCGCCCATGGGCTTGTTGTGTTGGCCTAGGCCATGGATGTTATATTTAGCTGTAGTGTCCATGCCTAGGCCTAGTATGTCTGCGCGAAGAACGTTCCAAGGAGGGTTAAGATAAAATGAAAACTCGTTTTTTGGTCTGCGGTACGTACCGCCGAAGACATTGTACCACGATAGGATGTTTACCCAGAGCCTGTGTATTTAGATACACAGGTCCTGGTCTACCTCACCTCCTGTTCACAATATAGAAACAAAGACTGTATAGGGGAAGACAAGCATCCGGTCTCTTTTCCCTATATGAGTAGTGAGAACAGAAACACTGGTTATGTCCCTTTTAAACGTGACACATTTTACACGTCGATAGGCCAGTTGAATTCTCCGTTCAAATTCCAGTCTGAGTTTTTGGATAGCCGCCGCTGTGAATGGTGTATAACTACCCCACTAACGATAACTCTATCAGCCCGGTTCGCTGTAACTCTTAAGTAGTCCATCTTACCCTTTTAGAATCTTTGATATAAATCGTATATCGCTGGTTCACAAGCGAGGTAGATTACTAATGATTGTTAGGCCTTTGCCTAAAAGGCCAGCCACACGTCCACTAAAAAAAAAATCGTACGACTGTACAATACGATTCGATCACGTGGTCTCCAAGAACAAATGTGATTCGCGCTTCGAGATCACGTGATCGAATCGCATCGTACAGTCGTGCGATTTTAGCTGACGTGTGGCTGGCCCTATAAGGTAGCGAAAATGTCGCTAACTGACTGTGTATTTGCGCGCGTGCCGCCTGTGGCGAGTGTTGGCGAGTTTCCCATTCTAGATCTGCTAGCTGCTACTCACGAACTTACATTAGATGTAATGTAGGTCCGTGCTGCTACTGTATCACTTCTGAATTTCCATAACACGTTCAAGTAAATGGCTTGTTTGTGGGATTCTGTCTGTCTGACTAACTGTGTCTGTCTGTCTGTCCGTTTGTCTTTCTGTCTGTCTGTTTCTCTCTCTCTCTCTCTCTCTCTCTCTCTTTCCATTTTCTACCTTTACTCTCTTATGTATTTTGTTCAGAGGGCTGGATGTAAAAAACATGAAAGTTATTGCTTACACTATTACCCTCTGTAACACACATGCAGACACTACGCACTCAAACACACCTTGGTCACACCACTGAAATAGGCTTTTTCGAGTCACACACACGCACGCACGCACGCGCGCGCGCACACACACACACACACGCACACGCACGCACACGCACGCACACGCACACACGCACACACACACACACACACACACACACACACGTGTCAGTGTCTCAGTGCATTGTTAGTAAATCGGCGTGTATCAGTGTGTAGGCCTATGTGTAAGTTTGCATTCGTGCCATGCGTGCGCCAGTGGTATATATATGTGTGTGTGTGTGTGTGTGTCACGTGTGTTACTCAATTTAACGTCCTTGCCACTAAAAGTGATTCAGACAAAATTGTATTGTGTTGTGATGTTGGTGTGGTGAGTGTCACCAGTGTGTGGATGTGCCTGTGAGTGTGTGTATGCATTAAAGTAAGTGACAGGATAGCTATGCAGGCTTAATCATAACTCCCTCCACCCCCCACCTCATTAAAATGTTAAACGTACACTTAAAGAATATAACCGAACAATAAACAATGTTAAAGATAAATACTAAGTGTGAACTACTTAATAAACATTTACAAACTGAATCAAGAATAGAATAATTGTTTAGAATACTGGGTAGAGACAATGGTGTCGATCCATCAGTAAAACCGTCAATACCCGAATTCTGGAAAAGTTCTCTTGCCGCTTGGACAATGAATCAGTAGACCTAAATGACTGACACTGAAGGATTCACCAAAACATACAATTAGCATTATTGCAATATTTTGTTTTGAATGAACCGAGAGCCGGAGAGAGGAGAGAGAGAGAGAGAGAGAGAGAGAGAGAGAGAGAGAGAGAGAGAGAGGAGAGAAGAGAGAGAGAGAGAGAGAGAGTGTGTGGTGTGTGTGTGTGTGTGTGTGTGTGTGTGTGTGTGTGTGTGTGTGTGTCTGTCTGTCTGTCTGTCTGTCTGTGTGTGTCTGTCTGTCTGTGTATTTGATTCACTCTGTGTGTGTCTGTGTGCATGCTTATATAAAACTCAAACCCAAACTCTTATATCTTTGGTCTTTGTGAGGGTGTTTTTGGAAAGAAGTATACTTCATGCAATCTAGTAAAACGACCCTCAATCTCAAAGTCTGCTTCTTTCAGCTTGATGAGAGTAATCCTAGGGTGATACTAACCCTACCCCTTTCACTGAAAATGGTGGAATGTTGCTTCCCTGTGGAACATTTTTAGCGATAATTTTAGGGTCATGGTGGCCGGGGGTGGGAGAGGTGTTGATTAAGGTACAAGATAGCCACAAGCGAAGAGAAGACAGGGCGAGAGAGTACAGTGTTTACATCGATTAGACAAAGTGACAGAGAGACAAACAAAGCAAACACTGTTCGATGTCGCTAATACATCATCATTAACTCAGTCACACAATGGCCTCCAGGTGGGAGCAACCCGAATTTCACAGAGATGCCTCTGTGACTATAAAGTATCTATAAAGTACCTAATACCTGCTACACGTGCGATCGGTACGGCGCGAGCACACACGCTTTACATTGATTGTCTTACTGTCATACCATCAGGACAGTACTCACTGCCATACCACCAGGACAGTATTTTAAACACACTGTCATACCATCAGGACAGTACAAGAAATTAAATTCGCAAAGCGCTCTCCCCTTTCCGTTGAGTTAATAGCCTTCATAGGCTCCTTCAACGTATCAAATACAGATACAGATACACGCACACGCACACTCAAACAGAAAGGTGGAAACAAATCAGCGAAAATTTGAGGGTCATGGTGGCCGGGTGTGGGAGTGGTGGTACAAGATAGCCACATTAGCGAAGAGAAGACAAGGGCGAGAGAGTACAGTGTTTACATAGATTAGACAAACTGACAGAGAGAAACAGAAAGCAAACACTGAGTTCGATGTCGCTAACATGTGTCATCATCATCATCATTAACTCAGTCACACATTGGCCTACTACACGCGCGAGCGGTACGGCGCGCGCACACGCACACGCAAACAGAATACTGACTGTGGAGCCAGAATGGTTCTAGGAGCCAGAATGGTTAACATACTGACCATGGGCCCTGAAGAGAAGGAGAAGAAGAAGAAGAAACTCATGCTATGGCGCGCCAAAGATACAAAACTCTATCTAGCTGTTCGATAGTTTCGAAACTGTATCTATCAGTTCGATAGAGTTTGAAAACCCTATCTAGCTGTTCGATAGAGTTTTAAAACTCTGTCGAACAGCTAGATAGGGTTTCCACAAAATAACCCTATCGAGATATAGTTTTTCTATCGCCATTTCTGATTGGTACATGGCTTCAGCGACAAGTTTGTGGCCTTGGCAGGGTAGTGACCCGTGAATTTGAATAAGACGATAGGCCTAGGCCCCTACATGTAGTCGAACAAACATGGCAGCTGAACGATTTCAACGAGCGAATCTTCCCGGCGTTTCATCTGTAATTGAAGCCGCTAAACGAGTTCGTAGAATGCCACCTATTAGGCTAGGTGTAGGTCACAGTCAAAGATACTAGTCCTATCTACCAATGAAATGCTTCGTTTAAAAAAAGTATCAAAATGGCGTGTTCGATAGAGTTTTACGACGAGAAACTCTATCTAGCTGCTCGACAGAGTTTAGAAACTCTATATAACTGCTAGCTATAGTTTAGAAACTGTATCTAACAGTTCGACAGGGTTTTTAAACTCTGTCGAACTGCTACATAGAGTTTTGGTCATTCGGCGCGCCATAGCATACGTGCGCGTGCAGTGCACGTCATCACCGTGAGAGACGAGAAAGAAGGAAACAGAGAGAGAGAGAGAGAGAGATGCACAGACACGCAGAAGGCGGACGGACCGACATATTAGGCAGCTAAGACACTCGGCAGATGCTAGAGAACAAACGAAAGATGACCCGATGTTTTAGAGAGAGAGAGAGAGAGAGAGAGAGAGAGAGAAAGGAATCAATGGGCGAAGAAGAGGGGGAGAGTGAGGACTGGAGAAAATGCTTGGCTTCATTCATGACTGCTGAGCACACACAAAAATCAATAGTAATAGCTGTCGTTGAGTTAATTTGTCTCTATTATATACACTGCGCGAGCTACAATCCTTCTGTATTATTTGGCACTGAAGCAGTCTTCCGAAGTATGTAGCCTACTGGTTGTGTTTTCAATTATCTCCATCCAGATAGCAGCGAAGGCAACTGCTTTTCTGGAGAGAAAATAAGAAAAAAAAGCAGAGTCAAAAATAGTGACAGGTTGACAGATTAGAGGAAGTTGCAAGCACAACTTCCAGAAGGTGGGGGAACTATTTATACGAAAGACCCATCTGGCATCATCCCGACGGTTGGTTCCCAAGCGACATCCCCACTCTTTCAGCTATTAACGCAAATGACAAATGGCTGAGGGAATGGTCTGCAATGAATCGATTATTTCCAAAGCTGAAGCACAAATTGCCAGTGGAAAATAAATGCCTCCCAGTTTTGACAACTTAGCAGGCCTGGACTCTCTGTCTCTCTGTCTCTCTCTGTCTCTCTCTCTCTCTCTCTCTCTCTCTGTCTCTCTCTCTCTCTCTCTCTCTCTCTCTCTCTCTCTCTCTGAGACTCTCTCTCCCTCCCTCTCAATTTGTCTGTCGACTGATGTCGCTAATATCATGATGGATCGTCATTAACTCAGTCACACCTTGGCCTACTCAGTACACACATGAGCGGTACGGCGTGCGCACACATACACACAAGCACAGTCATGCATGCGCGGCGTGCAGTGCACGTCATCACCGTGAGAGATGAAAAAGAAGGAAACAGAACACAGAGAGAGAGAGAGAGAGAGAGAGACGAAGAGAGACAGACAAACAGACAAACAGATGCACAGACACGCAGATAGGCAGACGAATAAGCGGACGGACGGACATATTTGGCAGCTAAGGCACTCGGCAGAAGCTAGAGAACAAACGAAAGATGACACGATGTTTCACAGAGAGAGAGAGAGAAGAGAGAGAGAGAGAGAGAGAGAGAGATCAAGAAGAGAGAGAGAGAGAGAGAGAGAGAGAGAGAGAGCGATAAAAGGAATCAATGGGCGAAGAAGAGGGGGAGAGTGAGGACTGGAAAAAGTGCTTGGCTTCATTCATGACTGCTGAGCACACACACAAATCAATAGTAATAGCTGTCGTTCAGTTAACCTGTCTCTATTATATACACTGCAGCGAGCTACAATCCTTCTGTATTATTTGGCACTGAAGCAGTCTTCCGAAGTCTGTAGCCTACTGGTTGTGTTTTCGATTATCTCCATCCAGATAGCAGCGAAGACAACTGCTTTTCTAGAGAGCAAAAAAAGGAAAATATGCAGAGTCAAAGTGAGTGACAGGTTGACAGATTAGAGGAAGTTGCAAGCACAACTTCCAGAAGGTGGGGGAACTATTTATACGAAAGGCTCATCTGGCATCCCGATGGTTGGTTCCCAAGCGGCATCCCCACTCTTTCGGCTATGAAC
>CM065691.1:10572298-10596363 GCA_017654935.2 Phymorhynchus buccinoides
TGGCTGCAATGCCCAGAGGCAGTGCAACACCAGTAAAGTCCCGAGTTTTTATCATGATATAGATAGGTGTCCAGCAGTAACCACGCCTCAGATAAACCTCATCGGCTATGGTACCGCCACAATAATTGTTATTAAGGCATATCTACAGTCCTTAGAGTACTACAGTATGCGGCTTTTAACCTATATATTTTGTACTAGTATTTGATCTTTTCATACTCACATTGAGATTGTGTGTGAATTAATGTGATTATTTGCACTAATATATTTCGTTGGCATTTTCCTTTATTTCGTTACACCCCTCATAAGTCATAAGTCATAAGTTTCTTTATTGTCCATTGGCATTGTACAACGCACATGGAAACTAAGTCTTCCACCGTGTAAAATTAAAAATATTAAATAAAAGTATGAAACATAAATTTACATGAACAAATAGAGTAGGCCCTATGTAGCTCTCACACCACACCCAATCATTCATCCGCTCTCCGCTATCTTGCTCACTCATCATGCAACCCACCACCACTTCCGCCTTCATTTTTAACCCTTTCTTTTCTTTTTTCCTTTCTTTCCTACTTTTTTTCTTATTCGTTTTTCTCCCCTCCCCCCCCCCTTTTCCCCCTACTTTTTCCTACTAACCCCCCCCCCCCCCCCCCTTTATAAATATGTTTAAAATCGTGTCATCAATCGACATGTCGGGCTATGTAGCTATTGACATTAAATCATCTCTCTCTCTCTCTCTCTCTCTCTCTCTCTCTCTCTCTCTCTCTCTCTCTCTCTCTCTCTCTCTCTCTCTCTCTCTCGACACAAACACACACACACACACATCCCCCCCCCATACCCCCCCCCCCCCCCCCACCCCCCCCCCCCCCTCACACACACACACACACACACACACACACACACAAAGACACTGAAAAGAAAAGACTAACATCCGGTCTCTTTTCCCTATATGAGTAGTGAGGACAGAAACACTGGTTATGTCCCTTAAAAACAGTACACATTTACACGTCGATAGGCCAGTTGAATTCTCCGTTCAAATTTCCAGTCTGAGTTTTTAGATAGCCTCCACTGTGTGTGGTGTACTGTTCCCACTAACAATAACTCTATCAGCCCGGCTCGCCTTAAGTAGTCCATCTTACCCTTTTAGAATCTTTGACCCACACACACGTGCGCTCGCGTGCACAGACACGTGCACTTGACGAAGGGAAAGGCGTGGTAATTTTTTTTGGTAAAAAGGCAAAAATTGATAGTAGCAAATGCTCTTGTGGCCTTTACTACCATTAAAGAATCATGATAATATTGCGTTAATTTAATTTAACGTTCCTTGCTTTTATTGTTATTTTCGTTCCGAAATTTCTAGTCACCGATTTGCTAAGGTCAAGGACACTAGGTCTTAGCAGACACGCTGAAAAGTGAGTGCTAGAAAATTCGACGGTTTGTAAGTTTGACAGCAAGTAGACGTAATATTGATATTATTGCTTTTCCTAATGTTTAATTGGATAACAGAGCGTTGTGCATTGAACAATGCATGTTATTATAGATTGTATTTCTGATCACATTGTCCTAAACTAGGCCACTAACATTGTAACATTACAATTATTTTTTGGGCCGGGCGACGTTTAGTCTAGTTTGTGTTCACACAAGTTGTTATACTAGCCTAGGCCCCTATGAGCCTATCTCGTGACCAAGTCCTCTCGCATATAGCGTCCTCCATCAACAATTTGATGATTATGACGTTTAGTACAGTTTAGCTTACACACCACCCCCTCATTTGTCCATTGTTTCCACTTAAAAGCCTTTTATTAGTTTTAAAAAGGAACATTATTTTTGCTGAAAGGACAGTGGAGAGGACGCAAGTCTTAACCTTCAGACGGGTCGGACAATAGTGCGGACCGTTGTGCTATTCCCAGGGGACGGATCCGCACTATTTTCCGACGGGAATTCCCGAACCTGTACACGGGTCTGCAATATTGTCCGACACATCTTACAAAATATCCCTGTCTTTTCCATGATCGCTCTAGAAGAAACTATTACCATAGTAGCACTAAGGGACATGTTAACTTTGTACTCGCCCACAGTTTGAATACTAGCGGTTGGTCTACGTGCTGGAATGTGTGCTGTAATAGGAGAACCGGGTAAAGGTAAAGATGTGCCACCCCCCCTGCATTTCTCGGTTAATTCTATTTTTCCGTTTTTGCCTTTCTTACCATCCATAAAGCTGTATTTTAGGAACATTTTCAGCTAATAACCTTGTTGGAATACTAACCCTATCCCTAACCCTAGCCCCCTAAACCTAACCCTACCCCCCACTATGTACTGCAGTACACCGTGATTTGTCAGAGTTGTGGTTCGTTGCGTTTTTTCCGTCTTATAGGGTGGTGGGTAGGGTTAGGTTTAGGGCTAGGGTTAGTATTCCAAAAAGGTTATTAGCTAAAAATGTTCCTAAAATACAGCTTTATGTATGGTAAGAAAGGCAATAACGGAAAAAATAGAATTAACCGAGATAGGTAGGGGGGGTGGCACATCTTGACCTTTACCAAGAACCATTATCAGATTCGTAGGGTTCTGAGTGCCAGAGACATTCCAGACACAGGAAGTGGGTATCCTTTGTACATAAACTAAATGAAGTGAATGTGTACTGAGGAGCACATTTTTAGATGGGGCGGATTATGCTGTACATAATGGGGGTGTTTCCAGCGGATTTCAAAGCACTTTACAATTACGAACATTTGGTCATTGATGAACGATATAGTAAGTGGTGTGTGTGTGCGTGTGTGTGTGCGTGTGCGTGTGTGTGTGTGATCGAGAGAGAGATTGTGGGGCGGGGAGGGAGGGGGTCTTCCGCCCTTCTTTCTTTTTCTGGCTTCCCTCTCTCTTCTTCTCTTGTTTTTGTTTTTCTTTTTTCTTTTTTTTTCTCTTTCTCCCTCGCCTTTTTTGGGGGGGGGGGGGGGGGTTCCATGCGACCAGGAAACCCCCTATAAATCCGTTCCAGTTATAGGATGACGTGAAAAGGTATAAATAATGATAGAGAAGATCAACATTTTGTGCCCGTTTTACCTTTTGTTTGGTGTTATAGAAACGGAACATTTTTTGTTTTGTACTCTGTTACCCTTGTTAATTTCAGAGATAAGCACGACTAGACAGTACCAGGTAATGATTTATTTTTGCCATAGCCGTTCAGTTCAGTGTTTGCTCTTTCTGTTGATGCCAAACACTTTATTGTTAGCATTTGTTTAGCTATCGAAAAAAAAAATCAGAAATGTGCTGAAATCTGCCGTCTACAGGGAACAGGCGGCAGCTGTGGGTGCCCGTTGGAGGGGAAGTGTTTCTCTGGCACAGCTACGTCGCGATAGTATTAATGTTCTAACTACCTGACCTGACCTGTAACCAGGCAAGGGATAGGGTTCTTCTTGCACATAGCGTCCTCCATCAACAATTTGATGATTATGAAAATATGACGTTTACGACGTGGGGGGGTTTTCCAACTAATAGACTTGTGTGCCCAAATGATCAGCTCAATGCGGGATTGAATGGGAGGGGGCGAGAGGGGGGTGGGCATGATTTGGGGGAGAGGCCCAGACAGGGGGTATGGAGTTGACTCCGTTGAGACAACGGAAAGGTGAGGACAGGGGGAAGGGGGACGGAGGAGGATATGGGGGGGGTGGGGGAGGAGGGTTAGCATCAGATTAGAGGGTAGTGATACAGATTAACACCCCCACTTCCTCCATTTCTAGATTATTTCCGTTTTTTCAGTGTTGCCTTGAGATTGAGCAGTTAAACTTAAACCTCAATCGTTTTCTATATTTAGTTAAATTTTCATCTGATTTAAACAATTAAAAATATGCATTTGATAATAGCACATTACATTACAGTTTAACGGAACACTGAATGAGAATTTTCCAGTCAGTGGATAACTAATACTAGAACAGTAATAGGCACAAAGAGCACTCATAGTCACATGATAGTGACATCAGAAGCGGGACATTCTGATTTCGCTGAAAATTCAGTCTTTTGGAGTAAATCATAATTGAATTAATTATTAGTGCCAGCAATTATGGAGGAAAAATATTTGGCTCAAAATATTGCTTAAATACTGCTTAATGTTCGCTAAGAAAGGCAAAACTTAAAAAAAATAGAAAGAAATGAGAAATGCAGGGCTGGGGGGTGTAGGATGTGGTGTATTTAGGGTTATTTTCATGAAACAGAATAGACTATGCTCTGAAATTGCAAACCGAGAACACGAGGTTGGGTAGTTAAACTGCAGCTTTTCCAATTATTTTAGTCTTCAATCAGAATTAGTGCGTGTACAAAAATGGGTAAGAAGCCCAATCTTTATTTTTTTGTTTCAGACTTTGTTTTGGAAAGCAAGAGGCAGCGATTTCAGTATGGACCAGACTCAGCTTGATCTGCTGAAGCAGTTTGTTCAGATGTGCAAGGCCAAGCCTGATACGATTCACCTGCCTGAGCTGGAATTCTACAGACAGTACCTGGAGTCGTGAGTTAAAACTTTTGAGCTCATTTGGCTATTTGACTTGTTAATATAATGTAGGCTGTTGCCTTTTGTACCTGGAGTCGTGAGTTAAAACGTTTGGGCTCATTTGGCTATTTGACTTGTTAATATAATGTAGGTTGTTGCCTTTTGTACCTGGAGTCGTGAGTTAAAACGTTTGAGCTCATTTGGCTATTTGACTTGTTAATATAATGTAGGTTGTTGCCTTTAGTACCTGGAGTCGTGAGTTAAAGCGTTTGAGCTCATTTGGCTATTTGACTTGTTAATATAATGTAGGCTATTGCCTTTTGTACCTGGAGTCGTGAGTTAAAACGTTTGGGCTCATTTGGCTATTTGACTTGTTAATATAATGTAGGCTGTTGCCTTTTGTACCTGGAGTCGTGAGTTAAAGCGTTTGAGCTCATTTGGCTATTTGACTTGTTAATATAATGTAGGTTGTTGCCTTTTGTACCTGGAGTCGTGAGTTAATTAAAACGTTTGGGCTCATTTGGCTATTTGACTTGTTAATATAATGTAGGTTGTTGCCTTTTGTACCTGGAGTCGTGAGTTAAAGCGTTTGAGCTCATTTGGCTATTTGACTTGTTAATATAATGTAGGCTATTGCCTTTTGTACCTGGAGTCGTGAGTTAAAGCGTTTGAGCTCATTTGGCTATTTGACTTGTTAATATAATGTAGGTTGTTGCCTTTTGTACCTGGAGTCGTGAGTTAATTAAAACGTTTGAGCTCATTTGGCTATTTGACTTGTTAATATAATGTAGGTTGTTGCCTTTTGTACCTGGAGTCGTGAGTTAATTAAAACGTTTGGGCTCATTTGGCTATTTGACTTGTTAATATAATGTAGGCTGTTGCCTTTTGTACCTGGAGTCGTGAGTTAAAACTTTTGAGCTCATTTGGCTATTTGACTTGTTAATATAATGTAGGTTGTTGCCTTTAGTTGTTATTGTTAATATTGTTACTCAACAGTGTGTTGATTTTGTGTGTGTAGTTCATTAGGTTATTAAGTCCTGTAGGTTTGAAAACCTGGCCGGTTGTCTGGCTCCCTCTCTCCCTCTCTCTCTTTCTGTCCCCCCCCCCACTCACACACCTTTGACCTCTTCGCCCTTTTCAGTTGAAATAATAGTCAGAAATTACTTTGGCAACTTAATAGAATAATAATAATAATTATTTTGCTCTTTTCATTTTTACTATTTTTTGTTTCTATAATTAATATATATGTGTAAGTCTAAGTGATATAACATCATGAGTTCCAAATAGCAGAGGTGACAAAAAGTTCCCCCACCTTCTTGAAGTTCTGTGCTTGTAACTTCCTCTAATCTGCCACTCTCTTTGACTCTGCCTTTTCCTCTTTGCTTTCTTTCATCTACTGTCTTTCTGACTTATTGGCCCATTCTGTTGCCTTAAAAAATCCCACCCCAAATAATTGTTCTCCTTTGAGCTCCTCCGAAATCGGAATGTGTCGGCTGTACGCAGCGGGGAGACCAGTGAAAACTGAAAACCAGACACATACGTACCTTTACCCATTATGGCCATATGACCATATTAACTGGGAGCGCAGAAGAAGAAGGAGACAGACTGTTTCCTTTTCCTATTAACACAATACAGTTCTCTTTCTCAGTTTACTGTTTGCCTCAGCGTCAGGCTAATGTTAATGAATGATATAATGTTTTAACCTTTTCACCGCCAATGTCGCATTTATGCATCACAATGGTTTAATACCCATGTCACTAAAATTAAAAGGCATCAAATCAGGGTCTGTTATCCGAAGACCCTATTTTCTTAATTTTGAGAAGTAAAGATAGGCCTAATGGTGTACTTGTCACAGAAAAATTCTCTATATTGCAGATATTTTTTTTTTCTTTACCCAGTTAAGTTTAATGGTATTTTTTGGCTGAAGGAACGGATGGCGGCGAAAGGGTTAATGAATGATGTTACGTTTTAAGTCACCAGTTCCGTCTTTCTTCGTATCAGAATGGCTTACAGAGAGATGTTTTATTTCATTGCTGTTTTCTTCTTGCAGGATTGGCGCTACCCTACCACCTCGTCCCAAACCACAGGAGGAACCAGAGGAAGCACCAGTAAGTGGTGAACTATAAATATGTGTGGTGCGTGCATGCATGTGTGTGTGCGTGCATGCATGTGCTGTCTGTGTATGTGCATGTGTTTGTTGTGATTCCCACACACAGTGGAACTTCCCTTATAACACCTTCAAAAATCATCCACAAATAGGCCTTATAAGGGAGGTAATTTTAATACTTACAAAGAAGGGCAATGTCTCAGAGAAGTAGGTCTTATGTGGGAGGGAGTTTTACAATAGGAAGTCTTATATTAAAGGGAGGTTCCACTGTAGCAGAGGAGGCTGCTTGTTGCAGAAAACTGGATTGAAAATGAATAATGATGCTTTTCCTCTAAATTGCAGGATGCATCCTCACTCTCCTTCTTCTCCTTCTTCCCGTTAGGCAGCCAACTTTAGCACATTGAATATTCTACTGCACTTTAGTGAGGTTGGGAGTGGGGTAGTACGAAAAAGAAAAGAAACAGAATATTATAGGTAAAAAAGATAGATGGATTAGGGGAGAAGATAGTCTAGATAGTGAACTGTGCGCTTTACTGTGCACATCTTTAAAAGACAGGCTCAAAGGATCATTCCCAGAGGCCAATTCCTTAGGGCGCAGTACCAATGCAATGCGTGCAAGTTTTAGAAACCATAGGTATTAATGATAGGTAATTTAATGATTTCCCATTGCTGTCTCACACAGACACAGACACAGAGACACAGACACAGACACACACACACACTCACACACACACACACACACACACACACACACACATAGAGTGACACACACACAGACACGCAAACAACGCCACAGACACAAGATTCAAGATTCAAGAAGTTTAATCCTTTGACCCCTTTTGGAGCATGGAGGATACAAAAACAGTATAACACAAACATAAAACTCAATCAAAACCGCAAAAAATTCAAAAGTAACAGCGAAATGTCAGTTTTTGGTGAGCAGTGAAAGAAACACTCTTTTAAATTATCTTTCCAAATTTTAGAAATTTACTTAAATTTAAACATATACGTCGTCCTTTTTGAAACATGCACAAAAATTAAAAACGGATTTGGGTTTCAGAAATTTTTTAGGAACATATTTTTCACGAAGTTCATTGTATTTTGGACATTCCATTATACAATGAAATTCGTCTCCTATCTCGCCCATTTCGCAATTACGACAAATACGTAATTCTCTTGGAACATTATAATGTCTTCCAACTTCAATAGGCAATTTATGATTGCTGCATCGAAACTTGAATAAAGATATAACATAAACATCTGGTAAGGTTGAAATGTAATGTTCCCTTCCAAAGTCTGTCTTAAAATGTTTATAAAATAAGCATTTACTACTGTTCTCAAGAGAATTACGCCAGTCACGAATATAGTTATTTTGTAATTCTTGTTTAACACACTTGCATAAGTTAGTTTTACTCGAGAATGATTGGGATTCCCAAACACAATCAAAACCAGTGTCAATTAAAATACTTTTAACATAATCAAGCCACGGTGAAACAAAAAGACCCTTTTCATACAGTTCATGTAAAATATACAATTTGCTAGAATATTTTTTAGAATCATTATTAACCAAATCAGCCCAGAACCTTATCATTCTTGTTTTAACAAGTAAAGACAGAGGATACATTCCAGTTTCACCATAAATCATAGAAGTCATTGTAGTTTTATTTACTCTAAACAAATATTTTAAGAAACGTAACTAACTTTTCTAACATATCAACATTTTCATATCACACACACACGCACACACACACACACACACACACACACACACACACACACACACAAGTGTGAGCACCATCACTGATATGACTTTGTTCTGTGGTGAACAGAAAGCTGAACAGGCGCAGGCCACCCCACCCCCACCCCCTCAACCCGCCCCAGAGGAGGAGGAGGAGGAGTCGGAGGAAGAGATCGAGAGCGACATCGGTGAGTCACTCTGACCACAGATTTTGGAGAGAGTGTTTGGACATCTTTTTGTTTATGTATATGACTATGTATGCATGGTACGTGCGTGTGTGGGGGTGGTGGTGGTGTGTGTGTGTGTGTGTGTTTTTGTGTGTGTGTTGCTTGTGTGTGTATGTTGTCGTGAATAGATACCTTTATTTTATGCTTGCAAATTGTGTGGCAATGCATACTTGTATTAGGCCTATTATAAGTAGTAGTCGTAGTCGTAGTAGTAGTGGTGGTGGTGGTAGTAGTAGTGGTGGTGGTGGCAGACCTGTTTTCCCTACGGATCTGTCCGTAATTGTTATGTTTTGAGACCTCCGATTACGCTATTACGGTCAGCAACAAAAAAATCCACATTTCCGCTGAACGAGTGCGGAAAAAAAAGAAGAAGAAATCAAAAGAAGGCATGGCGTTTGAGCCGTACTCGCTACTGTGTCGTCTGCTATCAAAGGTATCACTTCGAGTGATGTTCCTTGAATGAATGCTTCTGGTTTATTTCTCTATGCTGCCATTTTTCTAGGTAGTGCAGAATTTCGGCAGTTGTCGAAGTTGGGTTGGTATGGGAAGTTGCAGCATGCGTGTCCCACCCCCGCTCAACAAAAGGTTTGACGGCAGCGAAAAATTCTGGTGAAAGGATTTCTCGGACAGCAAAATTACGGACAGATGCCTGAAATTACTGTTTTCAGAGCTTGGGATTACTGACAGTGAAGATTTGGGGTAAACAGGTCTGTGGTGGTAGTTGTTGTGTCTTCAGTGAGCTTTGGCTAAAAAAATTTGCATATAAAGTATGGCTGCGAAAGGATGCAATCAACAAGCGCTCAGCATATTGTGCGGCTTGCCGAAAAACCTTTGATGGGTGAAGGAGGAGTCTAGGAGTAAGTTTAAACCGTCTATCAATGTCAAGAGTTATGGCGACTGATTAAAAAATTAAAAAAAAGGTGCTGTGACGTGATGGCCTGTTGAAGGTAATCTGTTTGCAAAAGTGCCGGTTGTGTGTGTACTGTACTTGTTTTTATGTTTAGCTATCCTTTTTGCAACAGTAGTATCTGTGTTTCTGTTAAAGTTGTGAAGGGTGGGTTTTGAAAACCCTAAAGTTGGGCTTTGAAAGTTTGTGAAAATTAGGATGCTGCTGTTTGGCTATGAACCCTGTGATTGTTATGTGTATTTTCTGCTCATGTCCTTGGATTTTTGTTTCATGTTTTTATTCCATTTCTATTTTATGTAAAGCGCCCTGTAGCCTACATAGTAGGATGGGCGCTATATACATTTTCCTCATTATTATTATTATTACTATGCGTTCTAGCGGAACAAGAATACGTTGGAATGGGAACGAGGGCCTGTGCGTTTCTGTCAGTCAGCGCAATGTGTGTACATCTGTATGTGACCAGAAACATTTTCCAAGTCTCTTTGCCTAAACCACAGAACTATCTTAGCCAAACTTGGTAGAGTGGTTCCTGAGGTCATCTAGTTGCAGCCTGTGATGTCGGACTCATCAAATGGCAAGTGAATTTGTTTTGAAAATTTCAACTTTTGGACATGCTTGTTGAGTATACCCTCCCCCCCTGGATCTTAAATATACTTATCTCAGTTTGACATTGCCAAAGAGAGCTTGACAGAGTACATTGCTGAAAGTGTAACATTCGTTAGGTTTTGGGATTTTTCTTAAGGATTTCGTACTATTTTTGAATGCAAAGAGCCCTTTTTTTCAGAACTGGACAACACGGGTGTCATCAGTGATGACGACGAGGACATGCCGGAGTATGCCGATGAGAGCATCGAGGTGACTGACGACATGATCGACAAGGCCAGTGACAAGAGGAACGAGGCCATGGATGTCATGGCAGAGGGTGAGTGTGTGTCAGTGAATGAAATGAGCAAGCAGGTGAGTGAGCGAGCTCATGTGTTTTGTTTTGCACGTATGGATTGGCATGCTTTTGTGTGTATGCAGGGCTCCCAATCGTCCCGCAAAGCAAGGGGTCCCAGGGACTCCTTCACTTACAGTATAGAGGGTCATAGAGGCGGGATAGAGGGTCCCAGTGGCATAGCGAATGCTAAAAAGAATTTTTCTTGTGCATCCCTGGGACCCCCTGCACATTCTTTTAGAGGGTCGTGTAGAATTTTAGTGCTTCATAGACCCCCAAGTGGGGGTCCCTGGGAGCCCTGGTATGTACAGTGACAAAGAAGATGGCCCATAGATGGTAAGGCTGAGGCAGTGCTTCTGATAGGCTGATTTTTGTTTGGGTCCCAGGGACCCCTTCTTCAGATTTCTAATGGGTCCCAGGCTAACTTCAGTGGGTCCCCAGGCCATTGATACCGCATCGAGAAACGTACAAATATACACATACCTCAAAGTCGGCGATTGGCCTGTGCTGAAAAGTCAGCACACTGAATTGTAGGCCCAAACTTTTTTTTAGTGTAGGTTGATCACCATCACTGACAGTTGCAGATGGGGTTGGTAGATCGACCACTTCCTCTTGAACTTTACCTTTTCCAGACACTTTTAGCCACGATTCCAAAGACATTGTCACGACTGCGTTGTCTAAAGTAGAGCGGAAGGCATGTTCCGGTTAGGCCTAAACGAGAAGCATTGTGGGAAAGGGGAAGTTTCATAAGGGAAACAACTCTCGCATCGTAGCAGACGATGCCTGTCGCTGACTTGAGGTGTTAGACTCTCTCTTAACTTGATTTTGTATTCGTTTTTCTTTTTTTTTTAGTGCGTCCCCAGGGACCCGTTTGACATGCATTCAATGCGTCCTTTTGACTTTCAATGCGTCAGGTACGCATATTTTTGCGTTTTCAGAAGCCCTGCTGAGGGTGAGTGAGCGAGCTCATGTGTTTTGTTTTGCACATATAAATATGGATTGGCATGCTTTTGTGTGTATGTGCGGTGACAAAGAAGATGGCCCAGAGATAATAAGGCTGAGGGTTAGTGAGCGAGCTCATGTGTTTTGTTTTGCACATATGGATTGGCAGGCTTTTGTGTGTATGTGCGGTGACAAAGAAGATGGCCCAGAGATAGTAAGGCTGAGGTCGTGTACAGGAGTGTGTGTGCATGGATGCTCCTGCTTTCAGGATGTCCTGATTGGATGTCAGGATTTTTTTTATTGCCTGGAGCCGGCGTCACCGGATTATGAGAGTTTGAGAAGCTGCATTTTGCTGGTTAAAGACAAAGTTTAACCAGAAGTGAAAGTGCAACAAGAGCCTGTCAATTACATTGGAAACTGTTTGTTTCCCTTCAGCTTCCAGGGGACATTCACATTGACTGGCTTGCAGGATTTTTGAAATTTCCCAGAAGCACCCATGTGTGTGTGTGTGCGTGCGTGTGTGTATGTGCGTGTGTGTATGTGCGTGTGTGTGGAGGGTGTGTGTGTGTGTGTAGAAATTTTGACCATTGACAACCTCTTTGTTGCCGAGTTCTTTTTAACACATTATGTATGTAAAGAATCTGCGCATTATAATACATGGACTTGTTGTTATTGTCTTCTGTGAAGACATAACACTCGGGTCATAAGATCTAGTAAAGAGTGAACAAGGAACATCTTCTTTAGTCCAGTTTTGAACTTGACATGCTTGCAAGTTGACCTTGTTGACCTGAAAGCCGCGTTCTTACCAGCTGGTGATGATGATGATGTGTGGTCTGTTTCAGGTAAATTTGAGGACGCTGTTCAGGCCTTTACTGATGCCATCAAACTCAACCCCACCTCTGCCCTGCTCTACGCCAAGAGAGCCAGGTGATTCAGTGTAGACCCATTCTTTTCATCTAAAGTTGACGGTTGTCTGTGGCCCTCCACCTTTGTCTGTATACCGGTAGTTAGGAGCAAATCGTACACATTTCTAATAGGAATACTTCGCTTTTGGTACGATGTTACGAAAATTTGAAGCAAACCATCAGATAGGATAAAGTAAAGTAAAACATCACATAAGAACATCCTGATATAACCAACGGCAGAATGGCAAGTCTTATCAACATAATCTTTGTGAATCAAATAAAGGCAGTGATTATTTCAAAGATAATGCATAAAATTCAACCAAAGTTTGTACAGGAAAAAAACTGCCTACCGTATTGTTCGGATCATTAGGCGCTGCTGTGTATAAGGCGAATAGGGCAATTTTCAAGAAAAATCTGAAAAAAATTAAAGTAAAAGGCGCCCTCGTTTATAAGGCGATACACACCTCTTTCAAAAGAAAGTCGAAGTTTGAAGCCCGTACACATCCTGTAAACGCTTACCGACCGCCATTATTGTTGTCATAAACGAGAGTTGGCTCCCTTCTCAAATAATCAAACTTCCGTTTTTGCGACTTCTGGTTGTTGTGTTTGGACTTTTCTTCACGAAAACTGGTAGAATTATGGCATTTTAAGCTCTACAACGATGCTTTTTACATCCAATGAAGGGTTGTGGCATCTGTTGGACGGTATCTCGGACGATAATAGGGATTTTGAAGCATTTTAACGTGAGTATTCGTCGTATCGGCGACTCGTTACCACTTTCGATGTTGTGACTCACAGTAGACTGTACTGCTTTCGGCAATCGTTGCCTCTCTTCTCATGATTTTGTTCACTAATAGGGCGCCCTCGTTTATTAGGCGCATAGGTTGAAATTGGAGAAAAAAATATCGCCTTATAGTCCGAAAATTACAGTAATTTGTGTGTGTGTGTGTAAAATAATAAACTTCTGGGTATTGCTATACCAATACACAATTTTAAAAAACCCCACAATAAACCCACAATGACCCAAGAGCCAAAAATTATCTCCCTTGCCTTTCATCAGTAGTTGGGAGTACAGTTATATGACTGCCATTCTGTTTTGTCTGTGCAATACAGTGGAACCTACCTTACCTTGAAAAATCATCCAAGATAAGGTCTTAAAAGTGGGAGGGGGCTGTATAAGAGAGGTAAGAAGGGCAATGTCTCAGATAAGTAGGTCTTAAGTGGGAGGGAGTCTTATAAGGGGGTGGGGGTGGTTTACGAGGGGCACTCCATATATTTTGCAATGTGGATAACTGGCAGTGTACATCCTCCTTCTGGTAGTCTAATTTTTAGAAGAGTCCCTCATTAGAACACATGCACTTGGATATCCTTTCAAACAAAACGGTTATGGCACCAGACCAGCTCAACTGAAGTATGTCAAAAATAGTGCCCTTGACAAACGCTCAAGCATCTTCAACTTTCTATAATTGCTTGCCCCTTCACCAGTGCTTCACATATGATAGTAGGAAAAAATAACAAGGGACTAAGAAAAGAAATTAAATGGGTTGGAGACCGGATAAACTCTGCAAAAGTCTGTTTTCTTGCAAACTGTCCAAAGTAGGTGCAGCAGTGTGGTCACTTGCGATGTCACACAGAAATAGGGGAAGACCAGGTACCAGTGCTTGGACGGCAAACTCAGTGTCTTTGGTTAAATAGATTTTTATATGTCAATCTACAGTGAGAGCTCTTCTCTCTAGGAGATGAACTGAAGCCATATAACCAGCTTTTCAGAAGAAGAAAAAATCATGGCGTTTATTTGTTTGATAATGTTGCTATTATTCTGTTTTCTGTGATATTTTACTGATGTCATCTCACCTAGAACATCCATTGCTTGGTTATTGCTTGGTTTTTGGATTATGCTGACAGATAAATGTTGCATCATCTTTAACTAAGTCCCAGATGCTGGCTAGCTTCTCACCATCTAATTTGTTGTATGATTTGGATGCGTCATTCAACCCTACCCCTTTTTGTGATCTTAGTAAACTAGGGGGGAAAATAACGGTTATACCGCTTCTGCATACCCAGCTGTTCATATTAGATTTTATCCAGGCTTCCTGATGAAAAGTGCAGCATGTTTTCCATCTCATCAGCATTTACCCAGAGATCATTTCCGACAAGTCTTTATACTGGCTACGGTTTTAGCAGTCACAACGGTCATTTGACAACTGTAACAGTCACTTTTAGCGTTCTTCTGCCAAACTATAATTCCTTGAGCCATTTATGAACTTTTGTTTCTGAGGGAAGGCTAAAAATCAATTTGTGGACGTCTGATACTCTTGTTTGGATGTCTTTCCATGAGTATAAGCGTAGAAGTTTATAGGTCGAAAATCTCAGCATTAAAGAGATTTTCACAGCTTGGGACCGACGTTCACCTTGGTGGACATTTTGCTTTGCTGAATGGTTATGGACTGGTGGAAAATAATGAAAATTTGCGACAAGTATTATGATAATGGTCCATCTCATTACACTATTCATTTTTTTCTGATGTTGACAGGATCTTCACATTGCAAAATATATGGAGTGCCCCTCGTACAAGGGAGGTTCCACTATCCTGTAACTCACTGCACATAATTGCTTCAACTTTTGTGTTATGGTGCATTATCTCATTCATATATCTCCGGAATTAATAGACAGCTGTCAATTTGATGCATTTTACACTATACCTTGGTCACTTATAAACTCGCTTCGCTCCCTTAGACCACAATTTTGCCTCTGACTTTGCTTTTGTAGTGGTTTGTTGTGAGGGAACCAATCGGTGTGGAGAGTTTTTCTATATAAACTAATAAAAGTCTATATATAAAAAATTCTGATCTACCATTTCCCTATGTCTGAACCTGAAGTAAAAACCCGTAATCTTCTCTCTTTTTGTTTATGTATGTTTGTGTTTGTGTGTATGGCTGGAGTGATTTGTGAGTTTTTTTAATAATTCAAAATCGTTGCCAATGAGTTAAAAGTTGATGTGTCGTTGATGATCATTCTGGCATTATTTTTTCCCCTCATCAGTGCTTACCTGAAGATGAAGAAGCCTAAGAAAACCATCCACGACTGCAGCAAGGCCATTGAGCTCAACCCTGACTCGGCACAAGGCTACAAGTGGAGGGGGAAGGCGCACAAGTGAGTGGGTAGAGCGCAGTAGCTTTGTGTTGTATGCTCACGTTCATTTCCGTCCAAATCATGTCTTGATTTACATTTTGTTTAGAGCGAGGATCACCTTCATTTCACAGAAACAATGGTCAATATGTTCAAATCATCAACAGGAAGAAATGAACTTTTAATTATATTTTGTAGCACAAAATCACCATTATTTTTCCCGTCTTTGTGTATGATTGGCCTGATTCCAGAAATTTGAGGAATCACTGATTTGATTGGCAAAAAATGGCCAGATTCAGTGCTTCTTAGCAACTGGGAATATAGGAGGATGTTTGTCAGTGTGCGCAACAGAATATGCGAGTTCTGTTGCTTGAAAGGAAATTATAATAAACTTTAATGAAGTTGAATTAAGGTACCCTGAAAAAATTAGATGGAAATGTATGCAGGAGTGTTCAACCCCTGGTGTGGGATTTAGATTTATCAGATATTTCTTTTCAGGCTTTAGACTTTTAATTATTGACCAGTTACCGTAATTTTCGGACTATAAGTATAAGGCGATATTTTTTTCTCCAATTTCGACCTATGCGCCTAATAAATGAGGGCAGCCTATTAGTGAAAAAAATAATGAGAAGAGAGGCAACGATTGCCATACTCAGTACAGTCTACTGTGAGTCACAACATCGAAAGTGGTAACGAGTCGCCGATACGACGAATACTCACGTTAAAATGCTTCAAAATTCCTATTATCATCCGAGATACCGTCCAACAGATGCCATAACCCTTCATTGGATGTAAAAAGCATCGTTGTAGAGCTTAAAAATGCCTTAATTCTACCAGTTTTTGCAAAGAAAAGCCCAAGCACAACAACCGGAAGTCGCAAAAACAGAAGTTTGATTATTTGAGAAGGTGAGCCAACTCGTTTATGACAGCAGTAATGGCGGTCGGTAAGCGTTTACAGGACATGTACGGGCTTCAAACTTCGACTTTCTTTTGCCTTATAAACGAGGGTGCCTTTTACTTGGATTTTTTCAGATTTTTCTTGAAAATTGCCCTATTCGCCTTATACACAGCAGCGCCTAATGATCCGAAAAATACGGTAAATGTCGTATAGGATGTATACTTGAATTATTGATCAGTCAATGTTAATATGTAGGCTTTAGACTTGAATTGTCTGTTATTTTTGTGCAGGCTGCTGGGTCACTGGGAGGAAGCGTACCACGATTTGACCCTGGCCTGTAAGCTGGATTACGATGACGACGCTAATGCCGTGCTTCACGACGTCACACCCAATGTGAGATGAGTGTTGAGCACGCGTGCATATGTGCATGTGTGTATGGGTGCGTTACTGCTCAAGTGCATGTTTGAGAGTAACATTAGGGGAGAGATGCTGAATGAGAACAAAGTTACCCAGAATTAAAATATTATAAAATCAAAATGCAAACATTCTAAGAAACAACAATTATAGAAACGAGCCAACTGGACTTAGCATTAAATTTTGAACAAAATTCAAAAGAGATACAGCATCTTGGAATATACAATTGGATGAATCTTTTCTGAATTCTGATAGGGCCGATTCAAAATAAGGGCAATAATATAGAATGTGTGTTGTTGTACAGTTGTCAATAGCACCGCAGACACATTGAAGATTTCTTTATGAATTTAGTTTTAAAGGCATTTAACTTAAGTCAGAGATGAGTGTGTGTGTTTGTGCGTGTATGCACGCTTTCTTTTGCGTGACATCACTCTGGCATATTGATTTGATAGACCCCAGTGTGAGTGCCTTACTCCATTAGAGATAGCTGTAGCTAGACCATGGCTATTCAGGATTTTAAGTCGGGTAAGAGTGTATCCCCGTATCAAAGAGACGTTTCAGGCTAGTGCCATTAACACCCCCCCCAAAAAAAAACCCCACCGCACCCCAGTTTAAAACCCTTTCGCCGCCAGCCACTTTTCAGACAAAATATACCATTAAACTTAACTGGGTAGAGAAAAATATTTATCAGCAATAGTGTGAATTCCTCTGTGACATGTATAAACATTAGGCCTATCCTTACCTCCCAACATTAAGAAAATAGGGTCTTCGGATAACAGGCTCTGATTTCATGCCTGTTATTGACATGGGTGTTAAACCATTGTGGTGCATAAATGCGACATTGGCGATGAAAGGGATACCAGCAATAACAATAAAACTAACAAAAATACCTGTATTCAAATGATGACCCCTGTTCATTTTTAATGTTTGATGGTTGATTTTTACTGTTAAGACGGGCACTAGATGAAGTATGACCTACATCATGACTGATGTTGATGAAGAAGATGATGAATATCTCACTGATCTGTTACACCTCTATACGCCATCTCCAGCTCTGCACTCCTCATCCGACACCCGTCTCTATCGCATCCCTACTGAACGCACTAAAACCTTTGGCCAACACTCTTTCGCCTATCAAGCTTCTCACACAGACACTCGCCTTCTCTGCCCATATTCAAACGCCATCTGAAAAATCTCTTCCCAAGTAGCAACTGATCCCTCCCTTCATGACCTGGTCTGTGGTGGAGCCTGCGCTTGTGTGTGTGTGTTGGTGTGTGTGTGCGTTTTGTGCTCGTGCATGTTTAAATTTTTTATTTTTTTGAATTTTTTTATTGTAAATGCCTAGGGCATTCATTTGATTAGGCGTATAAATGTAAATGGAGTAATAATAATAATAACTAGAGGGCTTATGTTTGTCTTTGAGTGCAAACATGACAGGGTTCTCCCCTCAAACAGACGTTTGCAAATTATTCAATATTAAAATTTGGCCATTTTCGTCCCCACTTCCGGTTTGGTTTATACCGGGAGTGTTGCAAAGCTGCTCTTTAATAAATACTGAAAATATGGATACATTTTTTGTCAAGCCGTTTGTGAGATATTCAAGTTTAAGATTTGGCAACAAAAAATTGCCAAAATCTTGCCAATCATTTTACTATTGTAAATATGGTATTAGAATAGTGTCCTCAAACTTTCCTGTAAATTTCAGCAAAACCGGTTAAAAACCAAGAAACCGCACAAATGGAAAACAATGAATTTGACACAACCCAATTTACATAAATTTGAATAACTTCCAAACTATTTAACATATCATCAACAAACTCCTTTCAGACCTGGGCCAACATAAGGGCTATGATATCCAGCAGTTAGTTTTGTGACGTCACTTCCGGTTTTGGCTATTCCGTGAACACAAATTTACCTGCAGGTTCCCAGCCAGAGCACTTCCGGTTCGGAAATACACCGGAAGTGTTGGAAATTAACTTTCTAGTAAATACTGAAGATATGAATGCATTTGGTTCTGCCGTTTTTTAGATAGTCCAGATAGAAATTTCACCGATTTCGCATTAATATTGCCCAATTTTTTGCAAAATCATTCAATATTAAAATTTCGCTATCCCTTAATACCCCGCAATTTTTGTGAAAATGTCGGCTAAATCTGACAAAAAAAGGGGGAGAAAAAGAAGAGGAATTCTTACAATAACACTAGTATTCTTCCTAAAGGGGAGAATCCTAATGATGACACTTTTGGTGATGATGGTGACGTTGACGATCACTATTGTGGTGATGACTGACAATGATGATGATGACGATGATGACAGGCGAAGAAGATAATGGAGCACAAGAGGAAGTACGAGCGCCAGCACGAGGAGAGGGAGCTGAAGAAGAGGAAGGAGAGGATTCGCAAAGCCAGAGAGGAATACGAGCAGCAGAAAAGGGTGAGAAATTGTCAATGAAATTCAGAATCCTCGTATCTCGATTTTGGTAGTTTTGAAAAAATGTAAACGGAAAATTAAAATGAATTGATAAAAATTAACCGCGTTTACCACAACCTTCTTGATTAACTATGATGAATATGTTGTTCAAGACATTGCGAGTTTAGTCCTGCATATGTTGTTAACGATTACTGTTAAAATTTTTTTTTTTTATATACTTGAAAAGAACGAAGATACGAGGTTTTTGTCCTTAACTAGATCTGAATTTGGGACTTACAAGTTTTTCTTCTATTTAGACAACCTCATTTACCCCAGATAGAAAGTCAGAGATACGAGCTTTGGGTGAAATGTGGCGGGAAGAATGAGAGAACTGACTATGTATCCAACTCAAAACCCCCAAAGATTGAGATACAAGGTTTCTGAATTTCACCGACGATTCTTCTTCTTCTTCTTCTTCGTTCCCAGGCCATATGGCCACAATGGATAAGGTACGTATGTCACTATGTGTCCGGTTTTCAGTTTTCACTGATCTCCCCGCTGCGTACAGCCGACACATTCCGATTTCGGAGGAGCTCAAAGGAGAAAAATTATTTAGAAGATGTTTTTGAAAAAAGGCAGGAGAATGGGCCAATAAGTCAGAAAGATAGTAGATGATAGAAAACAAAGGGAAAAGGCAGAGTCAAAAAGAGTGACAGATTAGAGGAAGTTACAAGCACAGAACTTCCAGAAGGTGGGGGAACTATTTATACAAAAGACCCCCCGGTATCCCCACGGGGGGGACTCCAGGGCTTAGAACTCTCCTTTTTTTCTTTTTTTTCCCTTTGCTCCAGTTCACTCTGGACGGGCAAAGAAGTACAAGTTTGTTGCAGTTTTATTTTCTGTCTGTATTTCATGAACCGCTGGGCAGAATTGCTTCAAGTTTTGAGTGTTGGTGTCATGCGCTAATAGTAGCATGGGCGAGCCAAGTATCTGAAGCCCTTATCAGGGGAAAATGTCATTTTCTTGGGCTGAAAGCTTAGATTTTAGCTTTTTATTATTGGAGGCCCTGGGTGTAGAGGGTGAGTGCATCGAATTGTGTAGCAAGAAATGCACTGTAAATACTATGCAGTGGAGCCTCCCTTATCAGACCTTAACAAATCATCCCAAATGAGGTCTTATAAGGGAGGGGTCTTATAAGGGAGGGGTCTTATAAGGGGTCTTATAAGGGAGGGGTCTTATAAGGGAGGGGTCTTATAAGGGAGGGAGGGGGGTCTTATAAGGGAGGGGTCTTATAAGGGGAGGGGTCTTATAAGGGAGGGGTCTTATAAGGGAGGGGTCTTATAAGGGAGGGGTCTTATAAGGGAGGGGTCTTATAAGGGAGGGGTCTTATAAGGGAGGGGTCTTATAAGGGAGGGGTCTTATATAAGGGAGGTAATTTTGATACTTACAAAGAAGGGCAATGTCTCAGAGAAGTAGGTCTTATATGGGAGGGAGTCTTATAATGGGAGGTCTTATAAGGGAGGTTCCACTGTATTAGTATTATTATTTCATGCAGTATTAAGTTGTACTCTGTATCAAGTGTATGGTGAACAGGAGCAGAGCCAGGAGGACATACCCACAGGAGGATTCCCTGGATTCCCAGGGGCTTTCCCAGGTAAGAGACGATGAGGGAGGGGAGAAAATGACCCCAAAAATGTAGTGGAGCCTCAAAGCAAAATATCCAGTGCATTAGCTTAGAGCCAAATCTGTAGTAAAGCCTAAGGCTAAAATTTACCTTGCAATTTATGGTTAAATTTACAGTGCAGCTTTCAAACAAAATCTCCAGTGCAGTCTATATTAAATGGATTACTTTGCAGCCTCAAGCCAAATCTCTAGTGCAGTTTATTGCCAAACCTACAGTTTTGCATAACGTAGATTTTTCAGTCTTTGGCTGGTCTGCTGATTTTAGCCTAATTCCACTTTGACCTGTTCATCAGACATGGGCTCAAGTATAGAGGATTTATTGCTTCAGGATCAAATTAGATTAGACCCTTTTTTCTGCAAATCTGTCGGAGAAAACTGAAAGTTTACATAGTGATTTTAACCCTTTCACTGCCAGCCACATTTCAGCCAAAACATTTCCATTCAATTTACCTGGGTAGAGAACAAAATCCATCTGTAGTATTGGGGATTGTTCTGTGACATATATAAAATAAGGTCTATCCTTACTTCCCAAAACTAAGACAATAGGGTCTTTGGATAATAGACCCCAATTTGATGCCTTTTAGTGACATAGGTGTTAAATCACTGTGGTGCTAAAATGCGACATTGGCGGTGAAAGGGTTAATGACATAGGTGTTAAATCACTGTGGTGCTGAAATGCGACATTGGCGGTGAAAGGGTTAATGACATAGGTGCTAAATCACTGTGGTGCTAAAATGCGACATTGGCGGTGAAAGGGTTAATGACATAGGTGCTAAATCACTGTGGTGCTGAAATGCGACATTGGCGGTGAAAGGGTTAATGACATAGGTGCTAAATCACTGTGGTGCTAAAATGCGACATTGGCGGTGAAAGGGTTAATGACATAGGTGTTAAATCACTGTGGTGCTAAAATGCGACTTTGGCGGTGAAAGGGTTAATGACATAGGTGTTAAATCACTGTGGTGCTGAAAAATGTGACATTGTCGGTGAAAGGGTTAGTGACATAGGTGTTAAATCACTGTGGTGCTAAAATGCGACTTTGGTGGTGAAAGGGTTAATGACATAGGTGTTAAATCACTGTGGTGCTAAAATGCGACTTTGGCGGTGAAAGGGTTAATGACATAGGTGTTAAATCACTGTGGTGCTAAGATGCGACTTTGGTGGTGAAAGGGGTTAATGACATAGGTGTTAAATCACTGTGGTGCTAAAAAAAAAATGCGAAATTGGCGGTGAAAGGGTTAATGACATAGGTGCTAAATCACTGTGGTGCTAAAATGCGACTTTGGTGGTGAAAGGTTAATGACATAGGTGTTAAATCACTGTGGTGCTAAAATGCGACTTTGGCGGTGAAAGGGTTAATGACACATAGGTGATTTAAATCACTGTGGTGCTAAGATGCGACTTTGGAGGTGAAAGGGTTATGACATAGGTGCTAAATCACTGTGGTGCTAAGATGCGACTTTGGGCGTTGAAAGGGTTTATGACCCTAGGTGTTAAATCACTGTGGTGCTAAGATGCGACTTGGGGGGGGGGGGGGGGGAGGGGCGGTGAAAGGGTTAATGACATAGGTGCTAAATCACTGTGGTGCTAAAATTCGACTTTGGCGATGAAAGGGTTAATGACATAGGTGCTAAATCACTGTGGTGCTGAATGGCGACATTGGCGGTGAAAAGGGTTAATGACATAGGTGCTCTAAATCACTGTGGTGCTGAATGGCGACTTGGCGTTGAAAGGGTTAGTGACATAGTTGTTAAATCACTGTGGTGCTAAATTGTGACTTTGGTGGTGAAAGGGTTAATGACATAGGTGTTAAATCACTGTGGTGCTAAATTGCGACTTTGGCTGTGAAAGGGTTAATGACATAGGTGTTAAATCACTGTGGTGCTAAGATGCAACTTTGGCGGTGAAAGGGTTTATTGACATAGGTGCTAAATCACTGTGGTGCTAAAAATGCGACTTTGACGGTGAAGGGATTAATGACATAGGTGCTAAATCACTGTGGTGCTAAAATGCCTTTGGCGTTGAAGGGGTTAGTGACATAGGGGCTAAATCACTGTGGTGCTAAAATGAGAATTTGGCATTTGTGACGTTGTGTGTGATAGTCATTGTATCACTGTGATGCAGCGTTGTATGTAGTTTTCAGTGGTTCAGCCGTTTTTTGTGATAGCAGGGTTCGACGGGGCCTCAGGTGACTTTAAATTTCTGGTGAAATTTTGTCTGCCATCCAGGGGCCCGTACGTTCCTTCTTCAGCAAGGAGTCTTTTCACCGCCAGTCCCTGTCCTTTTTTAACATTGGTGCGGCCAGTTTACATCCTTCATCGGGCCAACCCCCACCATCTTACCTTGTCTACGAAAGAATTCCCACAAATATATTATATTTTGTCCACCCAATATCGCCAACACTCGATCGCCTGTCAGTATCTTTCGAGCAGCGACTCTAATTTATCAATAGTCGTAAAGCGGGTCACACTCCCCTATCCCCCCGTCCACGTGCGCGATGCATCGGCGAGATATCCTTATGCGCGCGCACTGTTGAATACTATCTTGTCCCCACACAGCCCGCGGCTGCTTCCGCGTGCCCTGTTTCATAGCCCCTCCAGTGTAACCCCCAATACTATGCCTCTGGCAAGTGTCGCAGTTTGTCACGGCCATCCGCGTGAGCCTTGAGAGGCTGTAGGCCCCATATCTATCACCCGGGACTGTGTTCGTCTGCCACGTGCCCATGCCGCACACCACCCTTGCAGTTCATGTGCATTGTATGCCCAACCACCATATCCACTTGACCACATATGCGCGACAACGTCTCGCTGCTGCAAACTTCACCACCTCGCCAATGTCCTGAAACCTCCACACGTCACACAGCTGAAACAGGACTAGGTATTCCACCGCGCTTGTGGCATATCGATCCGTTGCACTGTGACCCCCCCTATTCAACGATCTCTCTGTCGCCCTAATGCTGTAGCACAGCATCTTATATCCTCACTCTTGCCACCACCACACTCAATCTGAAATACAGCACTCCTCTATGCCACCCACAGTTTCCAAAAACCCCAGACACACAAAACAGACTCTGCTCAGCCCCACGTGGGTGCTGGCTCGCGCCCACATACGGGACCTGCCAGTCGAACTATTGACCAACACAGTTTCTAAATCTTTACTATAACACCCCCCCAATCTGGTTTAAAGCCCTTTCATCTTCTTTTTTCACCCTTCGCCACGCTCCCCCCTAACCATGGTCATAGGCCTATCCGTCATAGATGACTGCCTCACTTCTCCTACTCTACCTCGATCTTTAC
>CM065691.1:10596863-10616570 GCA_017654935.2 Phymorhynchus buccinoides
TTTTGGTTAAATTTTATTTTAGTAGTTTATCTGTAACAAGGCACAGCTCAACCTCTGAAACATAGACAATCTGAAATAAATCACCAACGATAAGGGTGTAAAAGGGCCCGTTTGAGGCCTAATTTCTAGCCCTAAATTAGCTACTACAGTTTAACTACTACTACTACTTGTATAACGTTGGTTATTGACGTATGTATGTAATGAACCGTTGGCTCTGCAGGGGTGTTAAAAAAAGTAATTCTGACTAGATGTCTTT
This sequence comes from Phymorhynchus buccinoides, assembly GCA_017654935.2. NCBI lineage: Eukaryota > Metazoa > Mollusca > Gastropoda > Neogastropoda > Raphitomidae > Phymorhynchus > Phymorhynchus buccinoides. Next base: position 10,597,120 of record CM065691.1, read on the forward strand.
ATACATTTCCAGGATAAACTAAAGGTGTTATTAAAGTTACGGGTGATTAGTTATTAATTACCATTAGCGTCTTGATGTTCGAACTATGTCATGATATCCATGGGTGAGCAAAGAAGTCATTTCTTTGTGAACCATTGAACTGCGTAGGCAATGGCACCCGACAATGTATTTGTTCCAGCATTTGGTTAGGCCTATGTGTTTTTTGTACTTTTTATCGTCAGTGCAAAAAGAATTCATTTCTTTGTGAAATATTGAGACTGCTGTAAAATTGTGCACACACAGTATTTGTTTCATTGGTTACGGGCCTATATTGCGCTAGTTACTTTTTTATCATCGTCAGGTCGAATATAATAATTTCATTTTCTGTGGTGTGAACTAATAATGAACCTGCTGTAAAATTCACCCACTATTTTGTTCCATTGCTTAGCTGTCTATGGTGTGTGTCTTTTTCAGCATCACGAATATTTTGCTCACTGATTGGGAGAGGGTGGCTAGCGAAAGTCGCTGGGACCTATGTGGTACCCTATCAAACATTTGGGCTTGTATTCTGTTGGTGTGTGGAAAAGATGAAGTCATTATTGAAAATGGATTATCGATGTAATATGTAGACTGCTTTTGGACGTTTTGTTTCATGCTCCATTCCTGTCTGTTTCTGGTCTGTGTTTAATGATAAACTATGTCTCCGTCAAAACGCACGGTGTGTTTATCGAGGGATTAGTTTGGAGTGCTGTCGCCTCAGACTGTCTTTTCTCTCTGTCCTTCCGATCGCTCTCTCTCTTCTCTCTCTCTATCTTCTCTCTCTCTCTCTCTACATCGTCGGTCGCCACTCCCTCTCCTCATCTCTCGCCTCCTCGAACCCGCCTCCCGATCTCTCTCACGGTCACCACTCTCTCTTACCGGTCCTCGCTCGTCTGGTCGCAGTCATCTCTGCTGTCCTCACCCGTCTCTCTCGTCGTGATTCCTCTGCTCGTCTTCTCAGCTGTTGTTCTTCTCGGTTACCATCTCGTTCGTTCTGGTACACATCCTCTCCAGTCCAACTCCCAGAGCAATCTCAAGTCTCTCTCTCACTCTGGTTCTCTCTCTGCCATCACCCATCGCTATTGTATTGGTGCTAGTCGTGACTGTGTGTGGAGTGTGTGTAATTGTGGAAAAGGTGAAGTTTTGCGGCCAACTGTGCGGAAAAACAACTATTTTCATTTCTTACGATCGCACCGTAACGTGTCAAAATCACGAGAATTTCACACCGGGTTTCTCACCTCTCTAATAAAAAACTGGAGGTAAATCCAAATTATTGTTTTGACCAAGTCTTGACTACCCATAAATGCCGCCCAAACTCGGAATTGTATACCCGACATCAAGTGTTCAAACGAACGCCTCATTTTAAAATGGGCAGACAAAGATTATGTAAGTTCAGAGATCACCTAGCAACCCAGAAATAATAAAACAACCGGACTTAATGCTGTGGTGCGTCACTGGGATCTGTTTAAAGACGCCACGATGATTATCTCGGCTAGCGAATAAGTACGCCTTAGTTTTTTTTCTGGTAGGATAGTGAGCCCACATTCAGGACTTTCCTCTTATGACGACCGGACTGATGTCTCGTTTATCGTGCAAGAAGAGGCAAATTCACTATGGACGAGCAACCTCTTTGTTGAAAAACTAAGATCTTTCATTACACCACCTATAACGAGGGAAACATGCAACGTGTAATACAACACGTGATTGTCGAACACGTGAATCATTTTAATTAGCTGGTACCTATCAACCACAACTGTGAACGGCGCATCGGCATGAAAAAACAAAATACGAGGGAAAGCATTGACCACTGTCTCAACAGCATGCATGGCACCGTTGTTTTGTTACTACAACACACGCAAGACTACTGCTGTAAGGACTCAGTACGATTTATACTAAATTATGAAAGAAAGAACAGTCGTGTAGCATGCATTTTATAGAAAAACCCATCCGCCCTCCTCTAAGACCCAGTGACGCAACCACGATTAAGTCCCTTGGTTTTTTTCTGGTTTGCTGTGACCCACAAACAAATTTCCACATATTCAAATTGAGGCTGCTCTTTAAAGACCCCGCACGTCACGTGACACATTCCTCTCTTATGCTTGGTAAGATTTTGTGAAAGATCCACCCGATCACGTGTCCCAAATCCAAAAAAAAAAAAGGACGGTTTTGTTTTCACGGGTTGTTCCCCCGTTTTTATAAAAGCTGGAAATAAAATCCTTTGTTTTTGACCAAGTCTGACCTCCCATATACATGGCCCCAAAATTTGAAACCCGCACATCAGTTTTAATGAGCAGGCTCAATTTGAAGTTTTGGGAATTTGTATGTGGGTCACAGCTATACCGAGAAAAACCCCAAGGGACTTAATCCTGGGTGGTTTGTTAAGCTGGGTCCCTTTTTAATATTCCCCTTTTAACTATAGCTTCTAAGAGGGAAAACAACGTGAGAAACCCTTGAATTTGACACGTTACGGTGGCAAAGGGTCCTTTAAAACTGAACGTGTCGGTGTTGGTTTGAATTTTGGGGCCATTTTATATTGTGAAGTCAGACTTGGTCCAAAAAAAGAATTATTTACAGTTTAATTAAGGGGAAAAAAACACGTCACGTCACACCAGTGATTTTGACACGTGGATTGTTCTGGGGGATCATTAAAGATACAACCAGCTGACGCACCACGATTTAAGTACCTCGCTTTGGTTTTTTTTTTTTTTCTGGTAGCCTTTGGTGACCCGATATAGCAAATTGCCCCCAGTTTAAATATTTTGAGCTTGCTCTTTTAAAATGATGTAATCGCTTTTTTTTGAGTTTTTTGGGGGCATTTGTAATGGTTATTGAGACCTGGTCAAAACAAGATTTCTATCCAGCTATAGGATGAAAAACATGTGAAAACCATTATTTTTAAACGTGGGCTGGTGTTATCTTTAAAGCGAAAAGGGTTAAGCACAAAGGATTAGTTTACCAGATAACCGAAGTGACTAACACTGGATATTCTTGCAAACGTCCAGCTTCAAGTTCTTTCTGTACATACTAAAAGCATCAGCTGTCCGGATTATTTCTCCTACTTCGCACGAGAACGTGCTCTAAAACCACCAGCATGAACTACTAAACCGAAACATGGTAAAATTGGCAGGTCGGAACTGTTTGGGGTGACTCTTTAGCTTAGGACGATAATTTGAAAACCACCAGCATGAACTACTAAACCGAAACATGGTAAAATTGGCAGTCGGAACTGTTTGGGGTGACTCTTTAGCTTAGGACGATAATTTGACCGCCATTCCCAAAACCGTTTAGCTGGCCCTTTGGCGGTCAAATTATTGTCCTAAGTTGCCCATTAAAAAATCCACATCAAAACGCTACACTCACACAGACACATGAAGATGAAAATAATATTATACGCGGTGAATAAAACCAAACGGGCATGCAATACAAACACTGTGGATTCTCTCGCTCTCTCTCTCTCTCGTCATCTTCTCTCCCTCTCTCTCTCTCTCTCTCGCCCTTCTTCATCTCCCTCTCTTTCTCTCTCTCCTCGCTCTCTCTCTCTCTCCAATCCCTCCTCCTCATTCTCTATCTCTCCGTCTCTCTCCATCGCTCTTCACATCGTCTCTCTCTCTCTCTCTCTCTCTTTAAAATGACAGTAAGACAAGGACATCACCTGAAAAAGAAAACATTAACAAAGTATCAAAACCATAACTCAACGCGCATGTGTGTCTGTGTGGCGTGCGCGCGCGGCTGTGTGTGTGGCGTGTGTGTGTGTGTGTGTGTGTGTGTGTGTGTGCGTGTGCGTGTGCGTGCGTGTGCGTGCGTGTGCGTGTGCGTGTGTGTGTTGTGTGTGTGTGTGTGTGTGTGTGTGTGTGCGTGTGCGTGCGTGTGCGTGTGCGTGCGTGTGTGTACTGTGAAGCTTTTTTCGCAAAACAAACAGTAATCCATTTCAGTCTGTTGAAGATCATCACACCACGTTGGACATATTATACGAACCTTTAACCACGCACTTTTATTTCAAAACAAAAACGAGACAACAATGAGATAGTATGTGACTTATGGTTTAAACAAATCTTTATTCATTCGAAAACGATCAAACAGAAAGACAATTAGAGCAACAAGTTACATGTATAGACTTATCATGATCTCTTAGAAGTCCTTCTAAAGTCCTGATATACAGGTCGTTACGAGCTGCTAGGCGAAGCACTGCAGCCGAAAATACTGCTACGCGGCTGGTGATCTAGCGTCTAGTTTTGTTTGATTAAAGAGACTAGAATGGCCTCCTTGGTTTGATTTCAGCGGTTAGTTTGAGGATGATGCTAGTTTTCTGTTTGTTTTGTTTTGACCAATAAAAATCAAAGATAACAGGGTTATTTTTTTAGGTTGATAACGATTTTCTGTGCGTTTTATCTTCAATTCTGCTTTCCAATTCATAGGGTTATTATTAGACTGGTTTTAATGGTCAAGTGCTTTTTGTTTTAATGAGATAACTGAATCAAGACTAATTTCCCCATTAATGCGTTTGAGTCATAAATACGAAGCTTGTTTGGAATATAATACACGATTGCCTTGCACAAAATCAATGTTGCGATTTCTGAACTCAAAGGAAACTTTGTTTAGAATATTTTCTACGATAAAAAAAAAGGTAGGAGAATGTGCGACTAAGGCAGAAAAAGTTGTAAAATAACAATAAAAAAAGGAAAAGGCAGAGCCAAAGTGTGCAATATATCAAGGGAAGTTTTTCGGCCAAAACTTTGTCCCAAAAAGACCCCCTCCACGAAGACACCCAGGAGGAAAAAGGTGGGTCCACTTTACCCTTTGCCCGTATGGTGTGTCCACTTCAGTAGGCCTAAGTCTGGTGTCCGTCTCACTGACCACCACACCATGTCAACAGCCACTGAAAACACCCTCCCCCCCCCCCCCCTCTCTCTCTCAGGGAGGAGCACTAGCTCACTACAACCAACATCACTATTTTCAGGGTCCATTAGATTCGTTTCCGGTTTCGCGGGTTTTCTCTTGAAACCAAAATTGTCTTGGGGTGGGGGAGTGGGGGGGTGGGGGGGGTATTTTGTCACTTATGGAGGCAATATTTTAACATCATCACACCCGCACGCGCCCTTTCCAACAGTTTAGTTTCTGAGAACCAACATTGTCCCGGGGTAGATTTTGATGAAGGAGCTAAATGTTTGGACGTCGCCTGTTAAAGCCTGTCTTTTTGAACAATTGGTCCATTTCAAAGGGACTTTACTCAACACTTCTAATTGTTTGTAAACCTGGTTACCGCTTGTTTAGACATGCCTAATGGGAATGTTCTTGTGTAGGAGCTTTTCAGTTAAAGCACCGGGGACCTGTAGACATTCACAGGAGTAGGGAGGAACCCTTCAGAAAATATTCTAAATTCAGTATAGCAATTTAGCATACCCACCCCTCCCACAACACACCCTACCCCGCCTCTGCAAACGAAAATGGAGTTTTACGTCCTCTTGGTCTGAATCAGACACATATGGGACATTTGTAAATACAAAGATGGTGGGAACAATACTGGAGGCAATGCCCGGAGGCAGTACGAAACCAGTAAAGTCCCGATTTTTTAAATTAATAACAGATAGGTGTAGCGGTGACCACGCCTCGGTTAAACCTCATCGGCTATGGCACCGCCACAACTATTCATTCTTATACTAATGATTATGTAACCTAACCCGCCTCTCTGTTTCTCTTCCCTTATTAACGCATCGTATTTTCCCTTTGTCCAACAGTAACTGTTGTCTCCATTCCTTAAATCCTCTGAGAGGAAAGGGGAGTCTTGAAGGAAGGAAAGTTCGTTTAACGCCCCCCGGCCTGGAGCAGGCACAAATGGAACATCAATACCTATAAAGATAGTGAGACGATCCTGGAGGTATTGCAATACCAGGAAAGTCCCGAAGATTTTTTTGATAAAAATAATCATGAATAGTACAGGATGGATATGGGAGCCTGAAGAGAGAGTGGTTAGTTCCAAAAGAACACAAGATGCCCTTTTATACCTCGACGGCAAACATTGATGAATATCCATGCTCTTTTTTTCAGTAGCTGACATTTCCGCTGCTCCCACCACACAGCGAGTTGCATGTTGTTTCTGTCTTCTTCTTCTTCTTCTTCTTCTTCTTCTTCTTTCTTCTTCTTCTCGGTCTCCCTGTCTTCTAAGAAATAGTTAGTCCCAGCAAGTCCGATTTTGGCTGGAGGAAATCTTATTGAAAGGGTTTCTTGAAAAAAAGGCAGGAGAATGGACCGGGTAAGGCAGAAAGATAGTAGAGATGACAATCAGCAAAGGGAAAAGGCAGAGTCAGAGATAGAGTGAGAGGATTACTAGAAGAAGTTAGAAAGCACAGCAGCTTTCTAGAAGGTGGGGAACTATTATGCAAAAGACTCCCCGGTATTTCCATGGGGGAGTTCAGTTAATTCTAGTTTGAAACAGTTCTGCACTTTCGACATGACCAATATGCGTCTGTTTGCTAACACGTTTGTTTGTTGTTGTTTGCAAAGAAAACTAGGTTTGCAGTTTATGCATTTGTATACAGCTTTCTTTGCAAAAGCATAACATAGGCCTAATCTAAGCATCAGTAGCATCTCTCTCTCTCTCTCTCTCTCTCTCTCTCTCTCTCTCCCCTGCTCTCTCTCTCTCATCTCTTCTCTCTCTCTCTCTACTCTCCTCTCTCTCTCTCTCTGTCTCTCCTTCTCTCTGTCCTCTCTGTCTCTCTCTGCCTCTCTCTCTCTCTCTCTCTTCTTCTTCTCTTCTCTCTCTCTCCATCTCTCTCCTCTTTCATCCTCGTCTCTCTCTCTCTCTCTCTCTCTCTCTCACTCTCTCTCTCTCTCTCTTCTCTCTCTGTGATTTTAGTTTTCTAACCCCCTTGACTGTCAGATAAATTAAAAAAAAAAAAAGTGTACAAATCATGCCGTGAAAAAGACAACTGATAGAGACTAGCCAATCCGGCAAAATGGTCTGGGGATATAACTCCCCTGACTGTGTTAGAGAAAAAACCAGCATATCAGAGTTATTTCCCCTTCATCTGATGACGTCATCACTGATGTCATCAAGTCAGTACGTTATACGTTATACGGCAGTCAAGGATCAAGGTCCAGCTGTGGTCCCACTGGCGCTTTGACATCCTGGAAGACTGGCTGATATGGCGATATAGAATACAGAGAGAGAGAGAGAGAGAGAGAGAGAGAGAGAGAGAGAGAGAGAGAGGAGAGCGAGAGAGAGAGAGAGAGAGAGAAGAGAGGGGGGGAGAGAGAGAGAGAGAGAGAGAGAGAGATAGACTAGAGGGAGAGAGAGCGAGAGAGAGAGAGAGAGAGAGAGGAGAGAGAGAGAAGAGAGAAGAGAAGAACTGTCGGAGAGAGAAATGGAGAAGCTATCATCACCAACAGGTAAAGTTTACATAGAGAGAGAGAGTAGGGGCGGTGGGGGCTATCGCACCAGCAGTAAAACTATCCCAACACTTACTATCCCAGCCACAACAGTTTTAGGGAGAGGAAGTCTTGCAAGGTGTTCCGTCACAAAGTAGCAGGAAGCACAGGGCAGGGAAGGCAGTGCAGAGGGCTTCAGGTTCAGATTCAGCAGCCAAAATGTGACTTCTTTTCTTTCTGTTCTATTCTCTTATTGTTTGATAAAGCAACACGTCAGACACTGAAAATGGCGAGAGCACAATGAAATGGAGGAGGAGGAGAGACACGAGAGGAGCAGGGCGGGGGTCGGTGGGATATGAGGGGGTGGGTAGACAAACAGAGAACACACCGAGAGAATAAGAGACTGAGAAAAACAGACGTGTGGACATTTGCAAGTTGAAATTTGTGGGAACGAAGATGGTAGTTTACTTTTTTTCCGGAGAGGGACCGCGTTTACAACACCCTAACCTAGACCGGTGGGGTTAATTTAAATCGCTTTAATAACTGGTTTGCCTTGGCATGAGGCTGTGTCAGACCAGTGCGACATAAGCTAGAACGCCAAGGCTACATCAAAAATGTTGTTATGCTCTGAATGGTTTTGCGGGATTGCTTCAGCCATGGCAAGCTCCCAGCATAACATCGTCAGTCTAAAATCCCCCGAAGACGGAGTGTGGCTGCCCACATGCGGGGTAATCAAAAACGGTCACACACGTAATGTTCTCATCCCTTAGCTGGTGCATTTCTACCATAGTGTTCAAGTGCTCTGGCTGTTGGGATGATCCCTTGGAGTCGCTAAGCCAGGGAACACCTAAAACTTTGCCAGTAACCACACAACAACAACGTGGATCAACAATTTTAGTGTGAAAGTTTGGGCAACACATGATAACATGAGAGCTGTACAATAAAAACGATTTTCTTCTAAATTCTACGGGGTAATAATGGAAAATCGTGCTACTGACTATTTCTTCTGTGAAAGAATCCAGGGGGAAGGCGGGGGTAAACAGAGCCGCATATGGGCGCGGTAATAAGCCCACCCCACACCCATTATCTTATTAAATAAAAGAAAATTTCAGATACAGAATTTGCCCAATGATACGAAATGCTAGACATTAACAGCAGCCTTCGACATGTTTGGGGCTAGATGTGTGACAACATCAGACGTGACCCATACTATCACAGCGCGACATCACTTTGAAGAAAACCCCCCCGTTTGTGCTTAAAGGGGGGGCATTTGTATGTGGATCACACCTGTCCCTTTTGGGGGGTAGCTGTGACCCGCATACAAATGCCCTCAACTTCCAAATTGAGGCTACTCTTTAAAGGGTCCCCCAATCCTCCCCCCCCCCCTCCCCTGTCTCGTTTCAATCTGGGGCATTTGTATGGGAGCTGAACACGTAGTAACGTGCTGCAAGCTTGACAGTCCCTCTACACACAGACATCAAAGGACACAAGGGGGGGGGGGGGAGGGGGGACGTAGTGACTGGCCTGCAAGCTTAAAGTCACTGCACAACAGGACATTTGCAGTACACAAAGTGGGGGGACACAGGGGGATCAACACGTAGTAAACGGGCTGCAAGTGTCAAGTCCACGCCACACAGTCGTCAAAGGGGGTAGTGTGTGTGCGGTGGGGGGTTGGGGGTAGAGGACGGTGAGGATTCTGGGTTGCAGCTGGCGACTGGGTGGTGATTTACAACGTTCCTAGTCCCACATTGACTGGGGTTCATTTTTTTTATAATTAAGCTACGTCACGCAGTATATTTACACTGTGACGTCTCTGATGATGATGACGTGATGAGTATTGATTGATGAGTGAGATGGTCGATGACTGTTCTGGTTTTTTGTTGTTGTTGTCGTTCCTTGGCTTAAAGACTCCGGGGATCATCCCAATAGCAGAAGCACTTCAACACTATGGTACAAAATTAATGCATCAGCTAGGGATGAGAAAATCACGTGTGTGACCGTTTTTTGATTACCCCGCCAAGTGGGCAGCCACACTCCGACTTCAGGGGATTTTGCGAGCACTTGATGATGATGTTTATGCTAGGAGCTTTGTTCATGGCTTCAGATAGACAATCCCCGCATAAACTATGCAAAGCATAATCAGTTGGTGATGATGATGATGATGACGATGTTGATGATGATGATGCTGATGATGATGTGTGATTAGATATGATGATGATGATTGATGTTGATGATGATGATTGATGATTATGATTCAATGATTGATTGATTGATCAATAACCAGAATCTGTTATGACCTCATCTGCTAATGGTCATAACACATTCTGCTATTTTTTGTTTTTTCACCATGGCAACACAGCGATATGCAAGTCATATTATTACTATCGTATCATCATGTGCTGCCATGGGAAAAGAGTGAAAAATAACAGCATGTATTTTGACGGTAACCGATTTATGAAAGTTAGACGCCATCTGTTTCAGTTTGATATGTCTCAACCCATTGAGAGAGTTTCATTCACTGTGTTTTCACCTTTTCCTAAACTAATAACCGTCAACAAAAAGTAAGCACACATTTTCTCTATTAAGGCCTGCTACACTACATACGATTCGCTGTCAAATGCGATGCATTTGTGAGTGAAATACTTCCGTCTAAAAATAAATCCGCTACTTTCGCTCTATATACTCGAGTAGATCCCAATATGTGAATTCTGCGGTGAGTGAATCATGACTCACATCGTCACAGTCGCATCGTATTGGTCGCGAATCGTATGCAGTGCAGCAGACCCTTAAGGATGGAATTTGGCTACTGATCAATTGACCTGTCCCTTTCCACGACATGGGGTCATTGTATTCTTTTCGGAAAATGGGGAGTAATAGGGCATTCTGAGGTATTTCAAGTAGGGCTTGGCCACGTGAAAAGCGTCTGAACTGTTTGAGATCATGACTGTATCAAACACTTTTAGGCCTACTGTAACATTTTAACATTACCATAAGAAAAACCGAGTAATGAAAACCGCAAAGCATTCATAACATCAAGGGAGAAAGTGTATCAAGTCAAATCTGATATAGGTCCAGGCCTACTTATTGAAACAAGACGTGTATCAAGTCAAATCTGATATAGGTCCAGGCCTACTTATTGGAACAAAACGTGCATCAAGTCAAATCTGATATAGGTCCAGGCCTACTTATTGAAACAAAACGTGTATCAAGTCAAATATGATATAGGTTCAGGCCTACTTATTGAAACAAAACGTGTATCAAGTCAAATATGATATAGGTCTAGGCCTACTTATTCAAACAAAAAGTGTATCAAGTCAAATATGATATAGGTCTAGGCCTACTTATTGAAACAAAAAGTGTATCAAGTCAAATATGATATAGGTCTAGGCCTACTTATTGAAACAAAACGTGTATCAAGTCAAATCTGATATAGGTTCAGGCCTACTTATTAAAACAAAACGTGTATCAAGTCAAATCTGATATAGGTCCAGGCCTACTTATTGAAACAAAACGTTGTGTGTATCAAGTCAATCTGATATAGGTCCAGGCCTACTTATTGAAACAAAACGTGTATCAAGTCAATCTGATATAGGTCCAGGCCTACTTATTGAAACAAAACGTGTATCAAGTCAAATCTGATATAGGTCTAGGCCTACTTATTGAAACAAAAAGTGTATCAAGTCAAAACTGATATAGGTCCAGGCCTACTTATTGGAAACAAAACGTGTATCAAGTCAAATCTGATATAGGTCTAGGCCTACTTATTGGAACAACACGTGTATAAAGTTAATCTGATACAGGTCCAGGCCTACTTATTGAAACAAAAAGTGTATCAAGTCAAATCTGATATAGGTCCAGGCCTACTTATTGGAACAACACGAAGCAGCCTGTAGGGAAAAGCCCATCTTGTTATCTGGATACCCAGAAACGAAGGAATGAAGAGCTGTCTTCCATGAGTGGGGTTTTGCCCGTTTTTCAGATTACAAGGTGGGCTTTTGTCCGTTGGGCTTTTGTCCGCGCGCCATATTAGTTATATAATATAAAATCATTGCTGTGTCAATGATTACATGTGGGCCCTAAGAACACTTGTCGCTTCATAGCCTTTTCCCATCAGTTTATGATGATGGTTTTTATTGATCATTTCCTAAGGCAATGGCAAAACGTGAATTCATGCAAACACTGAATAGGAAAATATGTAGCAAGCCTGCATAAGTGAAAGTAGAGGGGAGGGCAGGTTGAGAGAGGAGCTACGGAAGGGAGACAGAACACGTGCCAATCGCCATAACTTTGTTCACGCATCATCGGGGGTCATGGCGCGCGTGCCGGACACCATTTTGGAACCCCTGAGTGCTTCCCCACCCATACCTGAGTTCCGATCAACCTATTGTGTCTCCGAACAATATCAGTGTTTGCGCGCCTGCTGGGCATTTTTCCTGTGAGAGGACTCTGGGCAGGGTAGGAAATAAGACAGCGGGGTGCGTGCCTTTTAGTCCTTTCCCGTTTCGTCCTTTCCCGCTTGGTCCTTTCCCGTTTGGTCTTTTCCCGTTTCGTTCCTATGCCTTCAGACAGTGCCGTTTCGTCCTTTTCTTGTATTTAAACATAATACACAATGGCGTTCACTCGAAAAGGCACAAACACGTGTACAACAGGTAAAACAGTTTTGCATTTATTTTAACCAGTAAAAACGGATTAAAACATAACGTTAAAAAAAAACTCATGGCGGTTTTGTCACCCAGCTCAGCTTCGGCGAACTAATATAACCACTGAAAAGCTGTACACTGAAAAGAAAAAAAAAACATGTAGTTTCACGAATATGAAAAACGACAAAACTGGAGCTAGGACACAAAAACGGCACCACTGGGGTTTTGTGCGAGTTTCGTGCGCGATTACGTCAAACACAGGGCAAAAATCGTATAATATGACGTAACGGGTTGATAGGGACCAATCGCGGTACCTACACACAAGAACAGCAGAGGTGTGGTAGGGCTGGGACGCGGCGCTTATTGGGCGTGAGGGCGTGGGGTGGAGAGGCGGCACCGAAAAAGTGTTGTCCCCTACATCTTACATTACGCTCCACTCGTGTGTTTCGATTAAGTGCCATTCGTGACACCCCTTGAATTGTAAGGGCGGATCAGTTAGTCATGAAATGGGGAGAAGGGTTAAGCCCTACAATTGCTCGGTTAGGCATCTGGGGCCTCCAGAAACTGACAATAATTTGAATGTAAAAGAAGCTATGAAGGACTCATTTAGAAGATTACTCTACAAATATGGCATGGAGATACATAGTACAGAAAATGCTGATCAACACCCCCTGTCAGTCTTGGTTCATTTCGTTCTTTCTGTCTTGCCTTGATCTTCTACTATTATTGAATGCATATTATTGATTGGTTTTAAATGAAGGGTGTGGTGGCCCAGAAACCTGTAGTAACCCCCCCCCCCCTCTCCCCATTCCTCCCAATCTGACATGTACTAGTGGTCTACTGATCCGTGAAGTCAGTCTTGACCTTTTGCTGAACGATCAGTCAAAAGTAAAGAGAAATAACTGAAGGACAGAAATGCGGATGGATATGATTTTGTGTCTTTGTCTGTGTCTGTGTTTGTGTCTTTGTCTGTGTCTGTGTCTGCTTCATGCTCGGGTGTGTTGCTGTCTGTGCATGGTTGAAAACTTGTGACAAAACGTCTTGGTATTCTTGAATTGTTCTTATTCTTCTTTTTTCTTGTTCTCGTCCCATAATGGGTAAGGTACATAATGTGTCCGGTTTTTCAGTTTTCATTGGTCTCCCCGCTGCATTCAGCCGTACACATCCACTGATTTGGAAATTTAGGAGACTCCAAGGGAAAACCATATTTGGAAGATTGAAAAAAAAAAGGCAGTGGAATAGACCAGTAAGTCATTAACATATTCGGGGAGCTGGAGGCTTTTTCCGTGTCCACCCCCCCCCCCCCCCCTACGAGTCTCTCCCCGTGGGGACACTCGATGGGGTCTTTTGTATAAATAGTTCCCCCACCTTCTAGGAAGTTCTATGCTAGTATCTTCCTCTAATCTGTCATTCTTATTGACTCTGTCTTTTCCTTTTCTTGCTGTCACCATGATTTCTACTATTGGGGTAAAGGTAAAGATGTGCCCCACCCGGGCCCATGCATTTCTCGGTTAATTGTATTTTTTCCGTTTTTTGCCTTTCTTACCATACATAAAGCGGTATTTTAGGAACATTTTTTAGCTAATTCTCTTTTTTGGAATACTAACCCTAACCCGAACCCTACCCCTAAACCTAACCCTAAAACCCCCACATGTACTGCAGTCACACCGCGATTTTGTCACAGTTGTGTGTCGTTGCGTTTTTCCGTCTTATAGGGCGAGGGGGGTCATGGAGTTTTTTTTTTTTAGTTTTAGGGCTAGGCGTTAGGTGATTAGGTGTTAGTATTCCGAAACAAGGTTATTAGCCTAAAATTGTTCCTAAAAATACAGCGTTATGTATGGTGAACGATGGAATTCCTGACGACACGCCGAGTATTGCGTCCCTTTGCGTCTTCCTAGTAACAGCCTTTGCTCCATTGTTGCTCCAGTGTTAGTACTTCAAAGAAACAATAACTTGTTGAAGAAACCAAAGGGAAACGAAACGGGAAATAACTCCGGCGATCTGCGTTCCCCCTGTCCCATGTCTGACCGCTTGATTCAGTCCTTCCAAAGACTGTTGGACCTTGGTCTTTTAGAACGCTTTCACACTCACCACTTACAGCACCACCACCTACCCCCCCTAGCCCCCCAACCCCCGCCCCTACCTTCCACCCCACCACTTCTATGTCTCGAGTTCCTCCAACTGAACAAAGTCCATTTCTCTTTGATGTCGGTATTGTTGTTGTGTCTTGGGAATAGTGTTCAGAATCTTCCTTACAGGCCTATTACCTGTGCTCTTTTGTTCTAGCGTCAGACCGGATCTTCTGAAGTTTCGGCCAACCCGCAATAACAAATACGGAAGCTGGAGAAGTCTCGGTGCGAAAATTAGCAGGAACGAGAAGACTACCCAGGAACATTCTAGTGGGCCTAGTGTGTGAACTCGCTGAATAGAAAGAGAGAATAGAAGAGAGAGAGAGAGAGAGGAAGATATGCAGGCACGAGGACGATGAGATGTTCATTTCGGAGGACGACGACGGGAGATCGAGAGATAGGGAAGAGACGAGAGACCCGAGATGAGCAGAGAGTATGAAGTATGAGAGAGACTAGTAAAACAATAGAGCTTCCAATAGAAACTAGTAAAAGAATAGGAGCTTCCCAATACAGGATGGAAAGCCAGGTCCTTAGATGACTGGTTCTCTCCTGTTTTACGGTGTCTCTGTCATAAACATAGATTATGCAAACGGACAGAAGACGGTGTTCATTGACTAGACTGCCAGCCTTCTCCTGTTCTAAGGGTCTCATTACTAGGTCAATAAAAATAATAGAGTAAAAGAGAGAGAAGAGAGGAGAGAGCGAAATAGAGATCAACACTCGACCCCGCGCGCGAAACACAGAGAAAACCTGCTAGCAAGATCTAGATATATAAATCTGGTCCGATCTAGTATGATCATGAGAGAGAAAAGAGTGAGTAGTGGAGAGAGAGAACATGAGCGATAAGATCAAGTCTTATATATGATGTCAGCAGAAAGAAGCAGAGAAGTAGAAAAGTATAAACGCAGAAACCCTGGGCCCCGTTATATACGCTAGGAAATTAGTAAAGATATAATGTCGCGTTGTTCTTTCTTAGATATCAGAGAAGAAACATAGTAGTATAGACACTAGATAGATAGATATGAACTTATATATACAGATATAGAGAGTAGATAGATAGAAGAGGCAGAGAGAGAGTAAGGATAAACTTTAATAACCGATGGTCAACGTGTTCAACTTTATTTGACCAAGCCCTTAAGCCGACTGCCACGCCAGGGGGACTCCTTAGCTTATAACTTTCACTTGTACATAGCGAGATCTAGACACGAAACCGATGTCTAGAGGGAATTATATTCCAGAGCATATTTAAAGGATCAACATTGGGCCACATGAGGCTGACTGACGAGCCTGAGTCCAAGATGCCCAGAGAGGACGAGTGAGAAGTGAGATCGAGCGACGCGAGTGAGTTGTTTCTCGTCGAGTGACTGAGGAGACGGCTACTGTAGAGTTATAAGAGGATATGACTGACGCAAGATATAGATGCAGTAGCGACGGTAGACCCACCTGGCATGGACCGATTTGTTTTCTTGAACTAGAGCTGAGACTGGGACCGGGAGAGAAGAGAGAGAGAGCATATTAAGACAGGTAAGAAGCAGTTTCGAGATAGGAGACGGACTGAACCGTACGAGGCGAGTAGGCGAGTTGCCACGGAGAAACCCGGCCGACGTTCAGGAGAAACTGATAGAAGAGAGATGCGAAGCGAGATGCTTGTTGCCATCTGCCGATGGATGAGCGAGAAGAGTAGCGAGATCCACGGGAGAAGAGCGATTACGGTCTTGTATAACTCGTGATTACACTGGCGGGAGTGATTTTGAAGAGCATTGATCGGATCAGATATATGGTGGTCCGAGCTGAGAGAGAGATATATAGAGTATGAGAGAGAGACGAGGGAAAGATGACGACCTGGGGAGCCGCAAAAGAGGAATGAGATGTGCCCAGGACGAGAGGATGAGAGGAGAGATCGACGGAGAGAAGGGATTGGATACGGGGGATAGATGAGGAGATAGTCAGAGTGAGCTGAGTAGTGCGAGAGAGAGAGAAGACCTGCGAGCTAAAATACGATCCGGAGATATAGGAGATAGGGAGAACTATGAGGAAGCTTATGGAGGAGTGGCGCGATCGGAGATGCGGGTTAGCTGAGCGTGAAGAGAGGAGGACGTGAGATAGAGAGAGACGACGGGGAGGCGAGGTTCAACGGCCAACGGATGACGACGAGGTGAAGATCGTAGTAGTAGAAGGTCTAGGGATCGAGCTGGGTAAGCAGAGATGTGCAAAGTGATGATTGACGGAGACACTGGAGGGAGACCGGCATAGGAGTAATGGGAGAGTGTTGAGGACGAGTCGGTAGGAGACGGCTTGAGACGACTCTTCTTTGAGTGAGGGCGGATGGTGACGCGAGAGAAGACGAGAGAGACCGAGATTGCGAGTAAGCATTTTGCGATCTATGAGAGAGCATTGGTCGAGGCTCTGACGATTCTAGAGGGGACGTAGAGTGGGTGCCCCCGGGCCGAGCTGCGAAGATGAGGCTTCGGTGGAAAACAGGACTGAAGAGACGGGACGACGGGGACCCAGGGGGTAGCTTGAGCGACTCGGAGAGAGGTAGAGAAAGAGCTTCTTGCACCAGCCTGTCTCCATTTCCGCCCCATCGCGGCGTTCTAATGGCTTTCCTCGTGGTTATCAATATCTTATTTGTATTAAAACACCAACCCCTTGGGAAACAGAATCTGTGCTTTTAGTGCTGGATCGGTAACTACAGAAGGAACATTTCACCTTCAGTAAGAACAAGAGGGCGGGTGACTAACGACTGTCAAAGTGGATGGGTCCTAGCAGTGCTGTGCTCCTTAATGATAGCATGTCTCTACTATCCTGTCTGAAAACACAATTAACAGGAGAACAAGGCTCGTCCTCGTTTTTGATACGACCACATTCTCTTCTGCTCAATCTCTCCACCAAGACCCTCTCCACATTATATCTCTCTGTCTACTCACTCTCTCTCTCTATCTCATTCTCTCTCCCTTCTCTATCCTCTCTCTCTGCTATCTCTCTCGGTGCTCTCGTTTATCCTCTTCGTCACTGTATGTCTTTTTGCTGCTCGGTCTCTCTCTCACCATCCAACTGCTCTCTCTCCGCCCCTTCATCTCTCTCTCTCTCTTGACTCTCTCTACTACTTCTCTATTTGCTCCTCTCCATGTCTCTCAGTCCCTACTCGCTCCTCTCCTACTGTCTATCTCGAGCTTCACTATCTCTCTGTCTACTCCTCGAATGAAAAGGTCAATCAGTATTCTCCTCTCTCCTCTTCTCTCTCTCTCTCTTCCTATCTCTCTCTCCGCCTTCTATCTCTCTCTCTCTCCTCTCCTCGCCTCTCACTCTCTTCTCTTCTCTTCTTCTCTCTCTCTCCATAATGTATCAGACATCTCTCTATCATTCTCACTCTCTCTTCGCTCTCTCCTAGCGCTCTCTCTCTCCTCTCTCTTCTCTCTCTCTTCATCAGTCTCTATCTCTTTTCTCTCTCTCTCTCTCTCGCTCATTACATCTCCTCATATTATACAACCCGAGACTATCTTTTGTACTTTAGTAGGAAATTGAATTGCTGATTCGTGTGTGTTTTGGGGTCCGTGGAGGCTGTGTATATGAAAGAAATACTTGCGAAAAACACCCAGACAGAAATTTCAAAAGTCCCATGTAATTAAAAAGAAGTCACATATAAAAAAAAGAAAGCATTACATAGTACACAAATTAAAAAGACAACAAAAACCATTTGTAATAACGAGTAACATCTTGATCCAAGCAAGAAGTTACTAAAATCATTTCCCACGGTCACAGAGCATGACATTTTTAATTAACGAACCGGGAAAGGTGTCAACATACCCCCCCGTCCCCCCCCCATAAAACTGACCCCTGGAAAGAAAGTGGAACTTGTAACAAAGAAGACTAGATGCTGGTCAGTCGTTTCCGGGGGGGGGGAGGGGAGGAGGACTATTGGCTGTCGGGCAACAGGTCGACAATAGTTGAAAAGCGCACAATATTGCTTTTTTCCCCAAACGCGCACAGCCGTCAAAAGGAGCACATATTTATGGTAGAAAAGCGCAAGATATTTCCAATCCGAAAGAGCACAGTTGTTTTTAGAGACGGGTGGACTAGGACTAACCCTATCCCTAAACCTATTCCTTGACACCTACCCAAACCTCTATCCCTAAACATTCTCCCCTAACTATCCCTGAACCTATCCCTACTAACATATCCCTAACTTCCTATATCCCTAACCTAATTCTGAAAAAAAACAGGAATCAAGAAATACCTTACCTTGTGTACCTTGCCGTTCTGCAGAATTGCAATTATACAAAATGCTCAGCAGAATGAGCTCAAGTTTTTGAACGGTTGAAGTGTGCGCCTTTGGACGGAACAATTGTGCGCATTTTGCCGTGCGCCTTTGGATAGTGTGCGTTTTTGTGTGTGCCAGCTGTCAGATAGAAGAGGGGGTGGGGGGGGGGGTGGGTATATTCTGGATGGATGGGCCAGAATTTGTTGACAGTGAGATGCCTTCGCCCAGGGTTTCAAACCCTAGAGGCGCATGACGTAGTGGTTAGAGTCGCTGCTCGTAATCCAACGGGTTTGCGAGTACGCTGGTTCGAACCCAGCCTCCGTTCGCGGTGGTGAGTCCTTGGGAAAGACACTTTACTCTTATTTCCTTGTTCTTCGGATGAGACCTTAAACCGAGGTCCCCGTGTGCGAACGCACGCACAAGATCTTGCGCCCACGTTAAAGCCCATTCCACTGTTCGGTATGAGTAAGCCGTGTTGTGCAGGTATGACTAGTCGAACTCACACCGCATGCACAAATGGGTGGTACTGTAGTAAACGCGCTCTCGAGGTGGGACCAGCCCGAATTTCACAGAGACGAGGTTCTGTGACTAGAAAATACCAAAATAGGTTGTAAAACTGTCCCTCTATACTAACCATATTCCCACACTTTCAGCTTAACAGTTTTAGCACCCCCACCCCAACCACTCTCTCTCACCCCCCCTCTCTCTCTCCCTCTCTCTCTCTCTCGCCTCAGGGTCTACACCCTTTTTTCTTTTCTCTTTTCTCACCGTTTGTGTTCCTTGTTTTGTTCTAAACAGAGGCCCAGACGACAACATCCCAAACCCTATAAACCCTAACTGGCCAGCCACGACTGTCAACCTTCAGTATCTTTATTACTGTCACCTTTTCAAAGCCTTTAGTGGCCAATTGTGGGGTCCTTTGAAAACTGTTGAGAGCTACATTGTAAAAACTTTACTACTTGCTGTTTCCCAATGTCAGTCTTCTCCGACGAACACTCGAATGGGCGCACGGGGGGGGGGGGGGAGGGGCAGTGGCGC
>CM065691.1:10617070-10644782 GCA_017654935.2 Phymorhynchus buccinoides
CGTATTGACTCACAAATGTCAATCTATATGTCATCTTATTTCTCTGGACATGCCCTAGCTACATTTCTGACATGCTTTCTGTCTATACTCCATCATGCATTGCGTCATCTTCATATTCCAAATTCTATGTTCTCTATACACGAACGAACATGTTTTGGTGAAGCGCTCCTTTTTCTTTTCTGGCCCCTCAGTTGGACTCTTACACGCGAAATCGCATATCCAGTAATTGCAATGTTTCAAATCAGCTCTCAGACCCACCTTTCAAGCTACATCACAACCTTTAGGGCCACATTACTTCTGGACTCTTTCTCGCACACACATCACTCCCCTCCCCCCATATTAGTTTCCTGTGTTTTGACTGACAATGTGGTACGTCAGCTTTGTTGCGAGAGAGAGAGAGAGAGAGAGAAGAAGAGAGAGAGAGAGAGAGAGAGAGAGATAGAGAGAGAGAGAGAGAGAGAGATTGTGTGTGTGTTGGATGCCTTGTTCAACGGTTGTGTTTGTATTGTGTTTTTGGGGTGGGACCTCGCTGGTGTTGATGGTACGGTGTGTGTGTGTGTGTGTGGTGCGTTGTGTGTGTTGTGTGTGTGTGTGTGTTGTGTGCGTGTGCGGGCGTGCGTGTGTGTGTTGTGTGTGTGTGCGTGTGCGTGTGTGTGTGTGTGTATGTGCGTGTATGTGGTGGGTGGGAGTGTGTATACTTGTGTATGCCTATTTTTGCATATCGTGAGGCGATTATTTCGTTTTGTTGTTCAATTTGTTGCTTTTAATTTTTGTTGTTGTAAGCTCATAGAGCTCCACATTGGGTGGAGAAACCTAATAATAAAGATTCACTATTATTATATTATTATTATTATTTTATTATATGAATGCAGAATGGTCGGAAATAATGCAAATGGTCTTAAAGAATGCAGAATGGTCGGAATATGAATGCAGAATGTCGGTAATGATGCAGATGGTCCGGATGATGCAGAATGGTCGGGAAATGATGCGAATGGTCGGAATATAATGCAGATGTCGAATATGATGCAGATGGTCGTGAAATGATGCAGAATGGTCGGGAATGAATGCTAATGGTCCGGAATATTGATGCAGAATGGTCCGTATATGATGCAGACTGGTCGGGAATGATGCAGAATGGTCGGAAATGATGCAAATGGTCGGAATATGATCAGAATGGTCGGAATATGAATGCCAGAATGGTCCAAAATGAATGAGATGGCGGAAATAATTGCAGATGGTCGAATATGAATGCAGAAATAGTCGGGAAATGATGCAGAATGGTCCGAAAACTGCAGAATGTTCGGGAAATGAGGCAGAATGTTCGGGAAATGAAGGCGAATGGTCTAAACAAACAACAATACGAATGGGAAGGCGGACGATAAAATGCGATGGTAGGGCAGATTATGGAAACATTTCTACATAAAACCCCAACATTTACAACATGGAAAGTGAAATTGTCGAAGAGCAAATGATTACACGGCCGCCCCGATGCCATTTCTGTCTTTCGGCTATCCCGCACGCTAGAATAGAAATCACGTCATACCGCCGTGTTTACAAACAAAACAGCGCGCGCACGCGTACACATCGGCGCTCAACTTAATCTAAAGAACTCAATGAGTAGGTGTCATTTTTTTTTGGGGGGGCAACACACGTACACACACTGACACAGGCAGAGATCGTCACCGAGACCTAGGCCTGGGCCTTTTTAAAAGCTAACCTTTTTAAAAGATTGCCTATTTGATCAACAATGTCCGATTATTACCGTTGCTCCTGTTGTGGAAAGCAGTGTGACATCGACTGCATTTGTTGCGATGTTTGCGAAACGTGGGCTCACTAGTATCAATGTGAACATCTTTCAAACGGTGATCAGTCACTGTTAAATGACAATATTTATATTTTGGTTATATAGTTATTACGTGGTTTCATAATTCAGCTTCACCATAATGGTGTCATGACCATCCAGCATTCACCTTTCGGTATTTTCAGGCGTTTTTCGGTGAATAGGCACACCCCTCTCAGATACTTGTTTTCCTTTCCGCCAAACTTTATAGGATTTTTCTTGGATGCCTGATTTCCTTTCCTCCTTTTCGTCTAGCTCGCAAACTTGATTTGTTTTTAATCCTAAAAATGAGTAACTTTACAACACCGACTCTTAGTCCTATTAGGGACCCATTCTGAAGTGCTAAAAATGTCAGTTAAAATTTACGAACGGCCTAATAACCGATCACCCCAATAACAAAATCTGTTCGAGGCAAAACATATGTTAGAATATTAGGAGGAAAAGTTTGCCTAATTAAAAATGCCTAAAAGAGAGACAGTAAGACGGAGATAGAGAGAGAGAGAAGACAGAGAAAATCATATTAACAATCCGGGTGGAGAGGAGAGAGAGAGAAAATCCATATTACAATCACGGGAGAGAGAGAGAGAGAGGAGAGACGACAGAGAAGAGAGAGGAGAGAGAGAGAGATAGAGAGAGAGAGAGAGAGAGATGATAGAGAGGCGAGAGAGAGCAGAGAGAGAGAGATGCACAATCATGAACAAAGAGAGAGAGAGTAGGAAAGACAGGAAAGAGAGAGACAGAGAGGCGTAAATAGAAGCAGTCAATGAGGCAGAGATAGAGATACAACTTCAGACTACGATACAGGAGACAGAAACAACAATCAGAGAGGCAAGTGGGGTGGGGTGGGGGGATTAAAGAGCAGACATAGATAGCGGTACCCAGACAGGATCCTGGTAGTGGAACGAAACGGAACACTGAAACATGACATTAAAAAGCACAAACAAATTCAGCAACTGTTACCCCGAAACTGACCATTCTAGTACCTGTGGGCAGCCATAGTGACCAAAATTCTGTTTCTCCGAATAAACGCAGACGGAAATTTTAAGATAAAGAGACCCATGATCCTGTCGCACGGTCCTCTACGTCCTCTCTACGTCCTCTGCTAACACCCCGTTCAGCGATGAAATAATTTACTTATTTTAGTCTTAACGGGTAATGCGCTTGGTAAGACTTGAAGCATATCAAATAAGCCGTGTACGCGATGCAACGCTCTTCATGATTGGTTCGCTAAATGGGGATGAAGATTTAGTACATAACAGTTTTGACAAAACGCTTAGCCACATTTGGTTGAAGAAAGGGTCTTCACTAGTATCATCCATTGGCTAATTGGATTACTTGAACTCGGACGAGAGTGACAGGAGAGAGAGAGAGAGTGGAGAGAGATAGAGAGAGAGAGAGAGAGTTTGTGTTAGAGAGAGAGAGAGAGAGATGAAGAGGAGAGAGAGAGCACTAACAACACTTGCCACCGACCTAGGACTTGTTTTTCCCCAAAATCAAGTACGCTATACAAAAGTAGATTAGGCTTCGCTGCGATGAATAGCACTCTTAGCCGCTAAAAAAAGAGTAATCGCGGAAGTAAAGGTTGCGAACTGATTTGTTAACATCAGCCTGTTTACAAAAAAATGGTTTGTAGCGTTTGCAGGGATGGATGGGGTGAGGGTGGAGTTGGGGGTGGGTGAGTGGGGGGGATTTGAGATGAGAAGGCGCATAACTAGTTTTTTGGACAAGACGCTGGTGGTCAAGACTACGGTTAGGTGGAGGATTGGATGGTGAGGGGGGTGGGCAGTGGTGGGAGTCGTAAGATGGTGTATGGTTGTGGTGGCGGGTGTAGTGTGGCATCTTGTTATAAAGTTCTGTCAGTGGTAGAGGGATGGAAGAAAAAAAATCTAGGCCGTTGCCTCCTTTATACAACTGTTTTTAGTAATCAATAAAAAGCTCCTTGAATGCACAATATAATTTTTTCTAACTGTATGCGCCCTGGGGGGGGTTAATCATATGGTGTGGTGTCCGGGGGATCCTCTCCCTGGCCCGACATGGGTAAAAAAGCCAAACTTGCTAAATTATCTTTTTTAAATAATAATTTTTTATCACTATAAACTTAGTATTTTTTTTTTTTAAAAACTTGCTTCTCTTAAAAAAAATTCAAAAACGAAAACCACAAAACAAACTCTAAAAAACCATGTCTACTTTGAATTCTTCTTCCACTAAATCTATGCAATTTAAACAAAACACAAAAAAACTATCTGTATTTTTGATTAAAATCTTCCTTTTTTCCAGGATCTTTATACTTTCAAGTGCCCCAAATGGCCCTTTGGCCCAGCAGGCGTTAAATCTTTACTTTTCTCTCTCTCGGGATGAAATACTTTTTTCGTGCCCCAGCGGAAACATATTTTTTATAACTGCACATCTGTATAGCCGATGAGGTTTAACCGAGGCGTGGTTACCGCTACACATATCTATATTGATAAAAACTCGGGACTTTTTTTGTGTTGCACTGCCTCCGGGTTTTGTCAGCCAGTATTGTTCCCACCATTTTTTGGTAATTCCCAAATGGCCCTTTATGTTGTCTATGACCGAGAGGACGTAAAACGTAATTTTCATCGGGATGAAAATACTTCAACTATAAAATGATTTAAATAAAAGTTTAAACTTGATTTAAAAGAAATGACCCACATGGTTAATTCCGGGAGGACGTAAAACAAAACTGTTCTTCTTTGGATAAAATAGGGGCCCTTCCCAAGTCGAAAGGGCGTAAAACCCAAATTTACGATGAAATAGGGGCCTAAAAAGTTCTGTGGTGGCGGTACCATAGCCGATGAGGTTCAACCGAGGCGTGTTTACCGTTACACCTATCTGTATTGTTTAAAAAATCGGGACTTTACTGGAGTTGCATTGCACTCCGGGCATTGCCTCCAGTATTGTACTCTTCCCACCATCTTTGTATCTACAAATGTTCCCATATGTGTCTGTTCCAGACCGATAGGACGTAAAACACAATTTTTCATTCATTCATCCCATTCTATGAAATGTGGCAGTGGGTGAGGTGGGCTGGGGGGAGGGGGGGGGGGAGTTTTGGTGGCAGGTCGGCCGTGATCAGCGGGTGTGGATAGGCATAGGTTGGGCAGTGCGATTTGTTGTCAAAGATGGTGTGTGGAAGGTGGGGGTAGGGAGAGTGGGGTTGTGGGGAGGAAGAGGGGAGCGTGGGGGTGGTAGGGTAGGAGGGATGGGGTGGCGTGATGTGTGATTAAAGGAGATGTCAGTTTGGTATCGTAGACATAGTCGACATATAACTTATGGTGGGCGGTTACTGGAGGTAGTGCAATACCAGGAAAGTCCCGAATCAGTTAGGGATTTTTTAATAATCAAAATGATATGATAGTATTACTACACTACTACTACTACTACCGCCACCACCGCCAATTCTAGTTTATCTAAACAGCTTCCATGTAAGCCGAGCGTACCTGTAGCTTCGCGAAAGGGGCAAGGTACATAAGAAACACGCCATTGAAACGTGCTGGTTCAGTTAATTATTCATTCTCGTGCCCGCCAGTCGAGCCCACCCTGCCTTTTCATCCCAGCTGACCGTGTCGCTCGTCAGCTGACCCCACCATTGTCCACCCTTGTAGTGGACTCTTTAGACGGAGTTGTTGAGCATGCTATAGGCGCTAGCTTGTTGATGCTTTTTGTTTTCCTTTCTGGTTGTTGGGAAATATTGAAGATTTGTTTAAACCATCAGTTGGAGTTATGGTCCTAAGCCATTGACAACGGGGGGGGGGGGGGGGGGGGGGGGGGGGGGGGGGGTGGGGGGGTGGGGGGGGGGGGGGGGGGCGTTCCTTTTTGAAGTCGGTTTGGTTTGTTGTTGTTGTTTGCTTGTTATCGTACCCTGGCTTAAAGACTCAAAGGATCATCCCAACAGCAGAAGCACTAGAATTTTTTTTTTAAAGCAAATGTAATTCCCAACAGACACATAAAGCCACCTTGAATAGGAAGCACAACCAAAATGTTGATGGTACTCACTAAGCTTTAAAGTTGGTTTCCCAGCACGCGACTTTCTCTTTCTATCTCTTCTGCCCCCCCCCCCCACCCTTACTCTCTCTCTCTCTTTGGTTAATACAAGTTTTATTGAGCACAATTTTGCAGCAACAAATATTATATATGTGCCAAAGTAGCCTACAACAAGCGAGGTTATAAAAGTACTCCACATATAGACAGTAACTCAGCAACAGACTGCGTCACATTTTACAATCGATGGAATCAGTCACACTGTGCACAGATAAACCTAATAATACTCATACAACTGACTTTCGGGAAAAAGTGGACATAATAGTAAACATGAATATCAGGTCAGGAACAATGATTCTAAAACTAGATCTCTCCTCTCTCTCTCTTCTCTGATAGTCCTCTCTCTCCAATCTCTTCTCTCGTCCTCTCTCTCTCTCTCTTTCTCTCTCTCTCTCGCTCTCTCCCCTCTCTCTCTCTCTCTCTCCTCTCTCTCTCTCACCTCATCATCCTCTCTCATCTCTCTCTCTCTCTCTCTCTCTCTCTCTCTCTCTCTCTCTCTCTCTCTAACCTCTCTCCCTCTCTCTCTCTCTCTCCGTACAACAGCAAAAGTAATCCAAATCGTCTTTTCTATTCAATCAAGGGAATGTCGGCCTAATCTAGCTACTATGTATCCCGTAGCCGTGAGGATCGCGGGGCGGTTCAAACCTCTACGCGGGTCAATGGTGAAATAACCGCAGGGCCATAACGTGTCATTTGAGGCGGCGTGTTTTAAAAAGTCGTAGCTCGCCAGTCGCAATGCGCGGCTTACTGACTGTTTTAACCGCCAGGTGGCCTAACGCTCGCGAGTGGGGAATAATCCTCTCTATATCCTTACTTGGGGATAAGAAGCAGAGAAGAGCGAGGCAGTCCCTCCCCCCCCCCTCTCTCTCTCTCTCTTCTCTCTCTCTCTCTCTCCTCTCTCTTCTCTACCGCCCAATTAAAGATATAACGAGATAAGCCCTAATGAGTGTGGTTGCCATCTTGGCCGGTCAAATTGGCTGAGCTATGTTGACCTTTGTGCCGGGTATGACAGGATATTTGACAAAATAAGGAGGAAGGTCTTATCCTGCTTGAAGTGTGTTCCCTCTTGGCTTCACGAGCGGTCGGTCACGATTGGTATTTGCTGGACCGTGGATGCCGCACACGTTTACTGGTTTGCATTGGAGGTTGACATGATAAGAGGGCGCACGGTTCTTCTGTGATGTGTGTCAAGTCAATTCAAGTACAAGTCAAGTCAAGAAATCTTTATTATCTCTATGGCATAGAAATTGCATTCGGGTGCCAAACACAGAATTACAAAAATAGAACACACTATTATTTAAAGGGCTTAAAACCATCACAAGAACTAATACGTCAACCATATTGCCACAAATTTAACAATTCATATCTACGATCGCATTCAACCACAAACACTCAACCATATTGCCACACAAATGGCTTATATACCAGTTAGAATTACATTATAGGAATCTTTTAGGATTCATAAACCCATTACTTTCCTTTAAGAGAAGGTCTTAAGAACAGATTATTTAAAGTTAATACCCATATATAATACTTCTTATAACATGCTATTAGAAGATATACATCTAAAATCATTTTGTACTTCATAAAACATTACTTTTCTTTTAAAGAAGATACTAATACTGATTAAGAAACGACCTAAAAAAAATTAAAAAAATAAATAAAATAAAAATGCTGATAAATAACAGCCAGTAACAGTACATAATTCCACCCCCCCCCCCCCCAGACCAACACACACACCACCTTACCCCCCCCCCCACCCACACCCACACACACACACACACACATACACGCCACAATCACACACATGCCGTTCACTTCCAAGTGGACGACAGGCTGCATTTCATCAGAGAACCATTTCACAGAATAATCATGAATTTAAAAGCTTGATTGCTCTGGGACAACGTTTTCTGTGCTCTAGCTTTTCAGCTTCACCGTCCCTGTAACGGCGACCCGATGGTAAAAGTTCATAATATCTGGCTAAAACATGCTGTCATCATTAATTACGTCCTGGCCTTTTGTACTGCTCTTTTTCATCAAATAATCTGTAATCCTTCTGTCCTCACAACCCACAATCTTACTGCCACATTCACCCTATCATTCAGCACAAAAACTAACGCTTGCTTTCTTACACTCAACTTCATACCAACAAAGAAATGCACAGTGTATGACTCGATACAACACCGGTTAATAAGAATTCAGAATTCGAATGAACACCGATGTTTCTCATTTCTGTAACAAAAATTCTTGGCTGGCATTTCTTATGAACCATAACAACATTTTTATCGAAAGTGAGCTTCTGTCCCTAGTACTGTACAAGATAGTATAATCATTCACACCTTTTCACAGTCTCCACGTTAAGCACAAGCATCGGACGGCGTGGTTTTTGCGAAAATCAATCAGCATTTCCTTTTGTTTTTACTACATTCAAATCCAAATATTGTATTTACACCAAGAATAACTATTTCAACTTCACTAATAACTGAATCTGAATTTGATAGTCTTGGATTGCAGAGTCTCAGAATAGTTGACGACGGTGTTTCATCTGTACCTGTGTCAGTCGTTAGTATACAATGTGAAAGAAATAAGGGGATAGAACTGTACCTTGGGGCGCACCGTAGAAAGTCGACCATTTCAGAGGAAACAAAGAATTAAAACGAACAACGTGTTCTGTGAGGCAAAATTGACGATCCAGAGAATGAGCTTGGGATCAAACATCTAAACGTAACATTTTCAGAGCCAGAAGATGATGTATGTATAGTTTGACACCGAGGAGAAGTCATGAACACAATACGAACAAAATAATTAGGGTTTTCAATTGCAGAAAGGCGTTTTGTTCAGAAGTGTTAGAATGGCATCGTCTGTCCCCTGCAGGTTTGTAGCGAACTGCAAGAGTCAGTGCTGGTTATGAAACTAAGGAGGCGTTGGAGAACAATCTTTTCGCAACTTTCATGACTAGGGAGGTTAGAGCAACAGGGACGGTAATTCGTTTCGGTATTACGATTCTTTGTTCTGAACAGGGTGATAGTAGAGTTTTTCCCAGATACTGGCAAGCACAATCACGTAAGACCAATTCAAAAGCGAAAACAAACACACCACATAATTGAGAAACAACTGCTTTCAACAGTCTTCCACAATACATGATCGGTCCCCATCTTTCCTTACATTCACTTCAAAAACAACGTCAACATCTTTCTCTTCAATTTGTGCCTCTTTTTGGCTCTGTAGAGTGGTGCACAGTGGTAACGCGTTCGCCTTGTGTCCAAGTAAACCCGAGTTCGAACCTGAGTAACAGGTGGTATTTCCTCTCACTTTCCCTGGCCTTACTGCTTGAACGTGGAGTGTTTCCTTTAGACGATAAAACCGTGGCACATAGCACATTCTATCCGTGGCAACGAACAAGTTGTCATTTGGTCAAAAGTTACAACCTCCCCCCCCCCCCCCCCCCCCATCATCCACACAAACTCGCAGTAAAAAAGAATAAGAAAAAGTTTGGTGGTGCGCCTCTGGCTGCGACGTGCTGTCCAGTGGGAGCAACCCGAATTTCACAGATACCCTCTATGACTGTAAGTCTACCTATACTAATACTGTGGACCCAATACTCCTTCAATTTCACTCTTAGTAATCATACAGCACTTTACTACTCAACACTTGTGGCGGTACCATAGCCGATGAGGTTTTATCGAAAACAAGGGTTTAAAAAAACGAGGCGTGGTTACTGCTATATTTATCTGTATTGCTAAAAAAATCGGGACATTTACTGGTGTTTGCACTGCCTTCCGGGAATTGCCTCCAGTAGTATTGTTCCCACCATCTTTGCATTTAAAAATGCCCCACATGGTCGAAAGACCGCAGAGGGCGTAAAATTCTATTTCGTCGTTCGACTCCTTCGATTGCTCGGTGGCAGGACAGTTGCCCACCGGATATTTGCCCACCGGATATTTGCCCACCGGACATTTGCTCACCGGACATTTGCCCAACATAAAAGCTGCAAAGAGGACATTTGCCCACCAGACAGTTTTAGTTTAAATAACATTTTAATAACTTATAATTTACAGAAAGCCTTAATGTCTTTAATCCTAACATTGATATGCACACATTTTTTATTCATTATCTTGAAATTTGGATTCTTTATCAATAAATAGGGCCTAAGTAAATAAATGAAATGTCTTTCTGTGTGTTTATTTCGTTATATTCGTGTGTATGTATGGTGTGTGTGTCAAGATCGGAGCTCTATTTTTGGGATATGCTTTTTTCCGTAACGGAAAGAAGACTGACACTGATCCTAACCCTAAACCTAGACTGAAACAGCATTTCCTTTGGCAGGATAAAAATGTTTCACATTAGCGGTGGGCAATTGTCCCTTTTATAACTTATCTAGTGGGTAAATGTCCAGTGGGTAACTGACCACTGGTCAAATGAGCGGTGGGCAAATGTCCGGTGGGCAAATCGAACTAAAATCCACTCCAAACCGCCCTCTTTGCATTACGGAGATGAAGAGTCAAAATCGTGACACATCCAAACCTTTCTGTTCAATGTTGGGGGGTATTTATTGGCTACTCCGAGGGAAAGCAAATTAGAAGGATGGGGATATCTCTCTATCTCTCTTCTCTAGAGATATCTCCAGATCTCTCTAGATAGAGATCTCTCTCTAGAGAGAGATCTTCTCTAATAATGAATATATAGAGAGAAGAAGAGAGATCTCTTTCCTCTCTCTCCTCCAGTTCTCTCTCTCTCTCTCTCTCTCTCTCTCTCCTCTCTCCCCCCCCCACCCCCCCCCTTTTTTTTTTGCCTCTCTCTCTCTCTCTCTCCTCTCTCTCTCTCTCTCTCTCCTCTCTCATCTCTTCTCTCTCTCTCTCTCTCATGTGCTGTGTGCCCTGTCTTATACATAGTAGTAGTAATGGTAGTAGGAGAAGGTAAATTGTAGGTGGAAGAGGGTATGTTAATATAAATTTTTTTTTTTCTACTTCGATAATGGGTCGTGGTAGTTTTCTATTTTATTTGGTTTTATTGCTTATGTTGATGCTCTGCCTACCATGCTGTTGCTTAGATTACTGTTAGTTGTTAGTTTTTTATAGTATTAGTTTTATTGCATGCTTGAACCAAGGAACAAATGGAAGACTGGGGCCAGCCAAATTCTTTTCCTTGTAAAATAAGTTTCTGAGTTCTGAGTTCTCTCTTCGTCATTTAGCATAGAGGTCGTCACCACCACCCCCTAAACGTCAATGTTTTCAGATGTGGGTCCCGATGGTTCCCTTTCCTGGTGGAATCCAAATTGTCTTTGGGGATGTTTTTCACTGAATGAGGCAATATTATGACATCATCACACCCGCCCCTCGTCGTTTTTCAACAGTTTAGCCTGAAACCTAAATTGCCCGAGGCTTTTTGTTAAGAAGAGTCAATCGTGTTGCGTGGCCCTCTTTTGAACAATTTGAGACTTCCTTACCAGTGCTAATCGGTTGTAGACCACTAGTTTTATCCACTAGTTTAGACATCCCATGTGGGATGTTTTTTGTGTGTAGGACTTCTTTTTCGTTCCATAGAAGTTCAGATACATTCGGTTTTAAACGGTTTGTTGTGCTTGAACGGGTTTCTTGAGCTGTAGGCCTGCTTGATCTTTGGGGGACAGTTTTCCATTGTATTTTTAAAGACCACTGTTTAGAACACTTAAAAACAAACAACCCGCACATTTTTTCTCATCTTCATATATTGAGAAACTTACACTGTTAACCCTTAATCGTTTTATGTACCTAATATCCAAATTTGTGGTGCTTAATTGCTCTTAAGATCCCCAGATCACGTGTCAAAATCACGGGTTTCACGTGTTTTCCCTCTTCCAGCTTGGTAGAAATCTTGTTTTGACCAGGTCTCACTCCATGTGCCAATGCCCCCAAATCCCACCGAGACTCATTTTAAAGAGCAGCCTCATTTGAAGTTGTGGACATGTGATGTGGTCACCGCTTCCAGAAAAAAACACGGGACTTAATCGTGGTGCTTCAATGTGTCTTTAAAATGACACAAAAAAATCGAACATTCAAATATTTTGTCCGATGTTAACTCATCAACATATGGAACGCAAAAAAAGCAAAATTACCAGTAACACACGGGAAACGAACACATCATTTTAGTTCGTAAGGTCTGAATACACGTTACATTTTTCACTCTTTCCCCATAATCAACACAGCGATTGCCATTCATAGATTACTTGCACATCAGTGTTGCCATGGGGAAAGGGGAAAAATGTTAACTAGTACTGAGACCATAAACAAGCTCCTATCGTAACCCACCGGGGTAGGTACCGTTTTTGCCTGGGGGGGTTTCTGCCCTTGGTGAGGGCGAACGAAACTTTAATCAACCCGACATTGGCAGTGGCCGTGTTGGCCCTGGTTTTTATCCGCCCTGTGTGAGGGCGAAAGAATCCTAATCACAACGCCAGTGGCCTTGCCATTTTGCCCTGGGTTTTTATCCACCTCTGTGTGGGGCGAAACGAAACTTAAATCAGCCCGCAGTGACTAGTGCCGTTTGCCCTGGCAACACCTGTCTTTCTCCTGTCGCCTTTCGCCAGTTTTCCCATTCTGCCCTGTCTCTCACGTTCACTATACTTGTCAGCTTGTGTCGCGGAATGTAACTGATCCTTTGATTCCCTTTTATTTCAAACGTGCTCTTCTTCTCTTCCATATGTTTCAATCTGCTGTAACTGCAAATCTGACATGTCCCGGGGTTCAAACAAATTCGTTGCTCGGAAGGGGAAGGGAGACAGAGTGGGGGGCGAGAATCCATATCAATATATCAATACATGTTAGTCTTGATGAACTCCCGATGAAAGCCAGCTTTTTGTTTATGTGACAGCATACGAGAGATGATCTCATTTATTTTCTATTTCTTTGATGACCTTATGACATTTGACACCATCCTTTTGTTATCAATAGATTCCAACATCGCTTAACCTCTGTAACTGTGTGATTGTTAGAGAGAGGGCAGGCGCAAAATGGGAACAAGGCGAAACGAAACAGGGCGAAAAAGACCTGGCGTAATTGTCAGGGCGAAAGAGGAACAGGGCAGAGTGAGAAACAGGGCGAAAGGGGAACAGGGCGAAATGAGAACAGGGGAAAACTAGAGGGAACTTGCCAACAAGTTAACATCTTTTGTGAATAAAAAGAGGTAGGTCCCGTTGGCACGAGAGAGAGAGAGAGAGAAATAGAGATTTAAGCCTTCAGGGCCTTTGGGGCATTTGAAATTATGTAGATACCGGATCCCGTTGGGCCCTTTCCAGCTCGCCTTTTTTTTATCTGTGCCGCCTGCCTCCTCAGACGTGCTTCCCTTTGGGAGAGGGCCTTTTCGCCTTTCAGAGTTCATTTTCGGGGGGGCCATTGTTCACTCCAGTTCATACCTCTTGTGCTTGGGTGTTATGGGAGTGGATAGGCAGAAGCATGATGCATGAATATGTGTATCTGTAAGTGTGTGTGTGTGTGTGTCAGTCAGTCAAAATGATCTTTATTGTGATAAAAAATAAGCTTGATAAGCTTCTTTCTTTCTTTGTGTGTGTGTGTGTGTGTGTGTGTGTGGGTGTGTGCCTTTCTTTTGTGTGGACCGAGCGCGTGTTTCATCATATGGCAACACACAAAAACAGAGAGAGAGAGAGAGAGGAGAGAGGCGAGAGAGAGAGAGAGAGAGCGAGAGAGAGGAGGAGAGAGAGAGAGAGAGAGGAGAGAAGAGAGAGAGAGAGAGTGTCAGGGAGAGGGGAGACAGTGGGGCCGGGGGACAGACAGAAACAAGAGGGGAGGAAAGGGAGAAAGAGAGCGATCTTTGACAAAAATAATGAAGGGCGACATGCACTCCAATTTTTAATTATTTTTGCATTAACACCAGGGCAAACAGGACAGGCCAAGTGGAAAAGTGCCAACATGAAAGGACCAAGTGGAAAAGGGCAACAGGAAGGAGCCAAGTGGAAAAGGTCCAAACAGGAAAGGAACCAAGTTGAAAGGTCAAACAGGAAAGGACCAAATGGAAAAGGGACAAACAGGAAGACCAAGTGGAAAAGGGCCAAACGGAGGGCCAAGTGGAAAGGGCCAAACTGGAAAGGGCAAAGTGGAAAAGGCGCAAACGGGAAGGGCCAAGTGGAAAAGAGCAAACGGGGAAGGGCCAAAACGGAAAGGGCCAAGTGGGACAAGAGCAAACGGAAAGGGCCAAGTGGAAAAGAGCCAAACGTAAAGGGCCAAAACGGAAACGGGTCCAAGTGGAAAAAGGCTAATCGGGACGTCTCCGGGAATAAAGGACGGAAACAAGGACGCTTGTAGCACACCGAAGATAAGCGCGCAATACCCTATTGCTAATAAGCGCGTTGCATACTATTAAGCGCCCATGACAGTGTCCAATAGCGCCCATGACAGTGGCCAAAAGCGCGCTGTCAGTGTCCACTAAGCGCCATGACAGGGTCCAATAAGCGCCCATGACAGTGTCCAATAGCGCGCATGTCAGTGTCCCAATAAGCGCCCATGAACAGTGTCCATAAGCGCGCGTGTCAGTGTCCTAATAGCGCGCATGTCATGTCCTTAAAAGCGCCATGATAAGTGGTGTTTTGTTTGACTAAAAACTTGTTTTTCGTATTCGTTGTCCGTTCAAAACCTTATCATGGGCGCTTTTAGGACACTGACATTGGCAGTTTGTCATTCCGTCCTATGCTTATGCGTCCCCTTATTTAAGAATAGGTGGTTTGTCTGTGTCCTACCACGTCCTCGCATTTTTGCTGCTGTATCAAAAATAATCTCTGTCTCTTTAAAACTTCTGGCGGTATGATGGAAAAATTCGCAAAACAGAGAAATCACCTGTGACTACTTTTATCACGTGCATCTGTCATTCTGATCAATCGGGGGTTTTTTCTCTGAAGTTTGCTTTGAGCCTATGCACGTGAACTAACTGTTTGTCCTTCTTTTAAAGGACAGTTTGTACGTTTTATCACGTGGCATCTGTCATTCCGATCATCGAGGTTTTTGTCGCTGTTTAAAAATATATGGTCTTATTTCCACACCCGCTAACACATGACTCCGCGCTTATCGGACATGTCCCTACCGCGCTTATTCGACATGTCACTCTCCGCGCTATTCGGACAAGACTGTGCTCGCTTATGGGATACTATAACGCGCGCAATATGGTTTGTGCGCGGCTTGTCGGACTGCGCCGCTAGGACCACGTCAGAGATAGCTTTGACCACCAGAGATAGCTATCACCACACCAGAGATAGCTATGACACACCAGAGATAGCTATGAAACACACCAGAATAGCTATGAACCACACCGGGCCTCCCTGACGACATGACATCATGTGAGGAGGCAGGGTGAGCAAGGCAGCAAACTGGGGCACATCCCCTTTAAATTCTCCGCGTCCCCCCGGGACTTTACATGGTAGCAGGAACCTGAGACTGATTGGAGAGAGAAGAAGAGAGAGAGAGAGAGAGAGAGAGAGAGAGGAGGAGAGAGAGATAGAGAAGAGGAGAGAGAGAGAGAGAGAGAGAGAGAGAGAGAGAAGATCCTGGGAGACATAGAGATAGCAACAGGATAGAGAGAGAGAGTAGAGAGAGATAGAGAGAGAGAGAGAGAGAAGATAGAGAGAGAGAAAGAGAAGACAGACAGAGACAGAGGAGACACAGAGAGAGGAACAAAACCCAGAGAGAGAAGAGAGCGAGAGAGAGATAGGAGAGCGAGAGGAGAGAGAGAGAGAGAGAGAGAGAGATAATGGGGAGAGGGTTTTGGTGGTGGTGATGGGCAAATTCAATGTGGTCGTATCAAAAACGAGGACGGCCTTGTTCTCCTGTTAATTGTGTTTTCAGACACATATAATCACATCTATCATTATTTTGCACAGCACTGCTAACCCATCCACTTCACCCGCCCTCTTGTTCTTCAAGGTGAAGATTCCTTCTTTGACATCCCACACCTTTCTGTTCAAGGTTGGTGTTTTAATTGGCACGAGGAAAAGCAATTAACACGGCTGGTGAATCTCTCTCTCTCTCTCTCTCTCTCTCTCTCTCTCTCTCTCTCTCTCTCTCTCTCTTCTCTCTTCTCTCTCTCTCTCTCTCTCTCTCTATTAAAAGTCTGGCTGGCAGTCCTGTCAATGAACACCGTTTCTTCTCTTTGCATAATTATTTTTATTGACTGAGACCCGTAAAACAGGAGAGAACCAGTCTAGCGGACCTGTGCTTTCCATTAATTTTGTCATCTAAGGATTATTTTCCATCCTCTCTTGGGAAGCTCCTATTGTTTTACTAGTTTCTCTTCCTTCTCTCTCTCTCTCTCTCTTCTCTCCCCCCCCACCCCTCTCTCTCTCTCTCTCTCTCTCTCTCTCTCTCTCTTCTCTCTCTCTCTCTCTCTCTTCTATTCTATTCTCTTTCTATTCAGCGAGTTCACACACTAGGCCTACTAGAATGTTCCTGGGTAGTCTTCTCGTTCCTGCTAATTGTCGCACCGAGACTTCTCCAGCTTCCGTATTTGTATTGCGGGTTGGCCGAAACTTCAGAAGATCCGGTCTGACGCTAGAACAAAAGAGCACAGGTAATAGGCCTGTAAGGAAGATTCTGAACACTATTCCCAAGACACAAAAACAACACCGACATCAAAGAGAAATGGACTTTGTTCAGTTGGATGAACTCGAGACATAGCAGTGGTGGGGTGGAAGGTGGGGGTTTGGGGGGTAGGGGTGGTAGTGGGGGTGAGCTGTAGTGGTGAGTGTGAAGCGTTCTAAAAGACCAAGGTCCAACAGTCTTTGGAAGGACTGAATCAAGCGGTCAGCAATGGGACAGGGGAACGCGATCGCCGGAGTTATTTCCCGTTTCGTTTCCCTATTGTTTCTTCACAGTTATTGTTCTTTGAAGTACTAACACGGGAGCAACAATGGAGCAAGCTGTTACTAGGAAGACGCAAAGGGACGCAATACTCGGCGTGTCGTCAGATTCCATCGTTCACCATACATAAAGCTGTATTTTAGGAACATTTTTTAGCTAATAACCTTTTTGGAATACTAACCCTATCCCTAACCCTAGCCCTAAACCTAACCCTACCCCCCACCCTATAAGACGGAAAAAACGCAACGAACCACAACTGTGACAAATACCGGTGTACTGCAGTACATAGTGGGGGGTAGGGTTAGGTTTAGGGCTAGGGTTAGGGTTAGGGTTAGTATTCCAAAAAAAAAAAAAAAAAAAAGAGAATTAGCTGAAAATGTTCCTAAAATACAGCTTTATGTATGGTAAGAAAGGCAAAAACGGAAAAATACAATTAACCGAGAAATGCATGGAGGGGTGGCACATCTTTACCTTTACCCAAATAGTAGATCATGTGACAGCAAGAAAAGGAAAAGACAGAGTCAATAAGAATGACAGAACAGAGGAAGATACTAGCACAGAACTTCCAGAAGGTGGGGGAACTATTTATACAAAAGACCCCTCGGTGTCCCCACGGGGAGAGACTCGTAGGGGGGGGGGGGGGGGTGTGTCATCCAGCTCCCCGAATGTTCTGACTTACTGGTCTATTCCACTGCCTTTTTTCAATCTTCCAAATATGTTTTTCCTTTGAGCTTCTCCGAAATCGGAATGTGTCGGCTGAATGCAGCGGGGAGACCAATGAAAACTGAAAACCGGAACCATACGTACCTTACCCATTATGGGACGAGAACAAAAAAAAAGAAGAATAAGAACAATTCAAGAATACCAAGACGTTTGTCACAAGTTTTCAACCATGCACAGACAGCAACACACCCGAGCATGAAGCAGACACAGACACAGACAAAGACACAGACACAGACAAAGCAACAAAATCATATCCATCCGCATTTCTGTCCTTCAGTTATTTCTCTTTACTTTTGACTGATCGTTCAGCAAAAGGTCAAGACTGACTTCACGGATCAGTAGACCACTAGTACATGTCAGAGGCGGAATGGGGAGGGGGGGGGGGGTTACAGGGTTTCTGGGCCACCCACCCTTCATTTAAAACCAATCAAAATATGCATTCAATAATAGTAGAAGATCAAGGCAAGACAGAAAGAACGAAATGAACCAAGACTGACAGGGGGTGTTGATCAGCATTTTCTGTACTATGTATCTCCATGCCATATTTGTAGAGTAATCTTCTAAATGAGTCCTTCATAGCTTCTTTTACATTCAAATTATTGTCAGTTTCTGGAGGCCCCAGATGCCTAACCGAGCAATTGTAGGGCTTAACCCTTCTCCCCATTTCATGACTAACTGATCCGCCCTTACAATTCAAGGGGTGTCACGAATGGCACTTAATCGAAACACACGAGTGGAGCGTAAGGTAAGATGTAGGGAACAACACTTTTTCGGTGCCGCCTCTCCACCCCCATCACCCCTATCCCCGTCCCAGCCCTACCCTCTGCTGTCTTGGGTAGGTACCGATTGGTCCTATCCCATTACGTCCTATTACGATTTTGCCCTGCGTTTGACGTAATCGCGCCGACGCTAAAACCCAGTGCCGTTTTGTCCTAGCTCCAGTTTCGATTTTTCATATTCGTGAAATACATGTTTTTCTTTTCAGTGTACAGCTTTTCAGTGGTTATATTAGTTCGCCGAAGCTGAGCTGGGTGACAAAACCGCCATGAGTTTTTTTTAACGTTATGTTTTAATCCGTTTTTACTGGCTAAAATAAACGCAACCTGTTTTACCTGTTGTACACGTGTTTGTGCCTTTTCGAGTGAACGTCATGTGTATTATGTTTAAATACAAGAAAAGGACGAAACGGCACTGTCTGAAGGCATAGGACGAAACGGGAAAAGACCAAACGGGAAAGGACCAAACGGGAAAGGACTAAAAGGCACGCACCCGCTGTCTAATTTCCTACCTGCCCAGAGTCCTCACAGGAAAAATGCCCAGCAGGCAGCAACACTATATTGTTCGGGACACAATGGTGATCGGAACACAGGTAGGTGGGGAAGCACTCAGGGGTCAAAATGGTGTCGGCACGCGCCATGACCCCCGATGATGCGTGAACAAAGTTATGGCGATTGGCACGTGCTGTCTCCCTCCGTAGCTCTCCACCCCCTCCCCTACTTTCACTTATGCAGGCTTACTACATATTTTCCTATTCAGTGTTTGCATGAATTCACGTTTTGCCATTGCCTTAGGAACTGATCAATAAAAACCATCATCATAAACTGATGGGAAAAGGCTATGAAGCGACAAGTGTTCTTAGGGCCCACGTGTAATCATTGACACAGCAATGATTTTATATTATATAACTAATATGGCGCGCGGACAAAAGCCCAACGGACAAAAGCCCACCTTGTAATCTGAAAAACGGGCAAAACCCCACTCATGGAAGACAGATCTTTATTCCTTCGTTTCTGCGTATCCAGATAACAAGATGGGCTTTTCCTTACAGGCTGCTTCGTGTTGTTCCAATAAGTAGGCCTGGACCTGTATCAGATTGACTTGATACACGTGTTGTTCCAATAAGTAGGCCTGGACCTGTATCAGATTGACTTAATACACGTGTTGTTCCAATAAGTAGGCCTGGACCTGCATCAGATTGACTTGATACACGTGTTGTTCCAATCAGTAGGCCTGGACCTGTATCAGATTGACTTGATACACGTTTTGTTTCAATAAGTAGGCCTGGACCTGTATCAGATTGACTTGATACACGTTTTGTTCCAATAAGTAGGCCTGGACCTGTATCAGATTTGACTTGATACACGTTTTGTTTCAATAAGTAGGCCTGGACCTGTATCAGATTGACTTGATACACGTTTTGGACGTTTTGTTTCAATAAGTAGGCCTGGACCTACATCAGATTGACTTGATACACGTTTTGTTTCAATAAGTAGGCCTGGACCTATATCAGATTTGACTTGATACACTTTTTGTTTCAATAAGTAGGCCTGGACCTATATCAGATTGACTTGATACACGTTTTGTTCCAATAAGTAGGCCTGGACCTGTATCAGATTTGACTTGATACACGTTTTGTTTCAATAAGTAGGCCTAGACCTATATCAGATTTGACTTGATACACGTTTTGTTCCAATAAGTAGGCCTGGACCTGTATCAGATTTGACTTGATACACGTTTTGTTTCAATAAGAAGGCCTGGACCTATATCAGATTTGACTTGATACACGTTTTGTTCCAATAAGTATGCCTGGGCCTATATCAGATTTGACTCGATACACTTTTTGTTTCAATAAGTAGGCCTAGACCTATATCAGATTTGACTTGATACACTTTCTCCCTTGATGTTATGAATGCTTTGCGGTTTTCATTAATCTGTTTTTCATATGATAATGTTAAAATGTTACAGTAGGCCTAAACGTGTTTGATACATGATCTCAAACAGTTCAGACGCTTTTCACGTGGCCAAGCCCTACTTGAAATACCTCAGAATGCCCTATTACTCCCCATTTTCCGAAAAGAATACAGTGACCCCATGTCGTGGAAAGGGACAGGTCAATTGATCAGTAGCCAAATTCCATCCTTAAGGGTCTGCTACACTGCATACGATTCACGATCAATACGATGCGACTGTGACGATGAGAGTCATGATTCACGTGGAATTCACATATTGGGTCTACTTGAGTATACAGAGCGAAAGTAGCGGATTTATTTTTAGACGGAAGTATTTCACTCACAATCGCATCGCATTGACAGCGAATCGTATGTAGTGTAGCAGGCCTTATAGAGAAAATGTGTGCTTAGTTTTGTATGGGGGTCACATCTAGCCAAAATAAGATTTGTTACCAGCGAGAGAGGGAAACACCTGAAAGATGTCATTTTGACACGTGACGTGGTGGGTCTATAAACGCCTCTCTGGGTCCAAAGCTTCCATAAAACTGCTCCAAACTTTTTTGGAAGGTTGGGATATAATTTGTACATGGCGGAGAAGCCATGCCTAAGGTACATCCCAACTCTTTCGGCCTAGAGGATTATAATACAGATGCTGGCGTTGAGGAAGGTCCCCGAAGACCAGCTAATCCCTTTGGCTGCAGCACTAAGACTAAGAGCAAGTGCAAAAAAAACCAACCTACTTACAAACAAAACAAACGCTCCGTAATCCCAACAGCAAACGCAAACAAACTTTTTGTGAGTCATAGGGGAAGACGGGGTAAAAAGCGCATGGGCGGGTAAGAAGCCCACCCCAATTATCTCATGAACTGAAGCAAATTTCAGTCTCATTTTGCCCATGAGACGAGCGTTAATGTCTAGCATTCGTCTCACGTTACCCCGTCTTCCCCTATTCTTTCACAGAAGACTAGTCAGTAGCACGTGTTTCCATTACCGTAGAAAATCATTTTATTGTACAGCTCTCATGTTACTGTGTGCCCAACTTCACACTAAAATGTTGATCCAGTTGTTGTTGTTGTTGCTCCCTGGCTTAGCGACTCCAGGGATCATCCCAACAGCCAGAGCACTTGAACAATTCAGTACAAATGCACCAGCTAGGGATGAGAACATTACGTGTGTGACCGTTTTTTATTACCCCGCCATGTGGGCAGCCACACTCCGTCTTCGGGGGATTTTAGACTGACGATGTTATGCTGGGAGCTTGTCATGGCTTAAGACAATCCCCACACAACCATTCAGAGCATAACAACATTTTGATGTAGCCTTGGCGTTCTAGCTTATGTCAACTGGTCTGACACAGCCTCATGCCAAGGCAAGAACCAGTTATAAAAGCCATTTAAATTAACCCCACGGTCTAGGTAGGGTAGTTGTAAACCGGTCCCTCCCGTACCCTACCATCTTCGTTCCCACAAATTTCAACTTGCAAATGTCCACACGTCTGTTTTTCTCAGTCTCTTATTCTCTCGGTGTGTCTCTGTTTGTCTACCCATCCACCCACCCACCGACCCCCGCCCCTCCTCTCTTTTTCTCTCCTCCCTCCCTCCATTCATTGTGTCTCGCCATTTTCAGTGTCTGACGTGTTGCTTTATCAACAGTCAGAAGTCATTTTGCCTGAAGCCCTGCTACTGTGACGGGACACCTTTCATAGACTTCCTCTCCCTAAAACTGTTGTGGCTGGGATAGTAAAGTTTTACTGCTGGTGCGATAGCCCCCACCCCCCTCTCTCTCTCTATGTAAACTTTACCTGTTGGTGAGATAGCTTCCCT
The DNA here is from genome assembly GCA_017654935.2 of Phymorhynchus buccinoides. NCBI lineage: Eukaryota > Metazoa > Mollusca > Gastropoda > Neogastropoda > Raphitomidae > Phymorhynchus > Phymorhynchus buccinoides. The sequence goes on from CM065691.1 coordinate 10,639,086, forward strand.
CTCTCTCTCTCTCTCTCTCTCTCTCTCTCTCTCTCTCTCTCTCTCTCTCTCTCTCTCTCTCTCTCTCTCTCCTCTCTCTCTCTCTCTCTCTCTCTCTCTCTCTCTCTCTCTCTCTCTCTCCTCTCTCTCTCTCTCTCTCTCGATCTCTCTCTCTCTCTCTCTCTCTCAGCCAGTCTTCCAGGATGTCAAAGCGCCAGTGGGACCACAGCTGGACCTTGATCCTTGACTGCCGTATAACGTATCACGTACTGACTTGATGACATCAGTGATGACGTCATCAGATGAAGGGGAATAACTCTGATATGCTGGTTGTTTCTCTAACACAGTCAGGGGAGTTACATCCCCAGACCATTTTGCCAAATTGGCTCTATCAGTTGTCTTTTTCACGGCATGATTTGTACAATTATTTTTTTTCTTTAATTTTCTCTGACAGTCAAGGGGTTAGTAACTAAAATCAATGAGAGAGAGAGAGAGAGAGAGAGAGAGAGGAGAGAGAGAGAAGAGAGATAGAGAGAGAGAGAGATGAGAGAGAGATAGGGAGGAGAGAGAGAGAGAGAGAAGAGGACTAGACTGAGAGAGAGAGACAGAGAGAGACAGAGAGAGAGAGAGAGAGAGAGAGAGAAGAGAGAGAGAGAGAGAGAGAGAGAGAGATGAGAGAGAGAGAGAGAGAGAGAGAGAGAGAGAGAGAGAGATGCTTAAATGATGCTTAGATTAGGCCTATGTTATGCTTTTGCAAAGAAAGCTGTATACAAATGCATAAACTGCAAACCTAGTTTTCTTTGCAAACAACAACAAACAAACGTGTTAGCAAACAGACGCATATTGGTCATGTCGAAAGTGCAGAACTGTTTCAAACTAGAATTAACTGAACTCCCCCATGGAAATACCGGGGAGTCTTTTGCATAATAGTTCCCCCACCTTCTGGAAGCTCTGTGCTTCTAACTTCATCTAATCTCTCACTCTCTTTGACTGCCTTTTCCCCTTTGCTTGCTGTCATCTACTATCTTTCTGCCTTTACTCCGGTCCATTCTCCTGCCTTTTTTCAAGAAACACTTTCAATAAGATTTCCTCCTTCCAAAGTCGGACTTGCTGGTGGGACTAACTATTTCTTAGAAGAAGGAGGAGAAGAAGAAGAAGAAGAAGAAGAAGAAGAAGAAGATGAAGAGAGAAGAAGAAGAAGAGAAGAAGAAAGAGACGAAGGAAGAACTGAGAAGAAGAAGAAGAAGACGACGAAGAAGAAGAAGACGAAGAAGAAGAAGAAGAAGAAGAAGAAGAAGAAGAAGAAGAAGAAGAAGAAGAAGAACTAACTGAACTCGTGGGTGGGAGCTGGAAATGTCAGCCTACTGAAAAAAAGAGCATGGATATCATCAATTGTTTGCCGTCGAGGTAAAAGGGCATCTGTGTTCCTTTTGGAACTAACCACTCTCTCTTCCAGGCTCCCATATCCATTTCCTGTACTATCATGATTATTTTTATCAAAAAATCTTCGGGACTTTCCTGGTATTACAGTACCTCCAGGATCGTCCCACTATCTTTATAGGTATTGATGTTCCATTTGTGCCTGCTCCAGGCCGGGGGGCGTTAAACGAACTTTCCTTCCTTCCAGACTCCCCTTTCCTCTCAGAGGATTTAAGGAATGGAGACAACAGTTACTGTTGGACAAAGGGAAAATACGATGCGTTAATAAGGGAAGAGAAAAAGAGAGGCGGGGGAGGGAACGGGTAGGGGTGGGTGGGGGTAGGGGTGGGTGGGAGGGGGGGTGGGTACTCCTGTGCGGATGTCTACAGGTCCCGCGGTGCTTAAAACTGAAAAGCTCCTACACAAGAACATCCCCATTAGGCATGTCTAAACAAGCGGTAACCAGGTTTACAAACGATTAGAAGTGTTGAGTAAAAGTCCCTTTGAAATGGACACAATTGTTCAAAAAAGACAGGCTTTAAGGGAAGGCGACGTCAAAACATTTAGCTCCTTCTCATCAAAAACAATACCCCGGGACAATGTTGGTTCTCAGAAACTAAACTGTTGGAAAGGGCGCGTGCTGGGTGTGATGATGTAAAATATTGCCTCCATCAGTGACAACATAACCCCCCACCCGACCCACCTGCACCCACACCCCGCCCCCCAAGACAATTTTGGTTTCAAGAAACCGGGAAACCGGAACGAATCTACTGACCCTGAAAATATTGATGTTGGGTGTAGTGAGATATGTGCCTGAGAGAAGAGAGGGGGGGGGGGAGGGTGTTTTCAGTGGCTGATTGAACATGGTGTGGTGGTCAGTGAGATGGACACCAGACTTAGGCCTACTGAAGTGGACACACCATACGGGCAAAGGGTAAAGTGGACCCACCTTTTTCCTCCTGGGTGTCTTCGTGGAGGGGGTCTTTTTGGGACAAAGCTTTGGCCGAAAAACTTCCCTTGATATATTGCACACTTTGGCTCTGCCTTTTCCTTTTTTTATTGTTATTTTACAACTTTTTTCTGCCTTAGTCGCACATTCTCCTACCTTTTTTTTTTTATCGTAGAAAATATTCTAAACAAAGTTTCCTTTGAGTTCAGAAATCGCAACATTGATTTTGTGCAAGGCAATCGTGTATTATATTCCAAACAAGCTTCGTATTTATGACTCAAACGCATTAATGGGGAAATTAGTCTTGATTCAGTTATCTCATTAAAAAAAAAAAGCACTTGACCATTAAAACCAGTCTAATAATAACCCTATGAATTGGAAAGCAGAATTGAAGATAAAACGCACAGAAAATCGTTATCAACCTAAAAAAATAACCCTGTTATCTTTCATTTTTATTGGTCAAAACAAAACAAACAGAAAACTAGCATCATCCTCAAACTAACCGCTGAAATCAAACCAAGGAGGCCATTCTAGTCTCTTTAATCAAACAAAACTAGACGCTAGATCACCAGCCGCGTAGCAGTATTTTCGGCTGCAGTGCTTCGCCTAGCAGCTCGTAACGACCTGTATATCAGGACTTTAGAAGGACTATTCTAAGAGATCATGATAAGTCTTATACATGTACTTGTTGCTCTAATTGTCTTTCTGTTTGATCGTTTTCAAATGAATAAAGATTTGTTTAAACCATAAGTCACATACTATCTCATTGTTGTCTCGTTTTTGTTTTGAAATAAAAGTGCGTGGTTAAAGGTTCGTATAATATGTCCAACGTGGTGTGATGATCTTCAACAGACTGAAATGGATTACTGTTTGTTTTGCGAAAAGCTTCACAGACACACACGCTACGCACACGCACACGCACACGCACACACACACACACACACACACACACACTCACACACGCACACACACACAGCACACTGCACAAACACGCACACACACACACACACACACGCAGCGCGCGCGCACGGCACACACACACACATGCGCGTTGAGTTCTGGTTTTGATACTTTGTTAATGTTTTCTTTTTCAGGTGATGTCCTTGTCTTACTGTCATTTTAAAGAGAGAGAGAGGAGAGAGAGGGAGAGAGAGACGAAGAGAGAGAGAGAGAGAGAGAGAGAGAGAGAGAAAGAGAGAGAGAGAGAGAGAGAGGAGAGAGAGAGAGAGAAAGAGAGAGAGAGAGAGAGAGAGAGAGAGAGAGAGAGATGAGAGAGAGAGAGATCACAGTGTTTGTATTGCATGCCCGTTTGGTTTTATTCACCGCGTATAATATTATTTTCATCTTCATGTGTCTGTGTGAGTGTAGCGTTTTGATGTGGATTTTTTAATGGGCAACTTAGGACAATAATTTGACCGCCAAAGGGCAGCTAACGGTTTGACTGGCGGTCAAATTATCGTCCTAAGCTAAAGAGTCACCCCAAACAGTTCCGACTGCCAATTTTACCATGTTTCGGTTTAGTAGTTCATGCTGGTGGTTTTCAAATTATCGTCCTAAGCTAAAGAGTCATCCCAAACAGTCCTGCCAATTTTACCATGTTTCGGTTTAGTAGTTCATGCTGATGGTTTTAGAGCACGTTCTCGTGCGAAGTAGGAGAAATAATCCGGACAGCTGATGCTTTTAGTATGTACAGAAAGAACTTGAAGCTGGACGTTTGCAATAATATCCTGTGTTAGTCACTTCGGTTATCTGGTAAACTAATCCTTTGTGCTTAACCCTTTTCGCTTTAAAGACCCACCAGATCACGTGTCAAAATCACGGGTTTCACGTGTTTTCCCCTCTTATATAGCTGGAAAGAAATCTTGTTTTGACCAGGTCTCAACTACACCATACAAATGCCCCCAAATTCAAAGCGAAATATTTCATTTTAAAGAGCAGTCCTCAATTTAAACATGGGGGCATTGCTATATGGGTCACAGCTGCCCAAAAAAAAAACCAAGGGACTTAATCCGGGCCGCGTCTGTGTATCTTTAAAGATCACCAAATCACGTGTCAAAATCACGGGTTTGAACGTGTTTTCTCTCTTATAGCTGGAAAATAAATCTTGTTTTGACCAAGTCTGACTCCCATAATAAATGGCCCAAAATTGAAAACGACACGTCAGTTTAAAGACCCCGGCACGTCACGTGTCCGAAATCACGGGGTTTCACGTGTTTGGGGGTCCCTCTTATAGCTGGTAAGGAATATTAAGACCCAGTAAGAGAGAGAGAGGGACGCACCACGATTAAGTCCCTTGGGGGTTTTTTTTTCTGGGTTGCTGTGACCCACAAACAAATTTCCCCATATTCGAATTGAGGCTGCTCTTTAACTGATGTGTCGGTTTCAATTTGGGCCATTTATATGGGAGTCAGACTTGGTCAAAAACAAGATTTATTTCCAGTTATAAAAGGGAAAACACGTGAAACCCGTGATTTTGACACGTGATCGGGTGGATCTTTAAGAAATCTCCCAAGCAATAAGAGGGAATGTGACACGTGACGTGCGGGGTCTTTAAAGAGCAGCCCTCAATTTGAATATGGGGAAATTTTTATGTGGGTTACAGCTACCCAGAAAAAAAACAAGGGACTTAATCGTGGTGCGTCACTGGGTCTTAGAGGAGGGCGGATGGGTTTTTCTATAAAATGCATGCTACACGACTGTTCTTTCTTTCATAATTTAGTATAAATCGTACTGAGTATACAGCAGTATGTCTTGCGTGTAGTACAAAACAACGTGCATGCATTTGAACAGTGGTCAATGTTTCCCTCGTATTTTGTTTTGCGATGGTTCAGTGTGGTAAGACCCAGTACGTCACGTGTCACAATCAAGGTTTTTCACGTGTTTTCCCTCTTATAGCTGGTAAGAAATCTTATTTTCACCAAGTGTTGCTTCCATATGAATTGCCTCTTGCACGAAAACGAGACATCAGCCTCGGTCGTATACGAGGAAAGTATGAATGTGGGTCACAGCTACCCAGAAAAAAACAAGGGACTTAATCCCGGCCGGCTCTGTGGGTCTTTTAAAGACCCAGTGACGCACCACGATTAAGTCCCTTGGTTTTTTTCTGGGTTGCTGTGACCCGCATACAAATGTCCCCAACTTTTAAATTGAGGCTGCTCTTTAAAATGATGTGTCGTTTTGAGTTTTGGGGTCATTTATATGGGAGTCATGACTTGTTGTCAAAACAAGATTTATTTCCAGTTATAAGAGGGAAAACGTGTACGTGAAACTCGTGATTTTGACACGTTATCGGGTGGATCTTTAAGCAAACTGAAATAGTTTTTTCCGCTTGGCGCAACCTTCACCTATTC
>CM065691.1:10645282-10660282 GCA_017654935.2 Phymorhynchus buccinoides
ATTCCACTATTCGGTACGAGTAGGCCGTGTGTGCCTGTGGAATGGATGACTCGAACTCACAAAGCATGCATCGTGTGCGCCAATAGCAGTCTAAACGAAGACTTTGGGCGCGGGGCAGGATAAACATCCCCAATCGGAAGAAGAATGTGATTATGCATAATAGATGGCAAAGGGGTCAGCAAGGTCATCAAAGGCAACCCATCCCTTTGGTTGCAGCACTAGAGCCAGTGCGAATGGCCCATAGTTTGACAGCAAGTCTTACATATAAAAGAGCATGCTGATCATGATAACCAAGATGAAGAAGATCAAGGCTAGTATATGGGCAAATAATCATGGACATCCAATAGACCTATGTACAAAGCTTACTTCTGTGTGCTAGATTTGTACATTTATAGTGAGCCCATTTTCACAAACATCGCAACAAATGCAGTCAATGTCACACTGCTTTCTACAACAGGAGCAAGGATAATCGGACAGTGTTGATCAATCTTAAAAACAGGCAGTCTTTTAAAAAGGTTAGCTTTTTAAAATAATATACTTCTTCCTCCTCCTCCCCCCCCCCCAGGTTATCAGATTTTTTCTCAAATACTTGCTCCGCCCCAAGTTCATAACACATTTTTCTCTGATGCTCGCTATGTCTATGCCGGAATATGAATGCAGAATGGTTGGAAAATGAATGCAGAATGGTCGGGAAATGAATGCAGAATGGTCGGAAAATGAATGCAGAATGGTTGGAAAATGAATGCAGAATGGTCGGAAAATGAATGCAGAATGGTCGGAAAATGAATGCAGAATGGTCGGGAAATGAATGCAGAATGGTCGGAATATGAATGCAGAATGGTCGGAAAATGAATGCAGAATGGTCGGAATATGAATGCAGAATGGTCGGAAAATGAATGCAGAATGGTCGGAATATGAATGCAGAATGGTCGGAATATGAATGCAGAATGGTCGGAATATGAATGCAGAATGGTCGGACAATGAATGCAGAATGGTCGGGAAATGAATGCAGAATGGTCGGAAAAGCGTGTAGCTGAAAGAGCATGGCTTAAGACCCCCCTTACCGTTACGAAACAAATCTTCAACGCTGCGAAACGAAAAATAGCGAACATAGTGTTGACAGCAAGATCCTCCTTTTACACTGACCAAATAAACAATGCAATGACCTCTAGTCGGCTGGTTTCTATCTGCAGCAAACTACTGGGGCGGGAAAAAAGCACCCCTCTCCCTACCACCCACCCTGTCAGTGACCTTCCTGATGTCTTTAACGACTACTTTGTTCAGAAAATCCAGCTGATCAGAAACGAACTTGATCAGGCTTCTTCTACACCTAGGCCTACCACCCTGTTAGACCAAATAGGAATAACATCCACGTTCTTGGAATTTCAGCCAGTTACTGCCTTTGAATTAAAGAAGATCATTCTAAAAGCTAAACCCACTTCCTGTCCTCTTGACCCTATACCAACGCCACTTTTCATAGAGTATCTTGATGAACTACTCCCTACTCTCACCCATATTGTCAACAACTCTCTAACATCTGGCTCCTTTCCATCTGTGTTCAAAACTGCCATTGTCAAACCACTTCTAAAAAAAACATCCCTTGACCCAAACACTCTCAAGAACTATAGGCCTATATCCAACCTCTCTTTCATGTCAAAAATCATTGAGAAATTAGTTCTTCATCAACTCCTAGGCTATCTCAATGAACATCAACTCATCAGTCGTTCACAATCAGCGTACAGGCCATTTCACAGCACTGAAACGGCACTGTTGAAAGTAACTAATGACATTCTCTTAGCTCTTGACTCTGGTGACGCATCTATATTAACTCTTTTGGATCTTTCAGCTGCTTTTGATACTATTGACCACCATATACTCCTTAAGAGGCTTCAAATCACCTATGGAATACCAAGCACCGCTCTGTCATGGTTCTCGTCTTACCTTTCTGGTCGAACTCAGTCTGTCTCCATCAATGACTCATCTTCTGCAATGGTTGGCCTCACATGTGGGGTTCCTCAAGGCTCAGTACTTGGACCAGTCCTCTTCATCATGTACACTAAACCCCTGTCCGAGTTGATCACTTCTCATTCAGTTGATTCTCAGTCTTTTGCTGATGATACACAACTCCACAAGCCTGTATCCCCATCTACCATTCTTCCTTCTATATCTTCACTTGAAGTCTGTATTCGCAACATCAAATCATGGATGCTACAAAACAAACTGAAGCTGAATGACGACAAAACGGAGGCCTTGTTCATCCACTCTCCATCTAGAAAACTTTCGTACCCAAAGCCTGATTCCATCTCTGTCTGTGACACTCAAATACCTTTTTCTCCTTCTGCTAGAAATCTTGGCTTCCACATCTCTCAAGATATGAGTGTTGACTCACAAGTTCAAACTATCTGTCGGTCAGCATACTGTGAGCTGCGTCGCATTGGTACGATTCGCCATCTCCTGTCTATAGATACTACTAAAATACTAGTCTGCGCTTTTGTTCTCTCTAAACTAGATTATTGTAATTCACTCTTGTATGGCTGCCCCCAACACCTCATTGACAAGCTTCAAAAAGTCCAGAACTCTGCTGCCAGACTTGTCCTCAAGGTCTCTAAGTATCATCATGTTCAACCACTCCTGATATCCCTTCATTGGCTTTCCATCAAAGCACGTATTGACTACAAAATTTCCACTCTATGTCATTCTTATTTCTCTGGAAATGCCCCTAGCTACATTTCTGACATGCTTTCTGTCTATACTCCATCAAGGCAATTGCGGTCATCTTCAGATTCCAAGATTCTCTGTGTTCCTAGTACACGAACAAAAATGTTTGGTGAGCGCTCCTTTTCCTTTTCGGCCCCATCAGTTTGGAACTCCTTACCACGCGAAATCCGCCATATCCAGTCCTTGCAATGTTTCAAATCAGCTCTCAAGACCCACCTGTTCAAGCTACATCACAACCTTTAGGCCACATTACTTCTGGACTCTATTCTCACACACACACTCCCCTCCCCCCATATTAGTTTCACTGTGTGTTGACTGCAATGTGTACGTCAGCTTTGTTGCGAGAGAGAGAGAGAGAGAGAGAGAGAGAGAGAGAGAGAGAGAGAGAGAGAGAGAGAGAGAGAGAGAGAGAGAGAGAGAGAGAGAGAGAGAGAGAGAGAGAGAGAGAGAGAGTGTGTGTGTGTGTGTGTTGATGCCTTGTTCAACTGATTGTAGTTTGTATTGTGTTTTTGGGGTGGGGTGAGTGGTGGTGATGGTAACGGTGTGTGTGTGTGTGTGTGTGTGTGTGTGTGTGTGTGTGTGTGTGTGTGTGTGTGTGTGTGTGTGTGTGTGTGTGTGTGTGTGTGTGTGTGTGTGTGTGTGTGTGTGTGTGTGTGTGTGTGTGTGTGTGTGTGTATGTGCGTGTATGTGTGGGTGGGGTGTGTATACTGTGTATGCCTATTTGCATATGCGTGAGCGATTATTTCGTTTTGTTGTTCAATTTGTTGCTTTTAATTTTTGTTTTTGTTAAGCGCATAGAGCTCCACATTGGTGGAGGAATGCGCTATATAAATGATTCACTATTATTATTATTATTATTATTATTATTATTATATGAATTATGCAGAATGGTCGGAAAATGAATGCAGAATGGTCGGAATGAATGAATGCAGAATGGTCGGAATATGAATGCAGAATGGTCGGAATATGAATGCAGAATGGTCGGAAATGAATGAATGCAGAATGGTCGGAAAATGAATGCAGAATGGTCGGAATATGAATGCAGAATGGTCGGAATATGAATGCAGAATGGTCGGAATATGAATGCAGAATGGTCGGAAATGAATGCAGAATGGTCGGAATATGAATGCAGAATGGTCGGAATATGAATGCAGAATGGTCGGAATGAATGAATGCAGAATGGTCGGAATATGAATGCAGAATGGTCGGAATATGAATGCAGAATGGTCGGAATATGAATGCAGAATGGTCGGAAAATGAATGCAGAATGGTCGGAATATGAATGCAGAATGGTCGGAATATGAATGCAGAATGGTCGGAAAATGAATGCAGAATGGTCGGATGAATGCAGAAATGAATGCAGAATGGTCGGGAAATGAATGCAGAATGGTCGGGAAATGAATGCAGAATGGTCGGGAAATGAATGCAGAATGGTCGGGAAATGAAGGCAGAATGGTCGAAACAAACAAACAAATACAGAATGGTGAAGGCGGAACGATCAAAATGCCGAATGGTAGGGCAGAATTATGAAAACATTCTACAGAAAACCCCAACATTTACAACAATGGAAAGTGAAATTGCGGAATAGCAAAATGATTAACACGGCCCCGATGACACATTTCTGTACTTCGGCTAATCCCGCACACTAGAATAGAAATCACGTCATACCGCCGTGTTTACAAACAAAACAGCGCGCGCACGCGTACACATCGGCGCTCAACTTAATCTAAAGAACTCAATGAGTAGGTGTCATTTTTTTTTGGGGGGGCAACACACGTACACACACTGACACAGGCAGAGATCGTCACCGAGACCTAGGCCTGGGCCTTTTTAAAAGCTAACCTTTTTAAAAGATTGCCTGTTTGATCAACAATGTCCGATTAGTACCGTTGCTCCTGTTGTGGAAAGCAGTGTGACATCGACTGCATTTGTTGCGATGTTTGCGAAACGTGGGCTCACTAGTATCAATGTGAACATCTTTCAAACGGTGATCAGTCACTGTTAAATGACAATATTTATATTTTGGTTATATAGTTATTACGTGGTTTCATAATTCAGCTTCACCATAATGGTGTCATGACCATCCAGCATTCACCTTTTGGTATTTTCAGGCGTTTTTCGGTGAATAGGCACACCCCTCTCAGATACTTGTTTTCCTTTCCGCCAAACTTTATAGGATTTTTCTTGGATGCCTGATTTCCTTTCCTCCTTTTCGTCTAGCTCGCAAACTTGATTTGTTTTTAATCCTAAAAATGAGTAACTTTACAACACCGACTCTTAGTCCTATTAGGGACCCATTCTGAAGTGCTAAAAATGTCAGTTAAAATTTACGAACGGCCTAATAACCGATCACCCCAATAACAAAATCTGTTCGAAGCAAAACATATGTTAGAATATTAGGAGGAAAAGTTTGCCTAATTAAAAATGCCTAAAAGAGAGACAGTAAGACGGAGATAGAGAGAGAGAGACAGACAGAGAAAATCATATTACAATCACGGGGGGAGAGAGAGAGAGAGAGAGAGAGAGAGAGAGAGAGAGAGAGAGAGAGAGAGAGAGAGAGAGAGAGAGAGAGAGAGAGAGAGAGAGAGAGAGAGAGAGAGATGCACAATCATGAACAAAGAGAGAGAGAGTAGGAAAGACAGAAAGAGAGAGACAGAGACAGGTAGAGAGAAGCAGTCAATGAGGCAGAGATAGAGATACAACTTCAGACAAGACAGAGACAGAAACAACAATCAGAGAGGCAAGTGGGGTGGGGTGGGGGGATAAAGAGAGACATAGCGGTACCCAGACATAGTCTGGTAGTGAAAGAAACAGACACTGAAACATGACATGAACATCACAAACAAATTCAGCAACACAGAAACTGACCATTCTAGTCCTGTGGCACCTTGACAAAATCCTGTTTCTCCAAAACGCAGACGGAAATTTAAGATAAGAGACCAAGAATACTGTCGCACGTCACTACGTCCTCTCTACGTCCTCTCTACACCACTTTCAGCGATAAACTGACTTATTTTACTTAACGGGTAAGCCTTGAAACTTGAAGCAACAAAAACCGTGTACGCGATGCAACGCTCTCAATGATTGGTTCGCTAATAATAGATTTAGTATAACAGTTTGACAAAACGATTAGCCGATTGGTTGAAGAAGGGTCTTCAAAGATCATCCATTGGCTAATGGATTACAATCACTGAGAGAGAGAGAGAGAGAGAGAGAGAGAGAGAGAGAGAGAGAGAGAGAGAGAGAGAGAGAGAGAGCACTAACAACACTTGCCACAGACCTAGGACGTGTTTTCCCAAAATCAAGTACGCTAGAAAATTAGATTGCTTCGCTGCGAGAAGCACTCTTGCCGCTAAAAAAAAAACGAGAAGAAGGTTACGAACTGATTGTTAACATCAGCCTGTTACAAAAAAATGGTTTGTAGCGTTGCAGGGATGGATGGGGTGAGGGTGGAGTTGGGGGTGGGTGAGTGGGGGGAGTTGAGATGAGAAGGCGCAAACAGTTTGGAAGACGCTGTGGTCAAGCACGGAGGGTGGAGAGGGATGGGAGAGGGGGTGGGAGTGGTGGGAGTAGTGATGGTGGGGCGTGTGGGCCTGTATAAGAGAGTCATGGGTAAGGGATGGAAGAAAAAAAATCTAGGCCTTTGCCTCCTTTATAAACTTTTTATAAATAAAGCTCCTTGAGCACAATATAATTTTTTTTAACTGTAGCCCTGGGGGGGTTTAATCATAGATTTCCGCTCCCTGCCAGACATGTAAAAAGCAAACTGCTAAATATCTTTTAAAATAATATTTTTTATCACTATAAACTTAGATTTTTTTTTTTAAACTTGCTTCTCTTAAAAAAAATTCAAAAACTAAAACCAAAAAACAAACTCTAAAAAACAATGTCTACTTTGAATTCTTCTTCACCAAATCTATGCAATTTAAAAAAACAAAAAAAAAACTATCTGTATTCTTGATTAAAATCTTCCTTTTTTCCAGGATCTTTATAATTTCAAGTGCCCCAAGTGGCCCTTTGGCCCAGCAGGCGTTAAATCTTTACTTTTCTCTCTCTCGGGATGAAATACTTTTTTCGTGCCCCAGCGGAAACATATTTTTTATAACTGCACATCTGTATAGCCGATGAGGTTTAACCGAGGCGTGGTTACCGCTACGCCTATCTATATTGTTAAAAACTCGGGACTTTACTGGTGTTGCACTGCCTCCGGGCATTGCAGCCAGTATTGTTCCCACCATCTTTGTATTTACAAATGTCCCTATATGTGTCTATGACCGAGAGGACGTAAAACATCATTTTCATCGGGATGAAATACTTCAACTATAAAATGATTTAAATAAAAGTTTAACTTGATTTAAAAGAAATGACCCACATGGTTAATTCCGGGAGGACGTAAAACAAAACTGTTCTTCTTTGGATAAAATAGGGGCCCTTCCCAAGTCGAAAGGGCGTAAAACCCAAATTTACGATGAAATAGGGGCCTAAAAAGTTCTTGTGGCGGTACCATAGCCGATGAGGTTCAACCGAGGCGTGGTTGCCGTTACACCTATCTGTATTGTTAAAAAATCGGGACTTTACTGGAGTTGCATTGCCTCCGGGCATTGCCTCCAGTATTGTTCCCACCATCTTTGTATCTACAAATGGCCCATATGTGTCTGTTCCAGACCGAGAGGACGTAAAACACCATTTTTCATTCATCATCCATTCGATGAAATAGGGGCAGTGGTGAGGGGGGGGGGGGGGGGGGGGGGGGGGGGAGTTTTGATGGCAGGCGGCGTGATCAAAGGGTGTCATAGGCATAGTTGGCATTGCGATTGTGGTCAAAGATGGTGTGGTGGGAAGGTGGGGGTAGGGAGAGTGGGGGTGGTAGGGGAGGAGGGTGGGGGCGGGATGTGTGATTAAAAGGATGTCAGTGGTATCGTAGACATGCCATATACTTATGTGGCGGTACCTGGAGGTAGTGCAATACCAGGAAAGTCCCGAATCAGTTAGGGATTTTTTAATAATCAAAATGATATGATAGTATTACTACACTACTACTACTACTACCGCCACCACCGCCAATTCTAGTTTATCTAAACAGCTTCCATGTAAGCCGAGCGTACCTGTAGCTTCGCGAAAGGGGCAAGGTACATAAGAAACACGCCATTGAAACGTGCTGGTTCAGTTAATTATTCATTCTCGTGCCCGCCAGTCGAGCCCACCCTGCCTTTTCATCCCAGCTGACCGTGTCGCTCGTCAGCTGACCCCACCATTGTCCACCCTTGTAGTGGACTCTTTAGACGGAGTTGTTGAGCATGCTATAGGCGCTAGCTTGTTGATGCTTTTTGTTTTCCTTTCTGGTTGTTGGGAAATATTGAAGATTTGTTTAAACCATCAGTTGGAGTTATGGTCCTAAGCCATTGACAACGGGGGGGGGGGGGGGGGGGGGGGGGGGGGGGGGGGGGGGGGGGGGGGGGGGGGGGGGGGGGGGGGGGGGGGTGGGGGGGGGGGGGGGGGGGGGGGGGGGGGGGGGGGGGGGGGGGGGGGGCGTTCCGTTTTGAAGTCGGTTTGGTTTGTTGTTGTTGTTTGCTTGTTATCGTACCCTGGCTTAAAGACTCCAGGGATCATCCCAGCCGAAAGCACTAGAATTTTTTTTTAAAGCAAATGTATTCCAACAGACACAATAAAGCAACCTTTGAATAGGAGCACAACCAAAATGTTTATGGTACTCACTAAGCATTTAAAGTTGGTTTCCCAGCAACGGCAACTTTTTCTCTTTCTATCTCTCTCCCCCCCCCCCCCCCCTTTCTCTCTCTCTCTCTTTGGTTTATACAAATGTTTTATTAGCACAATTTTGCAGCAACAAAATATATATATTGACAAGAGTAGCCTACAACAAGCCGAGGTTTATAAAAGTAACTCCACACATATAGACAGTACTAGCAACAGACTGCGTCACATTTTACAATCGATGGAAGTCAGTCACACTTTGCAAGATAAACTAAATAATAATCAATACAACTGACTTTCGGGGAAAAAGTGAACAATATAGTCAAACATGAATATCAAGGTCATGAAAAATGATTCTAATAACTAAGATCTCTCTCTCTCTCTCTCTCTCTCTCTCTCTCTCTCTCTCTCTCTCTCTCTCTCTCTCTCTCTCTCTCTCTCTCTCTCTCTCTCTCTCTCTCTCTCTCTCTCTCTCTCTCTCTCTCTCTCTCTCTCTCTCTCTCTCTCTCTCTCTCTCTCTCTCTCTCCCTCTCTCTCTCTCTCTCTCTCTCTCTCTCTCTCTCTCTCTCTCTCTCTCTCTCTCTCTCTCTCTCTCCCTCTCTCTCTCTCTCTCCGTACCAACAGCAAAAAAGTAATCGAATCGTCTTTTCTATTCAATCAAGGGAATGTAGGCCTATCTAAGCTACTAGTGATATCCCGTAGGCCCGTGAGGAGCGCGCGTTCAAACCTACTAAGCGGTCAATGGTGAATATAACCGCAGGGGCCATAAACGTGTCATGTTGAGCGGCGTGTTTTCAAAAGGTCGAGTAGCTCGCCAGTCGCAATGAGCGGCTTAGCTGGCTGTTTTAACCGCCAGGTGGCATAACGCTCGCGAGTGGGGATAATCCTCTCTATATCCTTACTTGGGGATAAAGAGAGAGAGAGAGCGAGGAGTCCCTCCCCCCCCCCCCTCTCTCTCTCTCTCTCTCTCTCTCTCTCTCTCTCTCTCTCTCTCTCTCTACCCCCAATTAAAGATATAACGAGATAAGCCCCTAATGAGTTTGGTTGCCACATGGCGGTCAAATTGGCGAGCTAGGTTGACCGTTGTGCCCGGGTATGACAGGATAGTTGACAAAATAAGGAGGAGGTCGGTCCTGCTTTGAAGTGTGTTCCCTCTTGTCTTACACGAGCGGTCGGGTCAACGATTGGTATTTCTGGACCGTGGATGCAGCACACGTTTACTGGTTTGACATTGGAGTTGACATGATAAGAAGGGCGCATCGGTTCTTCTGTGATGTGTGTCAAGTCAAGTCAAGTCAAGTCAAGTCAAGAAATCTTTATTATCTCTATGCAGAGAAATTGCATTCGGGTGCAAACACAGAATTACAAAAATAGAACACAACATATTATTTAAGGGCTTAAAACCAGTCACAAGAACTAATACGTCAACCATATTGCCACAAATTTAACAATTCATATACTACGATCGCATTGCACCAACAAACACTCAAACCATATTGCACACACAAAATGGCTTATATACCAGGTAAGAATATACATTAAATAGTAAATCATTTTAGGATTCATAAACACATTACTTTCTTTTAAGAGAAGGTACATTAAGAGCAGATTAAGTTTAAAGTTAATAAACATATATAATACTTATTAATAACATGCTAATTAAGAAGATATACATCTTAAATCATTTTGTAATTCATAAAACATTACTTTCTTTTAAAAAGAAGATACATAATACTGATTAAGAACGACCTTAAAAAAAATTAAAAAAAAATAAAATAAAATAAAAATGCTGATAAAGAACAGCAGTACAGTACATAATTCACCCCCCCCCCCCAGACACTAACACACACACACCACACCCCCCCCCCCCCCCCACACACACACACACACACACACACACACATACACACACACACACATGCACATTCACTTCCAATGGACGGACATGCTGCATTTCATCAGAGAACCATTTCACAGAATAAATCATGAATTTAAAAGCTTGATTGATCTGGGGACAAACGTTTTCTGTGCTCTAGCTTTCAGCTTCAACGTCCTGTAACGGCGACCCGATGGTAAAAGTTCATAATATCTGGCTAAAACATGGCTGTCATCATTAATTACTTTCCTGGCCTTTTGTACTGCTCTTTCATCAAATAAATCTTGTAATCCATTCTGCCTCACACCCACAATCTTACTGCACACATTCACCATATCACTCAGCACACGCTTGCTTCTTACACTCAAACTTCCATACCAACAAAGAAATGAAACAGTGAGAACTGACTCGATACAACACCGGTAATAAGAATGCAGAATGTCAGAATGAACACCGATGTTTCTCAATTTCTGTAAACAAAAAATTCTTGGCTGGCATTTCTTATGAACATAATCAACATTTTTATCGAAAGTGAGCTTCCTGTCTAGTACTGTACCAAGATATGTATAATCATTCACCCTTTCAACAGTCTCACCGTTAAGCACAAGCATCGGGACAGGCAGTGGGTTTTTGCGAAAATCAATCAGCATTTCTTTTGTTTTTACTACATTCAAATCCAAATAGTTGTATTTACACCAAGAACAAAACTTTTCAACTTCACTAAAATAAACTGAATCTGAATTTGATAGATCTTGGATTGCAGAGTCATCAGAATATTTGACGACGGGTGTTTCATCTGTACCTGTGCAGTCGTTAGTATACAATGTGAAAAGAATAGGGGATAGAACTGTACCTTGGGGAGCACCAGTAGAAGTCGACCTTTCAGAGGAAACAACAGAATGAAAACGAACAGACTGTGTTCTGTGGAGCAGAAAATTGACGATCCAGAGAATGAGCTTGGGATCAACATCTAAACGTAACATTTTCAGAGCCAAGAGATGAGGTTGTATAGTATTGAAAGCAGAGGAGAAGTCAATGAACAAAATACGAACAAAAGAATTAGGGTTATTCAAGTGCAGAAAGGCGTTGTTCAGAAGTGTTAGAATGGCATCGTCTGTCCCCCTGCAGGGTTTGTAGGCGAACTGAAAAGAGTCAAAGTGCTGGTTAGTGAAACTAAGGAGGCGTTGGAGAACAATCTTTTCGAAACATTTCATGACTATGGAGGTTAGAGCAACAGGACGGTAATCGTTTAGTATGACAGGATTCTTTTTCTTGGGAACAGGAGTGATAGTAGAGTTTTTCCAGATACATGGCACAGAACAATCACGTAAAGACCAATTAAAAAGCGAACAAAACACACCACATAATTGAGAACCACATGCTTTCAACAGTCTTCCACATACATGATCTGGTCCCACAGCTTTCCTTACATTCAACTTCAAAAACAAACGTTCAACATCTTTCTCTTCAATTTGTGCCTCTTTTGTCTTACTGTAGAGTGGCACAGTGGTAACGCGTTCGCCTTGTGTCAAGTAAACCCGAGTTCGAACCTGAGTACAGGGGGGTTTTCCTCTCACTTTCCACTAGGCCTTACGGTCTGAACGTGGAGTGTTTCGGATTAGACGATAAACCGTGCACATAGCACATGCTAATCCCAGTGGCAACGAAAAAGTTGTCATTTGGTCAAAAGTTAACAACCCCCCCCCCCCCCCCCCCCCCCCCCCCCCCCCCCCCCCCCCCCCCCCCATCAGTCACACAAAACTCGCATGTAAAAAAGAAGAAGAAAAAAGTTGGGTGGCTCGCCTCTGGCTGCGACGCGCTCTCCAGGTGGGAGCAACCCGAATTTCACAGATACGCCTCTATGACTGTAAGCTACCTAATACCTAATACTGTGACCCAAATACTCCTTCAATTGCACTCTTAGTAATCATACAGCACTTTACTCCAACACTTGTGGCGGTACCATAGCCGATGAGGTTTAACTGAGGCGTGGTTACTGCTACACTTATCTGTATTGTTAAAAAAATCGGGACATTACTGGTGTTGCACTGCCTCCGGGCATTGCCTCCAGTATTGTTCCCACCATCTTTGCAAAATGCCCCACATGGTCGAAAGACCGCAGAGGGCGTAAAATCCTATTTCGTCGTTCGACTCCTTCGACTGCTCGGTGGCAGGACAGTTGCCCACCGGATATTTGCCCACCGGATATTTGCCCACCGGACATTTGCTCACCGGACATTTGCCCACCATAAAAGCTGCAAAGAGGACATTTGCCCACCAGACAGTTTTAGTTTAAATAACATTTTAATAACTTATAATTTACAGAAAGCCTTAATGTCTTTAATCCTAACATTGATATGCACACATTTTTTATTCATTATCTTGAAATTTGGATTATTTATAAATAAATAGGGCCTAAATAAATAAATGAAATGTCTTTCTGTGTGTTTATTTCGTTATATTCGTGTGTATGTAGGGTGTGTGTGTCAAGATCGGAGCTCTATTTTTGGGATATGCTTTTTTCCGTAACGGAAAGAAGACTGACACTGATCCTAACCCTAAACCTAGACTGAAACAGCATTTCCTTTGGCAGGATAAAAATGTTTCACATTAGCGGTGGGCAATTGTCCCTTTTATAACTTATCTAGTGGGTAAATGTCCGGTGAGCAAATGTCCAGTGCGTAACTGACCGGTGGGTAAATGACCGGTGGGCAAATGAACTACAACCCTCCACCCGCCCTCTTTGTCTTCAAGATGAAGAGTCCCCCTTTGACATCCCACACCTTTCTGTTCAATGTTGGTGTTTTAATTGGCACTCCGAGGGAAAGCAATTAACACGGCTGGTGAATATCTCTCTCTCTCTCTCTCTCTCTCTCTCTCTCTCTCTCTCTCTCTCTCTCTCTCTCTCTCTCTCTCTCTCTCTCTCTCTCTCTCTCTCTCTCTCTCTCTCTCTCTCTCTCTCTCTCTCTCTCTCTCTCTCTCTCTCTCTCTCTCTCTCTCTCTCTCTCTCTCTCTCTCTCTCCCCCCCCTCTCTCTCTCTCTCTCTCTCTCTCTCTCTCTCTCTCTCTCTCTCTCTCTCTCTCTCTCTCTCTCTCTCTCTCTATCATGGGCTTTTTGCTCCGTCTAACACTAGTAGTAGTAGTTGTAGTAGAAGAAGTATATTGTAGTGATAGAGGTGTTTTTAATATATTACTTTGCTTAATTGGTTGGTTAGTTTTCTATTTTATTTGTTTTTATTGCTTATGTTGATGCTCTGCCTACCATGCTGTTGCTATATTACTGTTAGTTGTTATTTTTTTATAGTATTAGTTATGTATTGCATGCTTAGAACCAAGGACAGAATGGAAGACTGGGCCCAGCCTAAATTCTTTTCCTTGTAAAATAAAGTTTCTGAGTTCTGAGTTCTCTCTCTCTCTTTCTCTCTCTGTCAGTCACCACCACCACCCGAAACGTCAATGTTTTCAGAGGTGGGTCCCGATGGGTTCCCTTTCTTGGAAATCCAAATTGTCTTGGGGGATGTTTTCACTGAATGAGGCAATATTATGACATCATCACACCCGCCCGCGTCGTTTTTCAACAGTTTAGCCCTGAAAACTAAATTGCCCCGAGGCAGTTTTTGTTAAGAGAGTCAATAGTTTGCTGTGGCCCTCTTTTGAACAATTGAGACTTTCCTTACCAGTGCTAATCGGTTGTAGACCACTAGTTTATCCACTAGTTTAGACATCCATGTGGGGTGTTTTTGTGTGTAGGGACTTCTTTTCGTTCCATAAGAAGTTCAGATAATTCGGGTTTAAACGGTTGTTTGCTTGAAACGGGTTTCTTGAGCTGTAGGCCTGCTTTGAATCTTTGGGGGACCAGTTTCCATTGTATTTTTAAAGGACCACTGTTTAGAACACTTAAAAAACAAACACACCACATTTTTTTCTCATCTTCAGATATTGCGAAACTTACACTGTTAACCCTTAATCGTTTTTATGTACTAATATCCAAATTTTGGTGCTTAATTGCTCTTAAAGATCCACCAGATCACGTGTCAAAATCACGGGTTTCACGTGTTTTCCCTCTTCCAGCTGGTAAGAAATCTTGTTTTGACCCAGGTCTCACTCCCATGCAAATGCCCCCAAATTCAAACCGAGACATCATTTTAAAGAGCAGCCTCAATTTGAAGTTGGGGACATGTGTATGTGGGTCACAGCTTCCCAGAAAAAAACAAGGGACTTAATCGTGGTGCGTCAGTGTGTCTTTAAAATTGACACAAAAAAAATCACCTTCAAATATTTTGTCCGATTGTTAACTCATCAAAATATGGAACCAAAATACCAGTAACACGGACGAACACATCATTTTAGTTCGTAAAGGTCTGAATACACGTTAACATTTTTCACTCTTTCCCCATATCAACACAGCGATATGCCAGTCATAAGATTACTTGCACATCAAGGTGTTGCCATGGGGAAAAGGGGAAAAATGTTAACTTGTACTGAGACCATAAACAAGCTCCTATCGTAAACCACCGGGGAGGTACCGTTTTGCCCTGGGGGGGTTTCTCCCTGTGTGAGGGCGAAACGAAACTTAATCAACCCCGCAGTGGCAGTGCCGTTTGGCCCTGGGTTTTTATCCGCCCTGTGTGAGGGCGAAACGAAACCTAATCAGCCCCGCAGTGGCCTTGCCATTTTGCCCTGGGTTTTTATCCA
>CM065691.1:10670282-10684207 GCA_017654935.2 Phymorhynchus buccinoides
AGCCCAACGGACAAAAGCCCACCTTGTAATCTGAAAAACGGGCAAAACCCCACTCATGGAAGACAGCTCTTCATTCCTTCGTTTCTGGGTATCCAGATAACAAGATGGGCTTTTCCCTACAGGCTGCGTCGTGTTGTTCCAATAAGTAGGCCTGGACCTATATCAGATTGACTTGATACACGTGTTGTTCCAATAAGTAGGCCTGGACCTGTATCAGATTAACTTTATACACGTGTTGTTCCAATAAGTAGGCCTGGACCTATATCAGATTGACTTGATACACGTTTTGTTCCAATAAGTAGGCCTGGACCTATATCATATTGACTTGATACACGTTTTGTTTCAATAAGTAGGCCTAGACCTATATCAGATTTGACTTGATACACTTTTTGTTTCAATAAGTAGGCCTAGACCTATATCAGATTTGACTTGATACACTTTTTGTTTCAATAAGTAGGCCTGGACCTATATCAGATTGACTTGATACACTTTTTGTTTCAATAAGTAGGCCTGGACCTATATCAGATTTGACTTGATACACGTTTTGTTTTAATAAGTAGGCCTGAACCTATATCAGATTTGACTTGATACACGTTTTGTTTCAATAAGTAGGCCTGAACCTATATCAGATTTGACTTGATGCACGTTTTGTTTCAATAAGTAGGCCTGGACCTATATCAGATTTGACTTGATACACGTTTTGTTCCAATAAGTAGGCCTAGACCTATATCAGATTTGACTTGATACACTTTTTGTTTCAATAAGTAGGCCTAGACCTATATCATATTTGACTTGATACACTTTTTGTTTCAATAAGTAGGCCTGGACCTATATCAGATTTGACTTGATACACTTTTTGTTTCAATAAGTAGGCCTGGACCTATATCAGATTTGACTTGATACACGTTTTGTTTCAATAAGTAGGCCTGGACCTATATCAGATTTGACTTGATACACTTTCTCCCTTGATGTTATGAATGCTTTGCGGTTTTCATTACTCGGTTTTTCTTATGGTAATGTTAAAATGTTACAGTAGGCCTAAAAGTGTTTGATACAGTCATGATCTCAAACAGTTCAGACGCTTTTCACGTGGCCAAGCCCTACTTGAAATACCTCAGAATGCCCTATTACTCCCCATTTTCCGAAAAGAATACAATGACCCCATGTCGTGGAAAGGGACAGGTCAATTGATCAGTAGCCAAATTCCATCCTTAAGGGTCTGCTACACTGCATACGATTCGCGATCAATACGATGCGACTGTGACGATGTGAGTCATGATTCACTCACGCAGAATTCACATATTGGATCTACTCGAGTATATAGAGCGAAAGTAGCGGATTTATTTTTAGACGGAAGTATTTCACTCACAAATGCATCGCATTGACAGCGAATCGTATGTAGTGTAGCAGGCCTTATAGAGAAAATGTGTGCTTACTTTTTGTTGACGGTTATTAGTTTAGGAAAAGGTGAAAACACAGTGAATGAAACTCTCTCAATGGGTTGAGACATATCAAACTGAAACAGATGGCGTCTAACTTTCATAAATCGGTTACCGTCAAAATACATGCTGTTATTTTTCACTCTTTTCCCATGGCAGCACAGTGATACGATAGTAATAATATGACTTGCATATCGCTGTGTTGCCATGGTGAAAAAACAAAAAATAGCAGAATGTGTTATGACCATTAGCAGATGAGGTCATAACAGATTCTGGTTATTGATCAATCAATCAATCATTGAATCATAATCATAATCATCATCATCAACATCAATCATCATCAATCATAATCATCATCATCAGCAGCAGCAGCATCATCAACATCGTCATCATCATCATCATCATCACCAACTGTTATGCTTTGCATAGTTATGCGGGGATTGTCTTAAGCCATGACAAGCTCCTAGCATAACATCATCAGTCTCCAAAATCCCCCAAAGTCGGAGTGTGGCTGCCCACTTGGCGGGGTAATCAAAAACGATCACACACATAATGTTCTCATCCGTAGCTGATGCACTTGTACCATAGTGTTGAAGTGCTTCTGCTATTGGGATGATCCCTGGAGTCTTTTAGCCAGGGTGCGACAACAACAACAACAATAACAACATCATCATCATCATCATCATCATCATCATCATCATCATCATCATCACAGTATATACGCGTGACCTATTAATTTAAAAATGAGAACCCATCATGTGGGACTAGGAACTTTCAATCCCAGTCTCCACTGTGCACCCAGTCCCTCCTCCTCTAATCCCCCCCCCCCCCCCCCCACACACACACTTGTGTACTTTGATGTCTGTGTGGAGTGACTGCAAGCTTGCAGCCCGTTACTACGTGTTCATCCCCCCCCCCCCCCCCCCACTTGTGTACTTTGATGTCTGTGTGGAGTGACTGCAAGCTTGCAGCCCGTTACTACGTGTTCATCTCCCCCCCCCACTTGTGTACTTTGATGTCTGTGTGTAGAGTGACTGCAAGCTTGCAGCCCGTTACTACGTGTTCATCTCCCATACAAATGCCCCCAGATTGAAAAACGAGACAGAGACTTTAAAGAGCAGCCTCAATTTGAAGTTGAGGGCATTTGTATATGGGTCACACATACCCCCCCAAAAAGGGACAGGTGTGATCCACATACAAATGCCCCCTTAAGCAAACGAGGTTGTTCTTCAAAGTGATGTCTCGCTTTGATGTATGGGGGAATTTGTATGGGGGTCACATCTAGCCAAAATGTCGAGCGTTAATGTCTAGCATTCGTCTCATGGGCAAATTTGACTGAAATTTTCTTTATTTCATAAGATAATTGGGGTGGGCTTCTTACCCGCCCATGCGCTTTTTACCCCGTCTTCCCCTATTCTTTCACAGAAGACTAGTCAGTAGCACGTGTTTCCATTACCGTAGAAAATCATTTTATTGTACAGCTCTCATGTTACTGTGTGCCCAACTTCACACTAAAATGTTGATCCAGTTGTTGTTGTTGTTCCCTGGCTTAGCGACTCCAGGGATCATCCCAACAGCCAGAGCACTTGAACAATTCAGTACAAATGCACCAGCTAGGGATGAGAACATTACGTGTGTGACCGTTTTTGATTACCCCGCCATGTGGGCAGCCACACTCCGTCTTCGGGGGATTTTAGACTGACGATGTTATGCTGGGAGCTTGTCATGGCTTAAGACAATCCCCACACAACCATTCAGAGCATAACAACATTTTGATGTAGCCTTGGCGTTCTAGCTTATGTCAACTGGTCTGACACAGCCTCATGCCAAGGCAAGAACCAGTTATGAAAGCCATTTAAATTAACCCCACGGTCTAGGTAGGGTAGTTGTAAACCGGTCCCTCCCGTACCCTACCATCTTCGTTCCCACAAATTTCAACTTGCAAATGTCCACACGTCTGTTTTTCTCAGTCTCTTATTCTCTCGGTGTGTCTCTGTTTGTCTACCCACCCACCCACCCACCGACCCCCGCCCCTCCTCTCTTTTTCTCTCCTCCCTCCCTCCATTCATTGTGTCTCGCCATTTTCAGTGTCTGACGTGTTGCTTTATCAACAGTCAGAAGTCATTTTGCCTGAAGCCCTGCTACTGTGACGGGACACCTTTCATAGACTTCCTCTCCCTAAAACTGTTGTGGCTGGGATAGTAAAGTTTTACTGCTGGTGCGATAGCCCCCACCCCCCTCTCTCTCTCTATGTAAACTTTACCTGTTGGTGAGATAGCTTCCCTCTCTCTCTCTCTCTCTCTCTCTCTCTCTCTCTCTCTCTCTCTCTCTCTCTCTCTCTCTCTCTCTCTCTCTCTCTCTCTCTCTCTCTCTCTCTCCCCCCTCCTCTCTCTCTCTCTCTCTCTCTCTCTCTCTCTCTCTCTCTCTCTCTCTCTCTCTCTCTCTCTCTCTCTCTCTCTCTCTCTCTCTCTCTCTCAGCCAGTCTTCCAGGATGTCAAAGCGCCAGTGGGACCACAGCTGGACCTTGATCCTTGACTGCCGTATAACGTATAACGTACTGACTTGATGACATCACTGATGACGTCATCAGATGAAGGGGAATAACTCTGATATGCTGGTTGTTTCTCTAACACAGTCAGGGGAGTTACATCCCCAGACCATTTTGCCAGATTGGCTAGTCTCTATCAGTTGTCTTTTTCACGGCATGATTTGTACAATTTTTTTTTTTTATAATTTATCTGACAGTCAAGGGGGTTAGAAACTAAAATCAATGAGAGAGAGAGAGAGAGAGAGAGAGAGAGAGAGAGAGAGAGAGAGAGAGAGAGAGAGAGAGAGAGAGAGAGAGAGAGAGAGAGAGAGAGAGAGAGAGAGAGAGAGAGAGAGAGAGAGAGAGAGAGAGAGAGAGAGAGACAGAGAGAGAGAGAGAGAGAGAGAGAGAGAGAGAGAGAGAGAGAGAGAGAGAGAGAGAGAGAGAGAGAGAGAGAGAGAGAGAGAGAGAGAGAGAGAGAGAGAGAGAGAGAGAGAGAGAGAGATGCTTAATGATGCTTAGATTAGGCCTATGTTATGCTTTTGCAAAGAAAGCTGTATACAAATGCATAAACTGCAAACCTAGTTTTCTTTGCAAACAACAACAAACAAACGTGTTAGCAAACAGACGCATATTGGTCATGTCGAAAGTGCAGAACTGTTTCAAACTAGAATTAACTGAACTCCCCCATGGAAATACCGGGGAGTCTTTTGCATAATAGTTCCCCCACCTTCTGAAAGCTCTGTGCTTCTAACTTCCTCTAATCTCTCACTCTCTTTGACTGCCTTTCCCCTTTGCTTGCTGTCATCTACTATCTTTCTGCCTTACCCGGTCCATTCTCCTGCCTTTTTTCAAGAAACACTTTCAATAAGATTTCCTCCTTCCAAAGTCGGACTTGCTGGGACTAACTATTTCTTAGAAGAAGAAGAAGAAGAAGAAGAAGAAGAAGAAGAAGAAGAAGAAGAAGAAGAAGAAGAAGAAGAAGAAGAAGAAGAAGAAGAACTAACTGAACTCGTGGGTGGGAGCTGGAAATGTCAGCCTACTGAAAAAAAGAGCATGGATATCATCAATTGTTTGCCGTCGAGGTAAAAGGGCATCTGTGTTCCTTTTGGAACTAACCACTCTCTCTTCCAGGCTCCCATATCCATTTCCTGTACTATCATGATTATTTTTATCAAAAAATCTTCGGGACTTTCCTGGTATTGCAGTACCTCCAGGATCGTCTCACTATCTTTATAGGTATTGATGTTCCATTTGTGCCTGCTCCAGGCCGGGGGGCGTTAAACGAACTTTCCTTCCTTCAAGACTCCCCTTTCCTCTCAGAGGATTTAAGGAATGGAGACAACAGTTACTGTTGGACAAAGGGAAAATACGATGCGTTAATAAGGGAAGAGAAACAGAGAGGCGGGTTAGGTTACATAATCATTAATAAGAACTAATACTTGTGGCGGTGCCATAGCCGATGAGGTTTAACCGAGGCGTGGTCACCGCTACAGCTATCTGTATTAATTAAAAAAACAAATCGGGACTTTACTGGTTTTGTACTGCCTCCGGGCATTGCCTCCAGTATTGTTCCCACCATATTTGTATTTACAAATGTCCCATATGTGTCTGATTCAGACCAAGAGGACGTAAAACTCCATTTTCGTTTGCAGAGGCGGGGTAGGGGTGGGTGGGAGGGGTGGGTATGCTAAATTGCTATACTGAATTTAGAATATTTTCTGAAGGGTTCCTCCCTACTCCTGTGAATGTCTACAGGTCCCCGGTGCTTTAACTGAAAAGCTCCTACACAAGAACATTCCCATTAGGCATGTCTAAACAAGCGGTAACCAGGTTTACAAACAATTAGAAGTGTTGAGTAAAGTCCCTTTGAAATGGACCAATTGTTCAAAAAGACAGGCTTTAACAGGCGACGTCCAAACATTTAGCTCCTTCATCAAAATCTACCCCGGGACAATGTTGGTTCTCAGAAACTAAACTGTTGGAAAGGGCGCGTGCGGGTGTGATGATGTTAAAATATTGCCTCCATAAGTGACAACATACCCCCCCCCACCCCCCCACTCCCCCACCCCCAAGACAATTTTGGTTTCAAGAAACCGGGAAACCGGAACGAATCTACTGACCCTGAAAATATTGATGTTGGGTGTAGTGAGATATGTGCCTGAGAGAGAGAGAGGGGGGGGGGGGGAGGGTGTTTTCAGTGGCTGTTGACATGGTGTGGTGGTCAGTGAGACGGACACCAGACTTAGGCCTACTGAAGTGGACACACCATACGGGCAAAGGGTAAAGTGGACCCACCTTTTTCCTCCTGGGTGTCTTCGTGGAGGGGGTCTTTTTGGGACAAAGTTTTGGCCGAAAAACTTCCCTTGATATATTGCACACTTTGGCTCTGCCTTTTCCTTTTTTTATTGTTATTTTACAACTTTTTCTGCCTTAGTCGCACATTCTCCTACCTTTTTTTTTTTATCGTAGAAAATATTCTAAACAAAGTTTCCTTTGAGTTCAGAAATCGCAACATTGATTTTGTGCAAGGCAATCGTGTATTATATTCCAAACAAGCTTAGTATTTATGACTCAAACGCATTAATGGGGAAATTAGTCTTGATTCAGTTATCTCATTAAAAAAAAAAAGCACTTGACCATTAAAACCAGTCTAATAATAACCCTATGAATTGGAAAGCAGAATTGAAGATAAAACGCACAGAAAATCGTTATCAACCTAAAAAAATAACCCTGTTATCTTTCATTTTTATTGGTCAAAACAAAACAAACAGAAAACTAGCATCATCCTCAAACTAACCGCTGAAATCAAACCAAGGAGGCCATTCTAGTCTCTTTAATCAAACAAAACTAGACGCTAGATCACCAGCCGCGTAGCAGTATTTTCGGCTGCAGTGCTTCGCCTAGCAGCTCGTAACGACCTGTATATCAGGACTTTAGAAGGACTTCTAAGAGATCATGATAAGTCTTATACATGTACTTGTTGCTCTAATTGTCTTTCTGTTTGATCGTTTTCAAATGAATAAAGATTTGTTTAAACCATAAGTCACATACTATCTCATTGTTGTCTCGTTTTTGTTTTGAAATAAAAGTGCGTGGTTAAAGGTTCGTATAATATGTCCAACGTGGTGTGATGATCTTCAACAGACTGAAATGGATTACTGTTTGTTTTGCGAAAAGCTTCACAGACACACACGCACGCACACGCACACGCACACGCACACACACACACACACACACACACACACGCGCACACACACACACACACACACACACACACACACACACACACACACACACACACAGCGCGCGCGCGCACGCCACACAGACACACATGCGCGTTGAGTTCTGGTTTTGATACTTTGTTAATGTTTTCTTTTTCAGGTGATGTCCTTGTCTTACTGTCATTTTAGAGAGAGAGAGAGAGAGAGAGAGAGAGAGAGAGAGAGAGAGAGAGAGAGAGAGAGAGAGAGAGAGAGAGAGAGAGAGAGAGAGAGAGAGAGAGAGAGAGAGAGAGAGAGAGAGAGAGAGAGAGAGAGAGAGAGAGAGAGAATCACAGTGTTTGTATTGCATGCCCGTTTGGTTTTATTCACCGCGTATAATATTATTTTCATCTTCATGTGTCTGTGTGAGTGTAGCGTTTTGATGTGGATTTTTTAATGGGCAACTTAGGACAATAATTTGACCGCCAAAGGGCAGCTAACGGTTTGACTGGCGGTCAAATTATCGTCCTAAGCTAAAGAGTCACCCCAAACAGTTCCGACTGCCAATGTTACCATGTTTCGGTTTAGTAGTTCATGCTGGTGGTTTTCAAATTATCGTCCTAAGCTAAAGAGTCATCCCAAACAGTCCTGCCAATTTTACCATGTTTCGGTTTAGTAGTTCATGCTGATGGTTTTAGAGCACGTTCTCGTGCGAAGTAGGAGAAATAATCCGGACAGCTGATGCTTTTAGTATGTACAGAAAGAACTTGAAGCTGGACGTTTGCAATAATATCCTGTGTTAGTCACTTCGGTTATCTGGTAAACTAATCCTTTGTGCTTAACCCTTTTCGCTTTAAAGACCCACCAGATCACGTGTCAAAATCACGGGTTTCACGTGTTTTCCCTCTTATAGCTGGAAAGAAATCTTGTTTTGACCAGGTCTCACTACCATACAAATGCCCCCAAACTCAAAGCGATACATCATTTTAAAGAGCAGCCTCAATTTAAACATGGGGGCATTGCTATATGGGTCACAGCTACCCAAAAAAAAACCAAGGGACTTAATCGTGGCGCATCTGTGTATCTTTAAAGATCCACCAAATCACGTGTCAAAATCACGGGTTTGACGTGTTTTCCCTCTTATAACTGGAAATAAATCTTGTTTTGACCAAGTCTGACTCCCATATAAATGGCCCAAAATTGAAACCGACACGTCAGTTTAAAGACCCTGCACGTCACGTGTCAAAATCACGGGTTTCACGTGTTTTCCCTCTTATAGCTAGTAAGGAATATTAAAGACCCAGTAACGCACCACGATTAAGTCCCTTGGGTTTTTTTCTGGGTTGCTGTGACCCACAAACAAATTTCCCCATATTCAAATTGAGGCTGCTCTTTAAACTGATGTGTCGGTTTCAATTTGGGGCCATTTATATGGGAGTCAGACTTGGTCAAAACAAGATTTATTTCCAGTTATAAAAGGGAAAACACGTGAAACCCGTGATTTTGACACGTGATCGGGTGGATCTTTAAGAAATCTACCAAGCATAAGAGGGAATGTGACACGTGACGTGCGGGGTCTTTAAAGAGCAGCCTCAATTTGAATATGGGGAAATTCGTATGTGGGTCACAGCAACCCAGAAAAAAAAACCAAGGGACTTAATCGTGGTGCGTCACTGGGTCTTAGAGGAGGGCGGATGGGTTTTTCTATAAAATGCATGCTACACGACTGTTCTTTCTTTCATAATTTAGTATAAATCGTACTGAGTATACAGCAGTATGTCTTGCGTGTAGTACAAAACAACGTGCATGCATTTGAACAGTGGTCAATGTTTCCCTCGTATTTTGTTTTGCGATGGTTCAGTGTGGTAAGACCCAGTACGTCACGTGTCACAATCACGGTTTTCACGTGTTTTCCCTCTTATAGCTGGTAAGAAATCTTATTTTCACCAAGTGTTGCTTCCATATAAATTGCCTCTTGCACGAAAACGAGACATCAGTCTCGATCGTATACGAGGAAAGTCTGAATGTGGGCCACACCTACCCAGAAAAAAACAAGGGACTTAATCCAGCCGGCTCTGTGGGTCTTTAAAGACCCAGTGACGCACCACGATTAAGTCCCTTGTTTTTTTCTGGGTTGCTGTGACCTACTTACAATTTTCCCCATTTTCAAATTGAGGCTGTTCTTTAAACTGATGTGTCGGTTTGAGTTTGGGGTCATTTATATGGGAGTCAGACTTGGTCAAAACAATATTTATTTCCAGTTATAAGAGGGAAAACCCGTGAAACTCGTGATTTTGACACGTGATCGGGTGGATCTTTAAGCAAACTGAAATAGTTTTTTTCCGCTTGGCGCAACCTTCACCTATTCCACATATGCACACACACACACGACACACATACAAAGAGAGAGAGAGAGAGAGAGAGAGAGAGAGAGAGAGAGAGAGAGAGAGAGAGAGAGAGAGAGAGAGAGAGAGAGAGAGAGAGAGAGAGAGAGAGAGAGAGAGAGAGAGAGAGAGAGAGAGAGAGAGAGAGAGAGAGAGAGAGAGAGAAGAGAGAGAGAGAGAGAGAGAGAGAGAGAGAGAGAGATTCGGACGGACAGAGAGAAAGACAATCTGAGGGACAAGCACTCCAAACTATCCCTCGATAAACACACGTGGTTTTGACGGATACATAGTTTATTTAAACACAGAAACAGACAGAATGGAGAGAAACAAAACGCCAAAGCAGTCTACATATTCATGATAATCCATTTTCAATAATGTTCATCTTTTCACACACAAAAATACAAGCAAATGTTGCACATAGCCCAGTGACTTTCGTAGCACCTTCCAATCAGTGACAAAATATTCGTGATGATGAAAAAGTACACACACATAGGCCTAACCAATGGAACAAAATACTGTGGGTGAATTTTACAGCAGTTCAATAGTTCACAAAGAAATGAATTATTTCCTGACGATGAAAAAGTACACACACATAGGCCTAACCAATGGAACAAAATACTGTGGGTGAATTTTACAGCAGTTCAATAGTTCACAAAGAAATGAATTCTTTCCTGACGATGAAAAAGTACACACACATAGGCCTAACCAATGGAACAAAATACTGTGGGTGAATTTTACAGCAGTTCAATAGTTCACAAAGAAATGAATTCTTTTGCTCACATGATATGACATAGTTCGAACATCAAGAGCTTAATGGTAATTAATAATTAATCACGTAACTTTAATAATATCTTTAGGTTATCTGAAATGTATAAATAAATCTGTTCAGAATTACTTTTTTTTAATACCCCTGCAGCCAACGGTTATTACAAATACATATCAACATACAAGTAGTAGTAGTAGTACACTGTAGTAGTAATTAGGGCTAGAAATGGGCCTCGCGGCCATTTTACACCCTTTCTCGTTGGTGATTTTGATTTGTTTCAGGGTGGCTTGCTTTCTACAGCTAAACTATAACATTTAACCCAAACAAATATGGAATGGACTTTTTCTTCTATTTTTATTTCTATTCATCGAAAGTAGTATTACAAAATTGACATCATTGTGTCTTTGTCCAGAAGATTTTTGAATGTATTTAAGTTAGAAAATATTTATGTTAAGTGTTAGTTAGTTAGTATTTATGTTAAGTGTTTTGTTGCTTACAACGTAAGCAACACTATTAAAAGTTAGTTAATGGGAATGTTTTACAGAAAAAAAAGGATACAATTTCTCTTTATAATTGTATGTAGTATCTTTTACTACAATCACAAATAACTGCTGACAGCTTCCTAGGTATGTAACCAAAACGAAACATTCTAAGCGGATTCTTTTTATTGAAACAAGTTTTCAATCTTATAAAAAAAAATGAAAAAAAAATAATGCCATTCAATAACCATTATTATGCTCACCACGTGTTGCTTATTTTTTTGTTTACTTTACATTCATCGTCTCATGAAGTAATAATCATTTTGCTCACATTGTGATGATGTGTATTTTTTGAACGGTGTGCTTGTTAATTTTTTGTTAATGTAACTTGGGACATTTTGTCACAAATACTCAGAATTACAAGTGTGCGCGCGTGTGTGTGTGCTTTTATTGTTGTTCATGTTTATTTTCCTCAATCTGAAAGAGTAACAAT
This sequence comes from Phymorhynchus buccinoides, assembly GCA_017654935.2. Taxonomy (NCBI): domain Eukaryota; kingdom Metazoa; phylum Mollusca; class Gastropoda; order Neogastropoda; family Raphitomidae; genus Phymorhynchus; species Phymorhynchus buccinoides. The sequence goes on from CM065691.1 coordinate 10,681,574, forward strand.
GATGGTACTGGTGTGGTCTATTAACATATGATTATGCGATGTACTGACATTGGTATTTGTCAGTCAAAAACTTAAAACTCAAACATCACGTTTAAACATACCTGGTGCTAGTCTCACGAGCTATATATATATATGTGTGCTGTTATTGCCTCATACGCTGTTATTCTCAATGTACAATACACGGTAGGTATCAGAGACAAGGAGATTCATGAAAATCGGTTACCAGTCTGACAATGACTGCAAGAAAAAAAAAATATATATTAGCCTAAAAGTTGCATGGACTCTATTAATGTGTCCATACTGCTGTGCTTGGCCACTCGTTTTGCAAACAAAAAGAGTCATAAAACAAAATACACTTTACACAATGAATAAACAGAGCTTTAGCTAACACGCTGTGTCTATCGTGTCCTCAGTCCAACAATCGCCATCACTGTTAGGAAATAAAGTTCTTAACAAATTGACTCCCCCCCCCGTGGGGATACCGGGGGTTCTTTTGTATAAATAGTTCCCCCACCTTCTGGAAGTTCTGTGCTTGTAACTTCCTCTAATCTGTCACTCTCTTTGACTCTGCCTTTTCCCTTTGCTTACTGTCATCTACTATCTTTCTGCCTTACCGGGGTCCATTCTCCTGCCTTTTTCCACGAACATTTTTCAAAAACATTTCCTCCTCCAGCCGAAGTCGGACTTGCTGGGCCTAACTATTTCTTAGTCAGGCGCATAACGGCAGCATGACGCATCTGCGCTCATAATTGACAGGAAACTGTCTGAGCGATCGAAGAAGAAGAAGAAGAAGATGAAAAAGAAGACAACTTGACTCAGCTTGTGTTATCCTAAAAATGCATGACGTCTGGGCCATGCAATTGTGGTCCCATTTGTTTTGAAAAAGAAACTAAAGAAAAGCAAACAAAATCAAACCAATTACCCGTACAAAAGAATAAAACAAAAACCTTGCAAGGTAAATCCACTACTCGGTCTAAAGCCTAAACATCACGGAGCATTGACTTGTTCTACTAGGCTACGCTGAGAATGAATCAAACACAATGAGAAAACTACATCAAATATGCGAATAAAACAAATTAGAAACATTATCATTGCTGTTATGCAATGCACAAAAAAACCCTCATAGATTAGACTTCAAATGTTGGGAGCTTGAGCAAGGCCGTGGGAAAAAAAAGGCTCCAGGAATCATTTTAAGTCAGGAAATGAGAAACGATATAACACACAGGACACAAAACAAAAACGAAGCAAACTCTTACCTCGCTCAACATAATAATCTCTTTCACACAACTCTTTCAAAACAAACTGATGTCCTGCATATATATACATATTTCCTTTAAGTCAGATCATTTAAAATGAGTATTTGTCATGTGCATGATCTTTGACACTTAGAAATTCACAACAAAAGACCAGCTAAAATCTGACAATGGATTACCTACTATAATAATCATTAGAAATGGTAAATGTTTCAAAAATGATGGATTACGTACTATGATAATCATTAGAAATGGTAAATGTTTCAAAAATGATGGATTACCTACTATAATAATCATTAGAAATGGTAAATGTTTCAAAAATGATGGATTACCTACTATAATAATCATTAGAAATGGTAAATGTTTCAAAAATGATGGATTACGTACTATGATAATCATTAGAAATGGTACTTTTTTCAAAAATGATGGATTACGTACTATGATAATCATTAGAAATTGTACATTTTTCAAAAATGATCAAAAGGATGATACACTGTAAACACACAAACATGACTAAGAATACGACTGATAAAAGACAACAGACCAGAAACATTTGTTCAGCATAGGAATATGGCTTTCAAAAGACAAAAGGCAAAAGAACATCGTGTGACCAGAGACATTTCTTCAGCAGTTTCAAATCAATCGACTATGGGTTTGATGGAAACGTATGCCCTATCTTTAACCATTATTCAAACATTCGTTATCATCATATCATAATACTTCAAAGGCAACGACATAATAGGACGAAAATATAAATCATACCATTGACTTGTACGCAAATGTACACGACGAACACTTAATCATTGGGACATTTCAAGACGTCACATTCATCATCATCGTCACCATCATCATCACGCCATAATTTTTAGGCGTGATATTGAAATGACTAGCTGGGACTTGTTCATTTTCGAAACAGCACCAAAAGAACTAAACACAAACTGTTTTTAACCCCTCGACTGCCAGATAAAATTAAAGAAAAAAATCATTGTACAAATCACGACACGACAAAGACAACTGATAGAGCCAATCTGGCAAACATTGTCTGGGGATATAACTCTCTTGACTGTACAAGAGCAAAAACCAGCAATGTGTAGAGTTATTCCTCTTCATCTGATGACGTCATTAGTGATGTCATCAAGTCAGTACATGCTACGTTTATGGCAATCAAGGGATTAAACTCACGAATACAGACGCGCACAAATACGCGCGCGCGAAAACAGACAGACAGACAAAGACATACATACAGAGAGAGAGAGAGAGAGAGACAGAGAGAGAGAGAGAGAGAGAGAGAGAGAGAGAGAGAGAGAGAGAGAGAGAGAGAGAGAGAGAGAGAGAGAGAGAGAGAGAGAGAGAGAGAGAGAGAGAGAGAGAGAGAGAGAGA
>CM065691.1:10684707-10694707 GCA_017654935.2 Phymorhynchus buccinoides
CCCTCTTTCCTTTTTCTTGTGGTCTTTGTTTTGTTTTTGAGAAATCATGAATGCTCCCCGGTGTGTGAGTTTCTCATAATTTCATATCATTTTTCATGTTGATGTGCTCATCTACGGAGACATGCACGAGTCCACAACTTCTGTCTTTTTGTCATTGTGTAATAATATACTGTGCGTTGGTATTTTTTTCTGAACAGTAGAGCCTTAAGTTGAATATCAGTCCAAAATAAACTCTTTTATGGATTATTTGAAAACAAAAGTAAAAAGCCATTATACCCTGCGACGTCATGTGAAGCTCTCTCATGTAGGGTGCCTTAATAGACGATGTTCGAGAGAAAATTAGAGTTGTTTACCTCCATTACTCGGTAAAATACCATTGCAACAATGGCGTCGAAACTTGAAACCGCAGGATGCGAGTCAGTGACCTGAAAACATTTTTTAAAGAAACTTTAGGGGTGGCCAGTTGCCACAAACTGAGAAAACTTGCAAAATGTGGTGTAATAATATAAATGACATAAATTTTAGAATGACGCACGGTGTTCTAAGTGCTGTATGTCTGCTCAAACACACGAGGCGAGAGCTCGGGATCTACCTGATGGTAGAGTAACTTCCCCTGTTTGACCGATTGAATTAGGCAAGATCACTTCCCGCACATCATCGAATTACTCCCCTTAATGATTATTTCCGAACAGTTCCTATTGAGAGTGAACTCCGTTATCGCACCTCCACGCCACGTTAATGTGGGTGTTCCTGCGGGGACATGGGGCAGGGTGGGCATCACCTGGTCATGGCGAACGAGGCACGGGCGCGATAACATGACTACAGACCTGTTTACTCTACTCTTTTCGAGTAGCATTCTACTCAATTTGGACCTCTACTACTCTTCAAAACTGAAACTAATGCTCTAATTACTCATTTTCAGTGAACATTGTTCGATGGTTTAATGAATAAAACTACACATTTTGAGCCAAAGCTACTCATTTCAGCCATCCAGACTACTCAAGGCTTGTGTAGGGGGTAAACAGGACTGGGACTAGTTATCGGACCCTCTCTCAAATAACACTCGGCCAAATCTATTTGTGGACAGGCTGGCGTTGAGGAAAGTCCCCAATGGTCAACCCTCTTGGGGCCACCAGAATGCAAAGGATTTGCCAAAGCTATTTGAGGACAGCTGGCGTTGAGGAAGGTCCCCAATGGTCAACCCACCCCTTGGGTCGCAGCACCAGAGCCATGCAAAGGCCTCCTTGCTCCAATTCTTTAGAACATCATCTAATTGTAAGGCTCTCATGTTATTGTTGGACCTTACTACAGGCTAATATCAACCAATGATGTGCCATTTGAGGGTGCATGCACACTGACTGTGACCAAAACGTTTGCAAAGGCCTCCTTGCCAGGCTTGAACTTCCTTCCTTGCTGAAACCTAATGCACAAAAGAATGATGTCATGTTAATTAAAGAGCCCTTTCTTCAGGCACTCAGCTGCCTGAAGCAGCATCAAATTGCCTGAATTCAGGCTTCAGGCATATCGACATGCACCGCTGTAAATTGAGTAAAAGGTCACATGAATGGAAAGAATAGAATCGTTGTGTCTACGCGCGTTCATTTGGAACTTATCCACTCTGAAACCTTTCTGGACAATTGCACTGCGTGAATTTGCTGTCTTGTATCTGATCAGTTTGTAAGGCGAACGCAGGGCTCACTCTTGTACATTTTCAGATTTTTGTGAAGGGGAACAAATGAAAATCAGAAGAAAAAGAAAATGTATCTGCCTTAGAAAAGAAGGGAAAAGAGGTGAATTTTTTCCACTCTCTCTATCCCCTCTCTGTATCCCTGGCAGGGCAGCCCCATTACAGAGCTCCAGGTTGTCTGCGGGGCCGGGTCATTGACCCATGCTGTCAGTGATTTGACCTCATTTTGTGCAGCCTTGGGTCAAAAGTCTGTAATACAATTTAGGTTTAATACCAGTGACACATTACTGGCCCATCATTTCAGCAATTGGCCCACCCTTTTCTGCAATTAAGGGTCATGTGACTCATGAAGTTTACAAACAATCTGAAGATTTCCCCATACCACATGCTTGTTCTTCGTGGAATCACTGAGACAGCAGAAGAAAGCCCGCCTAGACGTAAACCATGAACTGCCTTGTTTTGGACTGGGTTTGACTTAGAGGCTCAACTGTTTGGGATATTATGTATATCACGCACTGATGTGTACAAATAAAAACAAACATTCGATAATTTGGTTGTAAGTTTAATGCTTTTGCCTTAGTGGGTGAGATCGACAGTTGATGGAGTTGGTCACGTTTTTGTTGACTGAAAAAACAAAGGCAGCAATATCTTGTTGTTATTGTCTTTTGATATGGATTTTCGTATATAATTATGCTGCACCAATGTGTATGAGGTTAATGATATGCATGTCTAAAGTCGCTTTGTGAATGATGTTGCCAAATAATGATGCTATGTTGTAGTGTTACAATGTCACGATGTGTATCAATCAAACATTTTGCTCATACAGAAGTCGCTGCACACTCCGTAACAATGCTCAGGCAGATCTCAACTCGGTGTCTGTTTTTCTTGGTTCGATTTGTAGCAAATTGAAACAAAATGGTTGTTTTGACAGTAAACTGATTATAATTGATTTTAGTCATGTATCCAAACCTAAAACAGTTATGTTGGTGGGTGAGGGAGTGGGGGTGGGGTGGTGGATAAAAACATGAAAATAATCAAAAGCGTGTGCTCTCTCTCTCTCTCTCTCTCTCTCTCTCTCTCTCTCTCTCTCTCTCTCTCTCTCTCTCTCTCTCTCTCTCTCTCTCTCTCTCTCTCTCTCTCTCTCTCTCTCTCTCTCTCACACACCCACACATTTGCTCTCACATACACTTTGTCAAACCAGGATGGCCCGTTTATACTTTGACAAGTATGTTTTGTCATGTGTTGTATTATATGTACGCTGGTGTATGTTTTTGTGAAGTAGTGTGCATCATTGGGAGTTACATGCACATCCACGCACGCATATTATGAGCATAATTGTATTGTGCATGCATTATTTCACAAGAGTATGCCTCTGTCTTTTAAAAGGACTGGGATGATATGTAATTATAATATAAAAACAAATGTAACTTAAAGAAAAACATACAAAAGCACTTGCTAATTATTATATTTATAGCCTCAGTCTTTTAAAAGGACTGGGATGATATGTAATTATAATTTTTTAAAAATGTAATTTAAAGAAAAACATACAAAAGCACTTGCTAATTATTATATTTATAGCAATAGGATACTCTTTTGTAAGTTCAAAATGATAACTTCTTGCAGATTGAAGTATCCTGAATGTCAGTGTACATCTATTTTATTTTGGTGCAATCGTAATGCTGTTTAAAAAAACAAATTATTGTTATTTTCTTTGTTTTGAGTAATTCAGAATTTTTTGTGTCTTTCTTTCTTTTCTGTAATTGTGATTTCTGTTTATATGTAAAAGGCTGTTAGTTCTCTTGTGCTAATCACAAGAAGATAACGGCCTTTATCATTTAAAAAAAAAAAATTGTATTATAATTTTCTGGTAAAACATCAGTATTTTTAGGTGTTCATTCTTTGTATAAATATAACCTTTTATAGTATAGAAAAGTGATAGATTTTCACATTTTCTTTAAAGAAACTGATATAACATCCCCCCCTCTTCCCATTCCCCTTTCCCACTCACTGAGAGAAACAAGTATCAGAAACACAGAAATATAACCTTTTATAGTATAGAAAAGTGATACGTTTTCACATTTTCTTTAAAGAAACTGTTATAACCTTTTCCTCCCCCCCCTTCCCATTCCCCTTTCCCACTCACTGAAACAAGTGAGAAAACAGAGCCTTAGCGGGCCTGTAACTTAGCGGGCCTGTAACTTAGCGGGCCTGTAACTTAGCGGGCACCTCCCATTCAACTGAAGTAGACAGATTATAAGTCATATGATTCTCCACACAAAAACGCACTTACTAAACTTCACAAATCACACAAAATTCAGATTCATACCTCCCCCCCCCCCCATCCGTTCCCCTTTATTATATACCTTGAATATTTTTTAAAGTGATGAAAATTCGTTTAACGTCCTCCGGTATGAACGAAATAGGATTTTACGCCCTCTGCGGTCTTTCGACCATGGGCATTTTTAAATACAAAGATGGTGGGAACAATACTGGAGGCAATGCCCGGAGGCAGTGCAACACCAGTAAAGTCCCGATTTTTTAAACAATACAGATATGTGTAGCAGTAACCACGCCTCGGTTAAACCTCATCGGCTATGGTACCGCCACATGTAGTTCTGGCTATTATTCTCCGGTATGAACGAAGAATAATAGTGTTTTACGCCCTCTTTGGCCTTTCGGCCATGTGGGCCATAATCCGGTATGAACAGACACATATGGGACATTTATAGGCCCAAAAGAAAAGGTGTGGTTACGGTAACATGGCCCCCCAAAAAAATGGGGTAGGTAGGTAGGCCCTAACTTTTGTTGTTGTTGTTGTTGTTGTTGAGATCGCCGAGTGGTGTTGAAAAGTCCAGTTCGAAAGGTTCAGCTAAACCACCTCGGCAAGTAGGGGAAGACGGGGTAAAAAGCGCATCCGGGTAAGAATGCCCACCCCAATTATCTCATGAAATAAAAGAAAATTTCAGTCAAATTTGCCCATGAGACGAATGCTAGAACATTAACGCTCGTCGCATGGCAAAATGAGACTGAAATTGCTTCATTTCATGAGATAATTGGGGTGGGCTTCTTACCCGCCCATGCGCTTTTTACCCCGTCTTCCCCTAAGCTTAATACATTTTCCTTTCCTACATCCGGATGATGTCCCCAGAAAACATCCACGAGCGTGTTTATGCTTTGAAAGCGCTACATCACCCTCGTATTTTCAGAAATAGTAGCATGGCTCCATCAGAGCTGATTCTAGGATTTTGAAAAAGTGGGGGCGTCCTAGAATCAGCTCTGTTCCATTGACAGACCTGTTTACTCTACTCTAATTTTCAGTGAACAGTTTATGGTTTAATGACTCAATTTGGACTTCTACTACTCTTCAATTTGAAAATAATGCTCTAATTACTAATTTTCAGTGAACATTTGTTTGATGGTTTAATGAAGAGGACTACTCAATTCACACCCAAACTACTCATTTCAGCTATCCAGACTACTCAAGACTTGTGTAGGGGGTAAACAGGTCTGCATTGAAATGGCACATGACGCCATTTTACAACGACACGTGGACGTTCAGCACGTTAGAGTTATGTCCCCTGATGGGCATTCCCCGATTGAACTTGCGTCTCCCTCTTTTTTTTCTCTTTTTTTTTGGACGAGGCCACACAAAAATCATAGGGTCGGCCAAAAAAATAGGGTAGGTCGGGATACCGTAGCCACACCTATTTGTTTTGGCCTTAGTAGATATAAAGATGGTGGGAACGATCCTGGAGGCAATGCCCGGAGGCAGTGCAACTCCAGGAAAGTCCCGAATTTTTAACGATACAGATGTATAATTTTGTAACATATATTTTGTTTAATGTTATGTTTAGTTTTTATTACACATTTGTTATTCTGTGTACAACTTTCACACACAGTCACATTGACCTGTTGAGTGTGTTTGAAAAATGCTGTGAAAGACAAGTGAAGTCACGGTTGATTTTTGCTTCTCTGTTTGTGTCGTTTTTGTTTTGAATATTCAGGTTTGTTGTGTTCCTCTTTTACATTTAAAAAACAAACTTTCTTTGTTTCTGTGCGTGATTGCCTGTCTGTCTGTGTCTCTGTCTGTCTGTCTGTCTCTCTAGTCCCTCTCTGTCTGTGTCTCTAGCAGGGGTGCATGTGGGTCTGCCTGAAGTCTTAATTCAGGCAATCTCATGCTGGCTCAGGCAGTGGTCTGCCTGAAGACAGGGCTCTTCTCATGCTCTTTGTGCTGTTGACCATTTTAGCAAGGGTTATGATGGGAAGTTCAGGCAAACTCTTTGGTCATCGCATGCACCCATGCTCTAGTCCCCCCCCTCTCTCGCTCTCTCGCTCGCTCTCTTCTCTCTCTCTCTCTCCTAGTCTCTCTCTCTCTCTCTCTCTCTCTCTCTCTCTCTCTCTCTCTCTCTCTCTCTGTGTCTCTCTCTCTCTCTCTCTCTCTCTCTCTCTCTCTCTCTCTCTCTCTCTCTCTCTCTCTCTCTCTCTCTCTCTCTCTCTCTGTGTCTCTCTCTCTCGCTCTCTCTGTATGTATGTCTTTGTCTGTCTGTCTGTTTTCGCGCGCGCGTATTTGTGCGCGTCTGTATTCGTGAGTTTAATCCCTTGATTGCCATAAACGTAGCATGTACTGACTTGATGACATCACTAATGACGTCATCAGATGAAGAGGAATAACTCTACACATTGCTGGTTTTTGCTCTTGTACAGTCAAGAGAGTTATATCCCCAGACAATGTTTGCCAGATTGGCTCTATCAGTTGTCTTTGTCGTGTCGTGATTTGTACAAATATTTTTTTCTTTAATTTTATCTGGCAGTCGAGGGGTTAAAAACAGTTTGTGTTTAGTTCTTTTGGTGCTGTTTCGAAAATGAACAAGTCCCAGCTAGTCATTTCAATATCACGCCTAAAAATTATGGCGTGATGATGATGGTGACGATGATGATGATGAATGTGACGTCTTGAAATGTCCCAATGATTAAGTGTTCGTCGTGTACATTTGCGTACAAATCAATGGTATGATTTATATTTTCGTCCTATTATGTCGTTGCCTTTGAAGTATTATGATATGATGATAACGAATGTTTGAATAATGGTTAAAGATAGGGCATACGTTTCCATCAAACCCATAGTCGATTGATTTGAAACTGCTGAAGAAATGTCTCTGGTCACAAGATGTTCTTTTGCTTTTTGTCTTTTGAAAGCCATATTCCTATGCTGAACAAATGTTTCTGGTCTGTTGTCTTTTATCAGTCGTATTCTTAGTCATGTTTTTGTGTTTACAGTGCATCATCCTTTAGATCATTTTTGAAAAATGTACAATTTCTAATGATTATCATAGTACGTAATCCATCATTTTTGAAAAAAGTACCATTTCTAATGATTATCATAGTACGTAATCCATCATTTTTGAAACATTTACCATTTCTAATGATTATTATAGTAGGTAATCCATCATTTTTGAAAAATTTACCATTTCTAATGATTATCATAGTAATCCATCATTTTTGAAAAAAGTACCATTTCTAATGATTATCATAGTACGTAATCCATCATTTTTGAAACATTTACCATTTCTAATGATTATCATAGAAACATTTACCATTTATAATGATTATCATAGTACGTAATCCATCATTTTTGAAACATTTACCATTTCTAATGATTATCATAGTACGTAATCCATCATTTTTGAAAAATTACCATTTCTAATGATTATCATAGTAGGTAATCCATTGTCAGATTTTAGCTGGTCTTTTGTTGTGAATTTCTAAGTGTCAAAGATCATGCACATGACAAATACTCATTTTAAATGATCTGACTTAAAGGAAATATGTATATATATATGCAGGACATCAGTTTGTTTTGAAAGAGTTGTGTGAAAGAGATTATTATGTTGAGCGAGGTAAGAGTTTGCTTCGTTTTTGTTTTGTGTCCTGTGTGTTATATCGTTTCTCATTTCCTGACTTAAAATGATTCCTGGAGCCTTTTTTTCCCCACGGCCTTGCTCAAGCTCCCAACATTTGAAGTCTAATCTATGAGGGTTTTTTTGTGCATTGTATAAAAGCAATGATAATGTTTCTAATTTGTTTTATTCGCATATTTGATGTAGTTTTCTCATTGTGTTTGATTCATTCTCAGCGTAGCCTAGTAGAACAAATCATGTCAATGCTCCGTGATGTTTAGGCTTTAGACCGAGTAGTGGATTTACCTTGCAAGGTTTTTGTTTTATTCTTTTGTATGGGTAATTGGTTTGATTTGGTTTGCTTTTCTTTAGTTTCTTTTTCAAAACAAATGGGACCACAATTGCATGGCCCAGACGTCATGCATTTTTAGGATAACACAAGCTGAGTCAAGTTGTCTTCTTTTTCTTCTTCTTCTTCTTTCGATCGCTCAGACAGTTTCCTGTCAATTATGAGCGCAGATGCGTCATGCTGCCGTTATGCGCCTGACTAAGAAATAGTTAGGCCCAGCAAGTCCGACTTCGGCTGGAGGAGGAAATGTTTTTGAAAAATGTTCGTGGAAAAAGGCAGGAGAATGGACCCCGGTAAGGCAGAAAGGTAGTAGATGACAGTAAGCAAAGGGAAAAGGCAGAGTCAAAGAGAGTGACAGATTAGAGGAAGTTACAAGCACAGAACTTCCAGAAGGTGGGGGAACTATTTATACAAAAGAACCCCCGGTATCCCCACGGGGGGGGGAGTCAATTTGTTAAGAACTTTATTTCCTAACAGTGATGGCGATTGTTGGACTGAGGACACGATAGACACAGCGTGTTAGCTAAAGCTCTGTTTATTCATTGTGTAAAGTGTATTTTGTTTTATGACTCTTTTTGTTTGCAAAACGAGTGGCCAAGCACAGCAGTATGGACACATTAATAGAGTCCATGCAACTTTTAGGCTAATATATATATTTTTTTTCTTGCAGTCATTGTCAGACTGGTAACCGATTTTCATGAATCTCCTTGTCTCTGATACCTACCGTGTATTGTACATTGAGAATAACAGCGTATGAGGCAATAACAGCACACACATATATATATAGCTCGTGAGACTAGCACCAGGTATGTTTAAACGTGATGTTTGAGTTTTAAGTTTTTGACTGACAAATACCAATGTCAGTACATCGCATAATCATATGTTAATAGACCACACCAGTACCATCATTGTTACTCTTTCAGATTGAGGAAAATAAACATGAACACCAATAAAAGCACACACACACGCGCGCACACTTGTAATTCTGAGTATTTGTGACAAAATGTCCCAAGTTACATTAACAAAAAATTAACAAGCACACCGTTCAAAAAATACACATCATCATCACAATGTGAGCAAAATGATTATTACTTCATGAGACGATGAATGTAAAGTAAACAAAAAAATAAGCAACACGTGGTGAGCATAATAATGGTTATTGAATGGCATTATTTTTTTTTCATTTTTTTTTTATAAGATTGAAAACTTGTTTCAATAAAAAGAATCCGCTTAGAATGTTTCGTTTTGGTTACATACCTAGGAAGCTGTCAGCAGTTATTTGTGATTGTAGTAAAAGATACTACATAAAATTATAAAGAGAAATTGTATCCTTTTTTTTCTGTAAAACATTCCCATTAACTAACTTTTAATAGTGTTGCTTACGTTGTAAGCAACAAAACACTTAACATAAATACTAACTAACTAACACTTAACATAAATATTTTCTAACTTAAATACATTCAAAAATCTTCTGGACAAAGACACAATGATGTCAATTTTGTAATACTACTTTCGATGAATAGAAATAAAAATAGAAGAAAAAGTCCATTCCATATTTGTTTGGGTTAAATGTTATAGTTTAGCTGTAGAAAGCAAGCCACCCTGAAACAAATCAAAATCACCAACGAGAAAGGGTGTAAAAGGGCCGCGAGGCCCATTTCTAGCCCTAATTACTACTACAGTGTACTACTACTACTACTTGTATGTTGATATGTATTTTTAATAACCGTTGGCTGCAGGGTTATTAAAAAAAAGTAATTCTGAGCAGATTTATTTATACATTTCAGATAATCTAAAGATATTATTAAAGTTACGTGATTAATTATTAATTACCATTAAGCTCTTGATGTTCGAACTATGTCATGATATCATGTGAGCGAAAGAATTCATTTCTTTGTGAACCATTGAACTGCTGTACAATGCACCCACAGTATTTGTTCCATTGGTTAGGCCTATGTGTGTGTACTTTTTCATCGTCAGGAAAGAATTCATTTCTTTGTGAACCATTGAACTGCTGTACAATGCACCCACAGTATTTGTTCCATTGGTTAGGCCTATGTGTGTGTA
>CM065691.1:10699707-10707207 GCA_017654935.2 Phymorhynchus buccinoides
CATTCCTTAAATCCTCTGGGAGTCTTGAAGGAAGGAAAGTTCGTTTAACGCCCCCCGGCCTGGAGCAGGCACAAATGGAACATCAATACCTATAAAGATAGTGAGACGATCCTGGAGGTACTGCAATACCAGGAAAGTCCCGAAGATTTTTTGATAAAAATAATCATGATAGTACAGGAAATGGATATGGGAGCCTGGAAGAGAGAGTGGTTAGTTCCAAAAGGAACACAGATGCCCTTTTACCTCGACGGCAAACAATTGATGATATCCATGCTCTTTTTTTCAGTAGGCTGACATTTCCAGCTCCCACCCACGAGTTCAGTTACTTCTTCTTCTTCTTCTTCTTCTTCTTCTTCTTTCTTCTTCTTCTTCTTCTTCTTCTTCTTCTTCTTCTTCTTCTTCTTCTTCTTCTTCTTCTTCTTCTAAGAAATAGTTAGTCCCAGCAAGTCCGACTTTGGAAGGAGGAAATCTTATTGAAAGTGTTTCTTGAAAAAAGGCAGGAGAATGGACCGGGTAAGGCAGAAAGATAGTAGATGACAGCAAGCAAAGGGGAAAAGGCAGAGTCAAAGAGAGTGAGAGATTAGAGGAAGTTAGAAGCACAGAGCTTCCAGAAGGTGGGGGAACTATTATGCAAAAGACTCCCCGGTATTTCCATGGGGGAGTTCAGTTAATTCTAGTTTGAAACAGTTCTGCACTTTCGACATGACCAATATGCGTCTGTTTGCTAACACGTTTGTTTGTTGTTGTTTGCAAAGAAAACTAGGTTTGCAGTTTATGCATTTGTATACAGCTTTCTTTGCAAAAGCATAACATAGGCCTAATCTAAGCATCATTAAGCATCTCTCTCTCTCTCTCTCTCTCTCTCTCTCTCTCTCTCTCTCTCTCTCTCTCTCTCTCTCTCTCTCTCTCTCTCTCTCTCTCTCTCTCTGTCTCTCTCTCTCTCTCTGTCTCTCTGTCTCTCTCTGTCTCTCTCTCTCTCAGTCTCCCCCTCTCTCTCTCTCTCTCTCTCTCTCTCTCTCTCTCTCTCTCTCTCTCTCTCTCTCTCTCTCTCTCTCTCTCTCTCTCTCTCTCTCTCTCTCTCTCTCTCTCTCATTGATTTTAGTTTCTAACCCCCTTGACTGTCAGATAAATTAAAAAAAAAAAAAGTGTACAAATCATGCCGTGAAAAAGACAACTGATAGAGACTAGCCAATCTGGCAAAATGGTCTGGGGATGTAACTCCCCTGACTGTGTTAGAGAAACAACCAGCATATCAGAGTTATTCCCCTTCATCTGATGACGTCATCACTGATGTCATCAAGTCAGTACGTTATACGTTATACGGCAGTCAAGGATCAAGGTCCAGCTGTGGTCCCACTGGCGCTTTGACATCCTGGAAGACTGGCTGAGAGAGAGAGAGAGAGAGAGAGAGAGAGAGAGAGAGAGAGAGAGAGAGAGAGAGAGAGAGAGAGAGAGAGAGAGAGAGAGAGAGAGAGAGAGAGAGGGGGAGAGAGAGAGAGAGAGAGAGAGAGAGAGAGAGAGAGAGAGAGAGAGAGAGAGAGAGAGAGAGAGAGAGAGAGAGAGAGAGAGAGAGAGAGAGAGAGAGAGAGGGAAGCTATCTCACCAACAGGTAAAGTTTACATAGAGAGAGAGAGGGGGGTGGGGGCTATCGCACCAGCAGTAAAACTTTACTATCCCAGCCACAACAGTTTTAGGGAGAGGAAGTCTATGAAAGGTGTCCCGTCACAGTAGCAGGGCTTCAGGCAAAATGACTTCTGACTGTTGATAAAGCAACACGTCAGACACTGAAAATGGCGAGACACAATGAATGGAGGGAGGGAGGAGAGAAAAAGAGAGGAGGGGCGGGGGTCGGTGGGTGGGTGGGTGGGTAGACAAACAGAGACACACCGAGAGAATAAGAGACTGAGAAAAACAGACGTGTGGACATTTGCAAGTTGAAATTTGTGGGAACGAAGATGGTAGGGTACGGGAGGGACCGGTTTACAACTACCCTACCTAGACCGTGGGGTTAATTTAAATGGCTTTCATAACTGGTTCTTGCCTTGGCATGAGGCTGTGTCAGACCAGTTGACATAAGCTAGAACGCCAAGGCTACATCAAAATGTTGTTATGCTCTGAATGGTTGTGCGGGGATTGTCTTAAGCCATGACAAGCTCCCAGCATAACATCGTCAGTCTAAAATCCCCCGAAGACGGAGTGTGGCTGCCCACATGGCGGGGTAATCAAAAACGGTCACACACGTAATGTTCTCATCCCTAGCTGGTGCATTTGTACTGAATTGTTCAAGTGCTCTGGCTGTTGGGATGATCCCTGGAGTCGCTAAGCCAGGGAACAACAACAACAACTGGATCAACATTTTAGTGTGAAGTTGGGCACACAGTAACATGAGAGCTGTACAATAAAATGATTTTCTACGGTAATGGAAACACGTGCTACTGACTAGTCTTCTGTGAAAGAATAGGGGAAGACGGGGTAAAAAGCGCATGGGCGGGTAAGAAGCCCACCCCAATTATCTTATGAAATAAAGAAAATTTCAGTCAAATTTGCCCATGAGACGAATGCTAGACATTAACGCTCGACATTTTGGCTAGATGTGACCCCCATACAAATTCCCCCATACATCAAAGCGAGACATCACTTTGAAGAACAACCTCGTTTGCTTAAGGGGGCATTTGTATGTGGATCACACCTGTCCCTTTTTGGGGGGGTATGTGTGACCCATATACAAATGCCCTCAACTTCAAATTGAGGCTGCTCTTTAAAGTCTCTGTCTCGTTTTCAATCTGGGGGCATTTGTATGGGAGATGAACACGTAGTAACGGGCTGCAAGCTTGCAGTCACTCTACACACAGACATCAAAGTACACAAGTGGGGGGGGGGGGGGGATGAACACGTAGTAACGGGCTGCAAGCTTGCAGTCACTCCACACAGACATCAAAGTACACAAGTGGGGGGGGGGGGGGGGGGGATGAACACGTAGTAACGGGCTGCAAGCTTGCAGTCACTCCACACAGACATCAAAGTACACAAGTGTGTGTGGGGGGGGGGGGGGGGGGGGGGGGGTAGAGGAGGAGGGACTGGGTGCAGTGGAGACTGGGATTGAAAGTTCCTAGTCCCACATGATGGGTTCTCATTTTTAAATTAATAGGTCACGCGTATATACTGTGATGATGATGATGATGATGATGATGATGATGATGATGATGCTGTTGTTATTGTTGTTGTTGTCGCACCCTGGCTAAAAGACTCCAGGGATCATCCCAATAGCAGAAGCACTTCAACACTATGGTACAAGTGCATCAGCTACGGATGAGAACATTATGTGTGTGACCGTTTTTGATTACCCCGCCACGTGGGCAGCCACACTCCGACTTTGGGGGATTTTGGAGACTGATGATGTTATGCTAGGAGCTTGTCATGGCTTAAGACAATCCCCGCATAACTATGCAAAGCATAACAGTTGGTGATGATGATGATGATGACGATGTTGATGATGCTGCTGCTGCTGATGATGATGATTATGATTGATGATGATTGATGTTGATGATGATGATTATGATTATGATTCAATGATTGATTGATTGATCAATAACCAGAATCTGTTATGACCTCATCTGCTAATGGTCATAACACATTCTGCTATTTTTTGTTTTTTCACCATGGCAACACAGCGATATGCAAGTCATATTATTACTATCGTATCACTGTGCTGCCATGGGAAAAGAGTGAAAAATAACAGCATGTATTTTGACGGTAACCGATTTATGAAAGTTAGACGCCATCTGTTTCAGTTTGATATGTCTCAACCCATTGAGAGAGTTTCATTCACTGTGTTTTCACCTTTTCCTAAACTAATAACCGTCAACAAAAAGTAAGCACACATTTTCTCTATAAGGCCTGCTACACTACATACGATTCGCTGTCAATGCGATGCATTTGTGAGTGAAATACTTCCGTCTAAAAATAAATCCGCTACTTTCGCTCTATATACTCGAGTAGATCCAATATGTGAATTCTGCGTGAGTGAATCATGACTCACATCGTCACAGTCGCATCGTATTGGTCGCGAATCGTATGCAGTGCAGCAGACCCTTAAGGATGGAATTTGGCTACTGATCAATTGACCTGTCCCTTTCCACGACATGGGGTCATTGTATTCTTTTCGGAAAATGGGGAGTAATAGGGCATTCTGAGGTATTTCAAGTAGGGCTTGGCCACGTGAAAAGCGTCTGAACTGTTTGAGATCATGACTGTATCAAACACTTTTAGGCCTACTGTAACATTTTAACATTACCATAAGAAAAACCGAGTAATGAAAACCGCAAAGCATTCATAACATCAAGGGAGAAAGTGTATCAAGTCAAATCTGATATAGGTCCAGGCCTACTTATTGAAACAAGACGTGTATCAAGTCAAATCTGATATAGGTCCAGGCCTACTTATTGGAACAAAACGTGCATCAAGTCAAATCTGATATAGGTCCAGGCCTACTTATTGAAACAAAACGTGCATCAAGTCAAATCTGATATAGGTTCAGGCCTACTTATTGAAACAAAACGTGTATCAAGTCAAATCTGATATAGGTCTAGGCCTACTTATTGAAACAAAACGTGTATCAAGTCAAATATGATATAGGTCCAGGCCTACTTATTGAAACAAAACGTGCATCAAGTCAAATCTGATATAGGTTCAGGCCTACTTATTGAAACAAAACGTGTATCAAGTCAAATCTGATATAGGTCCAGGCCTACTTATTGAAACAAAAAGTGTATCAAGTCAAATCTGATATAGGTCCAGGCCTACTTATTGAAACAAAAAGTGTATCAAGTCAAATCTGATATAGGTCCAGGCCTACTTATTGAAACAAAACGTGTATCAAGTCAAATCTGATATAGGTCCAGGCCTACTTATTGAAACAAAAAGTGTATCAAGTCAAATCTGATATAGGTCCAGGCCTACTTATTGGAACAAAACGTGTATCAAGTCAAATATGATACAGGTCCAGGCCTACTTATTGGAACAAAACGTGTATCAAGTCAAATCTGATATAGGTCTAGGCCTACTTATTGGAACAACACGTGTATAAAGTTAATCTGATACAGGTCCAGGCCTACTTATTGAAACAAAAAGTGTATCAAGTCAAATCTGATATAGGTCCAGGCCTACTTATTGGAACAACACGACGCAGCCTGTAGGGAAAAGCCCATCTTGTTATCTGGATACCCAGAAACGAAGGAATGAAGAGCTGTCTTCCATGAGTGGGGTTTTGCCCGTTTTTCAGATTACAAGGTGGGCTTTTGTCCGTTGGGCTTTTGTCCGCGCGCCATATTAGTTATATAATATAAAATCATTGCTGTGTCAATGATTACATGTGGGCCCTAAGAACACTTGTCGCTTCATAGCCTTTTCCCATCAGTTTATGATGATGGTTTTTATTGATCAGTTCCTAAGGCAATGGCAAAACGTGAATTCATGCAAACACTGAATAGGAAAATATGTAGCAAGCCTGCATAAGTGAAAGTAGGGGAGGGGGTGGAGAGCTACGGAGGGAGACAGCACGTGCCAATCGCCATAACTTTGTTCACGCATCATCGGGGGTCATGGCGCGTGCCGACACCATTTTGACCCCTGAGTGCTTCCCCACCTACCTGTGTTCCGATCACCATTGTGTCCCGAACAATATAGTGTTGCTGCCTGCTGGGCATTTTTCCTGTGAGGACTCTGGGCAGGTAGGAAATAAGACAGCGGGGGTGCGTGCCTTTTAGTCCTTTCCCGTTTCGTCCTTTCCCGTTTGGTCCTTTCCCGTTTGGTCTTTTCCCGTTTCGTCCTATGCCTTCAGACAGTGCCGTTTCGTCCTTTTCTTGTATTTAAACATAATACACATGGCGTTCACTCGAAAAGGCACACACACGTGTACAACAGGTAAAACAGTTTGCATTTATTTTAACCAGTAAAAACGGATTAAAACATAACGTTAAAAAAAAACTCATGGCGGTTTTGTCACCCATCTCAGCTTCGGCGAACTAATATAACCACTGAAAAGAAAAACATGTATTTCACGAATATGACGAATCGAAACTGGAGCTAGGACAAAACGGCACTGGGTTTTAGCGTCGGCGCGATTACGTCAAACGCAGGGCAAAATCGTAATAGGACGTAATGGGATAGGACCAATCGGTACCTACCCAAGACAGCAGAGGGTAGGGCTGGGACGGGGATTGGGGTGATGGGGGTGGAGAGGCGGCACCGAAAAAGTGTTGTCCCCTACATCTTACATTACGCTCCACTCGTGTGTTTCGATTAAGTGCCATTCGTGACACCCCTTGAATTGTAAGGGCGGATCAGTTAGTCATGAAATGGGGAGAAGGGTTAAGCCCTACAATTGCTCGGTTAGGCATCTGGGGCCTCCAGAAACTGACAATAATTTGAATGTAAAAGAAGCTATGAAGGACTCATTTAGAAGATTACTCTACAAATATGACATGGAGATACATAGTACAGAAAATGCTGATCAACACCCCCTGTCAGTCTTGGTTCATTTCGTTCTTTCTGTCTTGCCTTGATCTTCTACTATTATTGAATGCATATTTTGATTGGTTTTAAATGAAGGGTGGGTGGCCCAGAAACCATGTAACCCCCCCCCCCTCTCCCCATTCCGCCTCTGACATGTACTAGTGGTCTACTGATCCGTGAAGTCAGTCTTGACCTTTTGCTGAACGATCAGTCAAAAGTAAAGAGAAATAACTGAAGGACAGAAATGCGGATGGATATGATTATGTTGCTTTGTCTGTGTCTGTGTCTGTGTCTTTGTCTGTGTCTGTGTCTTTTCATGCTCGGGTGTGTTGCTGTCTGTGCATGGTTGAAAACTTGTGACAAACGTCTTGGTATTCTTGAATTGTTCTTATTCTTC
This sequence comes from Phymorhynchus buccinoides, assembly GCA_017654935.2. Classification (NCBI taxonomy): domain Eukaryota; kingdom Metazoa; phylum Mollusca; class Gastropoda; order Neogastropoda; family Raphitomidae; genus Phymorhynchus; species Phymorhynchus buccinoides. Next base: position 10,706,618 of record CM065691.1, read on the forward strand.
TTTTTCTTTGTTCCCGTCCCATAATGGGTAAGGTACATAATGTGTCCGGTTTTCAGTTTTCATTGGTCTCCCCGCTGCATACAGCCGACACATTCCGATTTAGGAGGAGCTCCAAGGAAAACCATATTTGGAAGATTGAAAAAAGGCAGTGGAATAGACCAGTAAGTCAGAACATTCGGGGAGCTGGATGACACCCCCCCCCCCCCCCCTACGAGTCTCTCCCCGTGGGGACACCGAGGGGTCTTTTGTATAAATAGTTCCCCCACCTTCTAGAAGTTCTATGCTAGTATCTTCCTCTGTTCTGTCATTCTTATTGACTCTGTCTTTTCCTTTTCTTGCTGTCACATGATCTACTATTTGGGTAAAGGTAAAGATGTGCCACCCCCCATGCATTTCTCGGTTAATTGTATTTTCCGTTTTTGCCTTTCTTACCATACATAAAGCTGTATTTTAGGAACATTTTCAGCTAATTCTCTTTTTGGAATACTAACCCTAACCCTAACCCTAGCCCCAAACCTAACCCTACCCCCCACTATGTACTGCAGTACACCGCGATTTGTCACAGTTGTGGTTCGTTGCGTTTTTCCGTC
>CM065691.1:10712207-10717706 GCA_017654935.2 Phymorhynchus buccinoides
AAACCCTCGATTGATCAGAATGACAGATGCACGTGATAAACGTACAAACTGTCCCTTTAAAAGAGGACCAAACAGTTAGTTCACGTGCATAGCATCAAGCAAACTTCACGAGAAAAAACCCCCGATTGATCAGAATGACAGATGCACGTGATAAAAGTAGTCACAGGCTGATTTTCTGTTTTGCGAATTTTTCATCATACCGCCAGAAGTTTCTAAAGAAGACAGAAGATTATTTTGATACAGCAGCAAAAATGGAGGACGTGGTAGACATCAGACAAACCACTACAAATAAGGGGACGCATAAGCATAGGACGGAATGACAAACTGCCATGTCAGTGTCCTAAAAGCGCCCATGATAAGTGTTTTGGAACGACAACTGAATACGAAAAACAAAGTTTTTTAGTCAAACAAACACACTTATCATCAGCGCTTTTAAGACACTGACATGCGCGCTTATTAGACACTGCCACGCGTGCTTATTGGACACTGTCATGGGCGCTTATTGGACACTGACATGCGCGCTTATTAGACACTGCCACGCGCGCTTATTGGACACTGTCATGGGCGCTTATTGGACACTGACATGCGCGCTTATTGGACACTGTCATGGGCGCTTATTGGACACTGTCATGGGCGCTTATCGTATGCAACGCGCTTATTAGCAATAGGGTATTGCGCGCTTATCTCTGGTGTGCTACAAGGTCCATTGTTCTCCGTCCTTATTCGGAGACGTCCCGATTAGCCCTTTTTCCACTTGACCCTTTCCGTTTTGGCCCTTTCCCGTTTGGCTCTTTTCCACTTGGCCCTTTCCCGTTTGGCTCTTTTCCACTTGGCCCTTTCCGTTTTGGCCCTTTCCCACTTGGCCCTTTCCCGTTTGGCCCTTTTCCACTTGGCCCTTTCCCGTTTGGCCCTTTTCCACTTGGCCCTTTCCCGTTTGGCCCTTTTCCACTTGGTCCTTTCCTGTTTGGCCCTTTTCCATTTGGTCCTTTCCTGTTTGGCCCTTTTCCATTTGGTCCTTTCCTGTTTGGCCCTTTTCCATTTGGTCCTTTCCTGTTTGGCCCTTTTCCACTTGGTCCTTTCCTGTTTGGCCCTTTTCCACTTGGTCCTTTCCTGTTTGGCCCTTTTCCACTTGGTCCTTTTCCTGTTTGGCCCTTTGTGTAATGCAAAAAATAATATTAAAATGGGAGTGCCATGTCGCCCTTTCATTATTTTTCAAAGACCGCTCTCTTTCTCTCTTTCCTCCCCTCTTGTTTCTGTCTGTCCCCCAGGCCCCTGTCTCCCCTCTCCCTGCACTTCTCTCTCTCTCTCTCTCTCGTCTCTCTCTCTCTCTCTCTCTCTCTCATCTCTCTCTCTCTCGTCCATCCTTCTGTCTCTCTCGTCTCTCTCTCTCTCTCTCTGTTTTTGTTGTGTTGCATATGTATGAAACACGCGCTCGCTCCACACAAAAAGAAAGGACACACACACACACACACACACACACACACACACACACAGAGAAGAAAGAAGCTTTATCAAGCTTATTCTTTTATCATCAATAAAGATCATTTTGACTTGACTTGACACACACACACACACACTTACAGATACACATAATTCATGGCCTACATGCTTCTGCCTATCCCCTCCCATACACCCAAGCACAAGAGGTTATGAACTTGAGTGAAAAATGGGCGAAATGAAACTCTTGAAAGGGCGAAAAGGCACTCCTCGCCAAAGGGAACTCACGTGAGGAGGCATGCGGCACAGATAAAAAAAAGGGCGAGCTGGGAAAGGGCCAATCGGGATCCGGTATCTACATAATTTCAAATGCCCCAAATGGCCCTGAAGGCGTTAAATCTCTATTTCTCTCTCTCTCTCTCTCGGCCAATCGGGACCTACCTCTTTATTTCACAAAGATTGTTAACTTGTTTGGCAAGTCCTCTAGTTTTCCCTTTCTATTTCGCCCTGTTCCCTATTTCGCCCTGTTTCCCCGTTTCGCCCTGTTCCCCTTTTCGCCCTGTTCCCATTTCTCCCTGAGCGATCCCCTGACTTACCCCAGTGTCTTTTTCGCCCTGTTTCGTTTCGCCCTGTTCCCATTTTGCCCTGCCCTCTCTCTAACATTCAACACAGTTACAGAGGTTAGCGATGTTGGAATCTATTGATAAAAAGGATGGTGTCAAATGTCATAAGTTCATCAAAGAAATAGAAAATAAATGAGATCTATCTCTCTGTGCCCATAAACAAAAAGCTGGCTTCACTGGAGTTCATCAATACTAACATGTATTGATATATTGATATGGATTCTCGCCCCCCCCCACTCTGTCTCCCTTCCCCCTTCCCGAGCAACGAATTTGTTTGAACCCCTGTACATGTCAGTATTTGCCAGTTACAGCAGATGAACATTATTGGAAGAGAAGAAGAGCACGTTTGAAAATTAAAAGGGAAATCAAAGTGTTCAGCTTATTTCCGCGACACATAGCTGACAAGTATAGTGAACGTGAGAGACAGGGCAGAATGGGAACATGGCGAAAGGCGACAGGGAGAAATGACATGGGTTGCCAGGGCAAAACGGCACTGCCACTGCGGGGCTGATTAAGTTTCGTTTCGCCCTCACACAGGGTGGATAAAAACCCAGGGCAAAATGGCAAGGCCACTGCGGGGCTGATTAGGTTTCGTTTCGCCCTCACACAGGGCGGATAAAAACCCAGGGCCAAACGGCACTGCCACTGCGGGGTTGATTAAGTTTCGTTTCGCCCTCACACAGGGAGAAACCCCCCCAGGGCAAAACGGTACCTCCCCGGTGGTTTACGATAGGAGCTTGTTTATGGTCTCAGTACAAGTTAACATTTTTCCCCTCTTTCCCCATGGCAACACCTTGATGTGCAAGTAATCTTATGACTGGCATATCGCTGTGTTGCCATGGGGAAAGAGTGAAAAAATGTTAACGTGTATTCAGACCTTTACGAACTAAAATGATGTGTTCGTCCGTGTTACTGGTATTCTGGTTCCATATTTTGATGAGTTAACAATCGGACAAAATATTTGAAGGTGATTTTTTTGTGTGTCAATTTTAAAGACACACTGACGCACCACGATTAAGTCCCTTGTTTTTTTTTTTCTGGGTTGCTGTGACCCACATACAAAAAAATGTCCCCAACTTCAAATTGAGGCTGCTCTTTAAAATGATGTCTCGGTTTGAATTTGGGGGCATTTGCATGGGAGTGAGACCTGGGTCAAAACAAGATTTCTTACCAGCTGGAAGAGGGAAAACACGTGAAACCCGTGATTTTGACACGTGATCTGGTGGATCTTTAAGAGCAATTAAGCACCAAAATTTGGATATTAGTACATAAAAACGATTAAGGGTTAACAGTGTAAGTTTCGCAATATCTGAAGATGAGAAAAAAATGTGGTGTGTTTGTTTTTTAAGTGTTCTAAACAGTGGTCCTTTAAAAATACAATGGAAACTGGTCCCCCAAAGATTCAAAGCAGGCCTACAGCTCAAGAAACCCGTTTCAAGCAAACAACCGTTTAAACCCGAATTATCTGAACTTCTTATGGAACGAAAAGAAGTCCCTACACACAAAAACACCCCACATGGATGTCTAAACTAGTGGATAAACTAGTGGTCTACAACCGATTAGCACTGGTAAGGAAAGTCTCAATTGTTCAAAAGAGGGCCACAGCAAACTATTGACTCTCTTAACAAAAACTGCCTCGGGGCAATTTAGTTTTCAGGGCTAAACTGTTGAAAAACGACGCGGGCGGGTGTGATGATGTCATAATATTGCCTCATTCAGTGAAAACATCCCCCAAGACAATTTGGATTTCCAAGAAAGGGAACCCATCGGGACCCACCTCTGAAAACATTGACGTTTCGGGTGGTGGTGGTGACTGACAGAGAGAGAAAGAGAGAGAGAGAACTCAGAACTCAGAAACTTTATTTTACAAGGAAAAGAATTTAGGCTGGGCCCAGTCTTCCATTCTGTCCTTGGTTCTAAGCATGCAATACATAACTAATACTATAAAAAAATAACAACTAACAGTACTATAACAACAGCATGGTAGGCAGAGCATCAACATAAGCAATAAAAAAAAACAAATAAAATAGAAAACTAACCAACCAATTAAGCAAAGTAATATATTAAAAACACCTCTATCACTACAATATACCTCTTCTACTACAATTACTACTACTAGTGTTAGACGGAGCAAAAAGCCCATGATAGAGAGAGAGAGAGAGAGAGAGAGAGAGAGAGTGGAGGAAGACGAGGCGGAGAGATGGATAGGAGAGAGAGAGAGAGAGGGAGAGGAGAGACAGAGAGACAGAGAGAGAGTGGGAGGAGCGAGAGAGAGAGAGAGAGAGCGGAACTGACGAAGAGAGAGAGAGAGAGAGAAGAGAGAGGGAGAGAGAAGAGAGAGAGAGAGAGAGAGAGAGAGAGAGAGAGAGAGAGAGAGAGAGAGAGAGAGAGAGAGAGAGAGATGAGAGAGAGAGAGAGAGAGAGAGATATTCACCAGCCGTGTTAATTGCTTTCCCTCGGAGTGCCAATTAAAACACCAACATTGAACAGAAAGGTGTGGGATGTCAAAGGGGGACTCTTCATCTTGAAGACAAAGAGGGCGGGTGGAGGGTTGTAGTTCATTTGCCCACCGGTCATTTACCCACCGGTCATTTACCCACCGGTCAGTTACCCACTGGACATTTGCTCACCGGACATTTTCCCACAAGATAAGTTATAAAAGGGACAATTGCCCACCGCTAATGTGAAACATTTTATCCTGCCAAAAGAAATGCTGTTTCAGTCTAGGTTTAGGGTTAGGATCAGTGTCAGTCTTCTTTCCGTTACGGAAAAAAGCATATCCCAAAAATAGAGCTCCGGTCTTGACACACACACCCTCCCCCCCCACATACATACATACGAATATAACCGAAATAATAAGCACACAGACAGGACATTTCATTTATTTATTTAGGCCCTATTTATTTCTAAAGAATCCAAATTTCAAGATAATGAATAAAAAATGTGTGCATATGAATGTTAGGATTAAAGACATTAAGGCTTTCTGTAAATTATAAGTTATTAAAATGTTATTTAAACTAAAACTGTCTGGTGGGCAAATGTCCTCTTTGCAGCTTTTATGGTGGGCAAATGTCCGGTGAGCAAATGTCCGGTGGGCAAATATCCGGTGGGCAAATATCCGGTGGGCAACTGTCCTGCCACCGAGCAGTCGAAGGAGTCGAACGACGAAATAGGATTTTACGCCCTCTGCGGTCTTTCGACCATGTGGGTCATTTATAAATACAAAGCTGGTGGTAACAATACTGGAGGCAATGCCCGGAGGCAGTGCAACACCAGTAATGTCCCGATTTTTTAACAATACAGATAAGTATAGCAGTAACCACGCCTCGGTTAAAAACATCATCGGCTATGGTAACCGCCACAAGTGTTGGAGTAAAGTGCTGTATGATTACTAAGAGTGCAATTGAAGGAGTATTTGGGTCACAGTATTAGGTATTAG